>PVLA01001837.1:0-174936 GCA_004027455.1 Hydrochoerus hydrochaeris
CTCATTTGCATGTTCATAGGGATCTTTGTTCAGATTAAAGGAGTCAGTGTATTCACTGGATCCTTTCAACAGAGAAGTGAGGTGCAGAAGAAGGCTGGTGTCCAAAGAGAGGAAGCCCTTAGGCTTTACTTTGTGCTCCTTAAAATCAGCAAAAGGCCCAGTGAGAGGAATCACAACCATTGTATTGCTCCTTCCTGTACCTCTCTTCTATATGGCTTAGAAAATATTCCTTGCATTTCTGGGCAGGTTAGGGTAGTCTGTCTCCTAGTTAGAGGGGACATACAAAAGAACATATTGATGATACCTAACTGAAAATTCATCACAGCACTGAAAAGAGCCCACCAAGTTATTCTTGCATAAATTTCCCAGAAGAGTTAAATTATGAAAAGGACAGAAAATTCCAGTTAGATAGGAGGAGGAAATTCAAGAGACATACTGTATATTGTGGTGATCATATTTAATAACAACATACCATATACTTAAGCTTTGCTGAGAGTAGATTGCAAGTATTCTGCCACAAAAATAAATGTGAGATTATGTATATTAGTGACAAGCAATGTCTGGTTTATGTCATTTTTTTCAAAATATAGTTTTTATATTTCGTAATTGCTTTGGTATGAGAGTCCTTTTACACAAATTAAAAGAAGTGCAAGTTAAATGTTTCAAAAAATGGGAATGGAGAGGGAGAAAGGGGAAATCATTTCTTGGACTGAATCCTGTTTTATTTTGTAACTATTTCTTTTCCAGAAAAATTATTAAGATAATCTGGAAAATAGTGATAAACAAATGAGATCAATAGACTAAATGTGCATCAAAATTCCTCCATGTTCCACATTCTACATGGCCCTAATGTACAGGGGAAATGGAATGATGAAATTTTTAAAAAGAGCAACTAACTAAAAATTAGTAAGTGATATTTATTATTGAATTCAAAAAAGTAAACAAAAGCAATGCATAGTTCAAAATAAAGAGGATAAGCCATCTTAAGGGTGTAACCAAGATGGATTTTGCTTCTTAAATTTTTCAACATGGGAAAATTCAATCATTGGTTGTTCAGTTACATAGTTTAATTAGTTTCCAATTGCTGCTTATAGAAAAATGCCACAAGTTTAGTGGCTTAAAGGGCAGAGATTTTCTCATACTTCTTCAGTTCAGAGGTCTAAATTGAATTTCACTGGACTAAAATCAAAGTGTGAACAGGGACAGCTCCTTTTGAAATCTCTAACTGACACAGTTATTTGCATTTCTTTTTGCAGCTCCAAATAGCAACCTTTATTCTCTCCTCCATCTTCAAATCCAGCTGTGTAGCACCTCCTTGCTTTTCTCTGACGCTTCTGCCTCTGCCTTACAAGAACTCTTGTGATTACAGTGGGTCCATGATCTTTCCAGTTTGAGATCACATCTTTGAAGTTTCTTTTGCCATCCAGGATTCACAGGCGTTAAGTACCAAAAGATGGGCATCTCTATGGGGTAGAAGGGGCATTTATTGTCCTAAAACTATTGTGGACAAATGTTTTGCTTTGGTTAAATAAATAGTCTTCTAGTTCTGATGCTATTGAACATGGCGCCACTAAAATTAATACCTACTCTCTGTGCAAAATTATCTTCAGTTGTATGGAAAGGACTCACAAAGATAATTTATTTTAGAAATTCGGCTGCATTCTGAATGAAACTAAACTGCAGGTGGAATCTATCCTCTTGATCACTGAAAATCTTGATCAAAGAGTAAGACAGGATAAGTACACAAAAGAGATCTCAGCCCAGCAAGTTCAGCTGGCCTGGAAATAAAACAATCTATATATAATATTAAATGCAGAATGAAAATTCACAAAGTACCATTTGTCATATGCACCTGACTTCACAAGTGA
The DNA here is from genome assembly GCA_004027455.1 of Hydrochoerus hydrochaeris. Lineage (NCBI taxonomy): Eukaryota > Metazoa > Chordata > Mammalia > Rodentia > Hydrochaeridae > Hydrochoerus > Hydrochoerus hydrochaeris. The sequence goes on from PVLA01001837.1 coordinate 1,869, forward strand.
AATAGAGGAAGTAATATATTCACACAGAGTGCATAAAAGTGGTTTAAATCTAAAATTATGTGATTTGAGGAAATAACCTTGTAGAGTGGACAAGTAGAACCCCAAAATATTTTCTAACTCCTGTGTCTAAGAATTGTGAGTTTTATATGAATATAGATATCCATGACACACATCCAAACAGATGGAAACCCTCCAGAAAAACTAAAACTAGAAATACCCGTTTCTCTTATAACTGCTACTACCAGTTATGGAACTTCTGCTCTCAGTAAAAACCCTGATAATTCCATTTGAGTATCTTCTTTACACATGATAACAGTTTATAAAGACAAAGAATCAGTGTGAGATCCGCATGTCAAATTAGGGATATTTTACTCTAAACTTGGATAAACCAATGGAGTAGAGGTAGGCCACTGTTCTAGTTAGTATTTATGCATAATAAATTGTTTCAAAATGTAGTGGTTTAAATTAATGTGATTATTATTGTTGTTGTTGTTGTTGTTGTTATCTCACAATCTTTGTGGATCAGGAATATGGAAGGAACTTGGTTAGATGGTTTCTCATGAGTTTTTGTTCAAGTTGTCAAATAAACCTTTAGTCCATCCAAGGCTCATGTGAGCAAGTAATCTTTTATTGCTCACTCATGTAACTATTGGGAGAATTAGAAGATACTTCTGTGATCTTGCTCCTGAGTATGGTTGTCTATTTTTTTTTTATTTAAAGAGAAAAAAAACATGAAAAGGGTAGAACTAATACAGAATTTCAAAAAAAAAGATAAACAGTAAGAAATCACTAGTTGATAAATTGCATATTGTCCTCTTAGAAATAGTTGTTCAAGTTACAAAATTAAAGCATACAAAGTAGATATTCAAACAGGAGACAGTAAACAGCTATGCATGCATGAGTCTCTACATCTATTTCTATCCTTTCTGTATGAGAGGGAAAAACAAAACATAGCAAGATAAAACAAAACAAATTCCTATAAAAACATGAAACCAAAAAATCATAAAAAGCTACAATACAAGGTGATCTACAATGGTTACTGTATTGTCTCTTATTATCTTCAATAGAATTGTCTATATCATCAGGCATAATTGAATATAGCAGTACATAACAATATTAGTAAAAATAAAACATTGTAGACAGTATAAAACTTTTAAGGCAGGTAATAATGAAACCAGAGTGGGTATCCTTGTAAATCTTGTCATCTTCAGTGTAGTTGTCTATACTCTCAGACTTCATACTTTCAATCATAACAGCTTTGAATAAAATCTATCAATACAAAACAGCAATCTAACAAACTAGATTCAATTAAGATCAGTCATAGTAAAACAGTGTAAGTTATACAGAGCTTCAGATTCAATTAATAGGAAATTAAGGATGATTACCATACTATATCCTGCTATTTTCAGAATAACTGTCTGTGCCCTCAAATCTAATACAAGTAGACAAACTGGAACAGAATATAATCCATCTAAGCAGAGTGGTGTGAGTAATGTGGGTTTTAAATCCTGGTACACTGTTAACAATATCCTCTGCCTTCTTTTTTTAGACTATTCCTCCCCTTTCACTCCCATAGGGTGCTGTGCATTTTGGATCCCACCAACTCCCTCAGTTTTTAGGTTGGGGAGGCAAGCTGCTTTTTACCTAAGGGGTTCTGAACCTTCTCACTCCTGAACTTAATCTCAAGTTGTATTCCTTTACCTACAAAAGCCTCGAGGTTTTCCTTCATTATAGCTGAGTAGTTCTCTACTGCACATAAGTATCCTGTCTTTCCAACCTATCTGCAGATGGTTGCTCCTATTTCTCTCTGGCTCCCTATCACATAGAGCATTGTTTTCTCATATTTGATTTTTAGTCCATAAACCCTCTCTCAGGTTGCTCATAGTTCCTATACAGAGCATCTCAATGGACCTACATCCTGATCTACTCTGCCTGTCTTTTTTTTTTTTTAGTGTATCAAGGCCATCTATGTTAGAGATTATAGCTAACCTTCTCTGCATCATTTCTGCTATGCTATTTTTATGCCTTTGTTTGTCTACTTTTCTTCTTCATTCTACTGTCTGCCCCACTCATTGAGGCCTTTCTGCCACTGTTCCTAAAATCCTGGTATTTTTTTTCTCTCTCTCTAGAATATCCTTCAGTATTCTCTGTAGGGTTGGATTGGTGGTCACAAATTCCCCCAGTTCTTCTTTGCATGGAAGCATCTTGTTTCTCCATTAACTTCTAGTGAGAGTTTTGCAGGGTACATCAATCTGGGTGGGAGGTTATTTTCTTTCAGGGCTTGGAATATTTCGCTCCAAGCTCTTCTTGATTTGATGTCTGTGTCGAAAAGTCTGCTATGATCTTGATGGGCTTTCCTTTATAGGTAATCTGTTTCTTTTCTCTGACATCTTTTAATATTCTGTTCTTGTGTTGAATTTCTGGGATCTTGATTATTATATGTATGGATGTAGATCTATTTTGGTTGTAGCTGGCTGGAGTTCTGTATGCTTCATTTATCTGAATATCATTTCCTTTTCTTATGCTTGGGAAGTTTTCTTTATTTCTGTAAATAAACTTTATATTTCATCTGTTTACCCCTGCTTCTTCACTCATATTTTTTTATTCTTAAGTTATAGATCCTCTTGTCATCTTCTAACCTTTGTATTGTTACTTTCTGATTCCTTGTTATTTTTAAGAGATCTTTCCTTTCATGACCACACATTGCAAACTTGTCTTCAAGTTTTGATAGTTTATCCTTAGTTTCTTTTAAGCAGTTTTGCCAGCTATCAATGGAGTTTTTAATTTCCTGGTAATCTCTTTGAATCTGCTTCATGTATTCTAGATTTTCTTTATATTCTTTATCGAATGTTTCTCTCCTTTTTTTGTGTGTTCCTCCCTTCTTCTATGTATTCTTGAGAGGTGCTTAGCATTTCTTTTATTAATCTACTTATATCTTGCTTTACCTGATTTAATATTTCAGTTTTGAGTTTGTCTACAAAATACCGAAGATATCTTTTAAGGTCCACTGAAGCTGTGTCTGATGTTGCAGGTTTGCTGCCATCAGTCTCTTTTGTTTTTCCCTCTCCTGGATCAGTGTCTTCAGGGTTTTGGGCTGGAGGCTTTTTCTTGTTTCTCTCTCTTGTCATGCTTTTGGTTTCTTCCATAGAGGTGTATAGTGGAGGTCTCAGCCCCTTTCCTTGTTGGTTATGGTTCTTCTGAAGCACACTGGCAAGTCATTTCTGCCCTCTCCTGTTTGCTCTTGTTACTGAGGTGTAAGCAGGGGCTGTGTATGCTGGCCCTTTCCCTCTGGGCTGGTAAAAACTTTAGCGGCCTTCACCAGGTTAGTGTGTGCTAGGTGTAGGGAATTGGTTTGAGATGGCTTATAAGGTCCTGGCCAGAGGAATGACCCATTATAAGCAAATCCCACAAATCTGCTCTGGGAAGGGAGCAACCAAATGAAGTCACTGTTGTTCCTAGTTCAGGCTCCTCCTGCCTGATTCCAACATGTCGTCCATTTGGTTGCGTCCTTCCTGTGGGGAGGTCTTATTGCCAGCAGTGACTGTGGATTAATGAAGGTCCCTTTGCCAGCTCCATTCTCTGTTGGGCTCACCAACCCCCAACTTCACCATGGCTGTGGCTCCTATGAGTCACGGCAGAAAGGAGTTTGGACGGCTCTGTGAGTTGCAGTTAAAGCTCTGTGTCTGCTAATTTTAGCTGTTCCAATTGTAGCCCCAAGACTGCATGTTTGATGAGTTTTTTAATTTTAATTTCTTCTTCTGTCAAAAGGATCCATCTCCCTCTGTCTGGATCTCTCCAGGATGTTTTATTGTGGCATATGAATTCTTTCTCCCTGGGAGGCTCTGTATTTTGTTGTTCACTGATTGGCCATCTTTAGCTCCTCCTGTTTGTTTTGAGACAAGATCTTGCTATGCAGTTCAGGCCTTGTACTTGCTTATAGCCCAGGCTGGCCTCAGCTTCCCAGCTCTGGAATTACAGGCATGCACCACCACACTTGGCTTGTTCCTGAGCATTTCAACACAGTTGATATGGGTACTGCCTAATTTCAGTGGGAACCATGCAGGAGACAGTAGAAACACATCCAACCTTTTGTAACCTAATCTCAGAAGTGACATCTCATCACTTCTATAACTTCCTATATTCAAACAGTAGGAAGTAAACAAAGGTACAAATACCAGAATATTGGGAATATTGAGGATGGTGTCAAAAGCTTTACTTACAATCATGCAGAAAAACTCTGCCTTTAAAGTCACTTCCCTAAGGAAGTGATGGTGATTGTAATTGATCATCTGTTATGGCTTGTGTTTAGATGTCCCCCAAAGCCTCATGCAGTCGTAGGTGTGGATTTTCCAGAAGTGGCTGGATCTAGAATGTGTGATGCTGGAACTGATTCATGATGTAATACTAGGATCAAGAGTATGAGTGCTGCCTGCCCTGAGCATCCTGAATAAAATATAAAGGGCAGAAAGAGCTGTGTTCATTCCTTGCTGCTTTGTCACATTCTGCTTGCCATGAACTATTCTCTTCTGTGACGTCTGTCTGCCATGTGCCATCCTGCCTTACAGCCAGCCAATTATGGACTGAAACCTCTGCTAACTGTGAGCTGAACAAACCTTTCCTGCCCTCTGTCAATCGTCAACATTCTAATTCTCTCCTTTCACAGAAACTAGGGGGAAAAGTCCTGTCCCTCTTGATGATTACACATTAAAGAAATGACTATCAGTCTTTTAAAAAGATATTCTTAGAAGGTCAGAGACACATGACTCTCAATGAACCAAATAAAGGATTCACAATTGTTATGCCTTTTTTACTAAATGATCTGTAAAAATATCATCAGGACCCTATAAGAAATGTTTTTGGCAGCCTTGAGTTTTCTGAGGGAGCATTTTGAAGAGAGCTGGAATTATCTTAACTGGGAAGCAACCTCAAACTATTTTATTGTTGGTGTCTAAATCTTTCAATATAGGGGTAGAAGAACAAATAAAATTGTGTGTTGAGAGTCTGTTATCTTTATAGGCCTAGGCTGAGCCCTAATCCAAAAGAAGGCTCAGTGGAACGTGACCTGAGATTGGTCAAGAAAAGAATATTAATTGTGTCTATATTGTTATAAGACATGAAATCTAGTCATTATTTGCAGAGTCCTCACTCCCCAACTTCATTAATATACAAGTTCAGTTATACCTGGGCAGTACTAGTTGAGAGAGGCATCTTTTTATTCTATTCAGTTCTCTGCTAGTGACGAGTCCATGAGCTAATTTAGCAGCTTCCTCCTTGCTTCTGGGTTGGCTGATCACAGGTCTTCTGACTCTGGTCCCCAAACTTAGAATCAGCTCATCTGCCAGCTTGGCCAGAGCCAACTGGCTAAGCTGACTGTTTTCAGGACTGGGGAGAGCCCAGAGCACAGCCCCTCCAGAGCCAGCGAGCCAAGCCTCAGCGCAGCGGCCAGAAGTCTTTGAAAATTTCCAGAGCTGGCCAGCTCTGCCTGACATCTGTGTTCCAGAGCCGGAGACCCTAAAAGCCTCCTTGCAAATCTAGAAGGCCAGCTTTTACTATAATATGAAGCTTCCATTTTCCATTTACAGTCCCCTTGTGATACCATTACCCGTTCAGGGATGGCCAATTTTAATACAAAGAAAAAGATTTTGTTATGTTCAAACTTTTCTAGCATATGCAATTCAGCACATGTCTTTAAAGCTAGAAGATTCTAATTAACGATACGTCAGCAAGATTCTGGATTTTCCAGCTTTTGGTTCCACACAAATGAAAGAGAGCACTTGTGGGAAAACATCAATTTATAGGAGTTGGGGGGGCAATGTGAAAGAGTGAGATGTGTGACATCATTGTTGGCATTTCCTTCATTTTCATACTGACATTTCTATGACATGTTGTCCAACAATTATCACAAGTAACTGAGTCCTTCTCTTTCTTTTTCTTGTCTTTTGTCTTTATTCTCACCAGCCACTTATAAGAAGTCTTTTTAGAAAGACCATGTTTTTCATCACTGCTAAAAACTTTGGGACAACGGGATTATGTAATATACTAATGCTAACATTGTAGAAGCATTTATCTTTTTAAAAATGTTTAAGTAGCAAATAAAAATTAACTAGATTTAAGATACACTATGTGATAATTACATGTATATATATGTTGTATATTAGCAAGGTCAAAATAATTAACACTGCTGGGCATGGTGGCACACTCCTGTAATTCCAGCACTCTGGGAAAGTGAGGCAGAAAGATCACAAGAACAATGCCAGCCTGAGCAATTTAGCAAGATCCAGTTTCAAAATATAGAGGATATTGGGTATGTAGTATAGCTGCAAAATCCTTGGGTTCAATCCTAAATTCTGAAAAAAATAAATAAATAAATAAAACACATTAATTATTATCTTTACTTATCATTATGTGTGTGTGTGCATGCATATGCGTGTGCGTGCGTGCGTGCGTGTGTGTGTTATGATGTAAGGGTAATGAAAATCCTGTTTTGTAGCAAATTTCAAGTAAACATGGTAGTTTCACCATGCTATACATTAGATCTCTGAAGTTATTCATCTTAAAATTGTGATTTTGTAAACTTAACCAACATCTATCCAAGCTCCAGCGCAAGCACCCTTGTCCTCTAGGTTTATGTGCCTTAAAGATTCTTGATGTCTATTTCCAGGCAACTCTTAGCTTTAAGTGATTTGTATTTGAATTCATGTTCATCTTCCTCTCCCTGGAGTGAGATGAGAAGGAAATGATATAACCAACATGAGATTTCCTACTACAGTATCTGTTAATGGGCCAATGAGAAACTAATATTTCCCTCTTGAAAGAGGAATTCATTTCTTTGTTCTAGTAGCTGCCTTAGAAGAAAAATTTCAGGACTTTACATATCTTAAACTCCAAACTATCACCTCAGGTAACTTTTGTAGCTCAAAATGAATGGAGTTTCTTTTATGGTTTGCAGGAAGGGAGGCTCTTCTCTTTGATTCTTTATTCAATAAATAACATCATCTGAAGTCAAATTTTTTCCATTGGCCCCAACAGGAAGAGAAATTCCTATGTCTTCAATATGGTGAGATTTGATCTTTCTTGCATGAGAGATCTTAAATGCTGATTCTTTTCAAGATGCCATTAATCCTTTCTATTCTTTTTTCCCTTAGAACTGATTTGAGTAGCAATGAAATTTTCAATCAATTAAATATACGAGACACTATGCATAGAAACATGGTTTCAAACTGAGTTAAGGATACACTTTGGATGGAAAAGGAAAAGGGAAGAAAGCTAAAAATAGAAATTCCATTTGACTCCACTAGATACCTTTCTGAAAGTGTTATAGATACCATCTTTTTTTTTTTTATCAGTACCAGGGATTGAACTCAGGACTGCATGCTTGCAAGGCAGGCACTTATGCTGCTGAGCTAAATCCCTAACCCAGATATCATCTTACAGTTATGCACACATATGTATTTATAGCAGCACAATTCATAATAGCTCAATCTTGGAAGTATTCTAATGTCTATTAGTAGATAAATGGATGAAGAAAATGTGATATTTGCTCACAAGTAAGTACTACTTTTCTACAAAGAAGGGTAAACTTTAGTCATTTATAGGAGAAATGGATGCACCTTGAGATCATAATACTAAGCAAAATAAATCACACACACAAGCTTCAACATTTCATGATTTCTTTTTTTAAAAAGCCCCAAAATATAAAGAGCAAAATAAAAGTTAGATGATTGGAAATAGAGAGATAGATCTTTTTGCAAAATGGAGGGGAACCAGGAGCTGGAAGGATGAGGAGGAGGAAGGGAGTGGAATGGGCTAAGAGAGAATGAAGATGTGCTCGGTACACTTGCCAACTCCACCCAGGAATGTAAACATTGTACACTGCAAACATGGATTAATAAAAATAAAAATTGAACAAAACAAAGAAAGAAAGAATTCAGGGAGTAGGTCAGAAGCACAGAAGAGGAAATGTCAAGAACACATTCAGGCACTGAGGTTAGGCAATTGGGGCTGAAACACATGGTTTATGTATAAGAGTAAATGACAATATGTGTCCTCATTTAGCCATCCACTGTGTCCTTTCTTTGGCCACTTACTGTCCTGCCAAATTTCTCCAATGAATTGTCTACACCCTTTATATCTATTTCCTTTCCACCCACTTTCCCCTTCACCCCCTGTAATTTGCTTTCCATTTTCAACATTGTGCCAAGTACATGTGTGGAAAGGTCACTATCAGCATTACTGTTGCCATATCAGATGACATTCTTTCATTTTTCCCTTCTGCAGAGCTTCCCTGTCCTTGATGCCTTCTTTTAATTTTTTACGTTGTTTTATATGGCCCAATATTAGTCTTCTATCTTGGCTTTTCTTTATTTTCTGATCATTCCTAATTCTTTTTCCTGATACTCACTCACAGAAATATCTGTCTGTATTACTCAACTCTAACTATCTTTCCCAGTTGTTTGTTTGTCTGCTTGTTTACATAGAGTTTATGCCTGGGAATGCAGCCATTCTCCAAACCTTGACTAAGCCTTATCAAATAATGCTTCCAAAATGCTTACTTCTAAGAACTTTCTGTCCCTCCTTCCCACTCTAATATGCCACAGTAACACCTTACGTTTCCTGTGATATCTTTGCTATCTTTTCCATCCTCAGATCTCAAAGGTTCCTCTCCTACTTGCTTTTCTCAACCACCTGGCATATGTGTAATTCACAAAATGTAGAATAGTGTGCTGGCTGATTTCTGTGGTCTTGCATTACACAGACTTTTTGCTCATACCTCCCCCATCTGGAATGATCTTTCTCATCCTATGAGACTTTTAATATCAACTGGTCATTTAAGCTCAGCTCAAATTTCTTAATTTATATTTTCTTCCTTCTAATGTTAAGGCAAAGAATTATCTTTCACCTGTTTAGAGTTAATTTGGGAGGTTCAGTTTCTCATTATGAATACTGCAAGAAGACAGTCATTATTGGTTTCCTTTTTCTGCTTCTAATACCCAGCATAGTTTATGACCCGTCATACAACATCAAAACTTCTTTGTCCAAGGAGAAAAGAAATAAAATGCACAGTCTGTTGCCACATCTCATCTCTCTCCTTTGTTCTCTTGCCTTATATGTGTAATAAATGTTTTATCTTGTCCATTTCTTCTAATCTCAAATATAGTGCTTTCAATGCATGAATCAATAGCTTACCTCACAATGAGGATCTCCCACATTAAAAGTTATCCTCTGAGAAGTTCTGACCCCTTACCACCACCACTGGACTGGAAACTTCTTAAATGCTTAGTTCATTTTCCCTGGAACTCAGTAATAAGCTGAAAGCACTTAGTAAATTGAGATTTAGTGATACAGTGGTTTCAAAAACACTTTAACCCACTCCATCCTCCCTCAGCAGTGAGCTAGCTGAGATCACAGCCTTCTGCTTATTTTTCCCAATTTTTACTTTTTATTAGTACATGTTGGATGTACATAATGGTTCCAGTCCTTGTGGGAAGTCAGTACATGTATGTAACTCATTTTAATTATTTTTCATCCCCTTCCCCTTTTCCCCTTCCTCCCTCCTTCCATCTCTTGGTTTCCTTTCTTTTGCAAAAGATCTAGCTCCATGTTTCCTGTTACCCAATTTATATTTTGCTCTTTATTATACTTGCCCAAAGGAAGCCTTATTTTTTGTTGTTGAATTGAGGTACCAAGAACTAGAATTTACAGACTTCCTCAGAGATGTTAGCCATGAAAGAGAAGTAAGTTTCTGTAATCCAGAAAGCAAGGCGGCAGCAGAGAATCCTCCCAGCAAGAAAAGGAGAGTTTATCTCACAAGTCTTTGACCTCTGCAGGAAAGAAGACAGCTTCTGCATGTTCTCTTCATGGGGACTGTTCTCCATCATCTGCGCCAAAAGGCAGATGAAGCACCAGACTTGACAAATAACCCTAAATTCAGCTCTGTGACTAACCTGTGGAACACACATTCAAATTTAAAGACCCAGGGTCACTTTCCCTAGAACTTCCTGTGAGAACATGATCACCAATCACAGAGGCCACTGGCTCAGTCCAGGTCAAAGGTTAACGATAACTACCAGACTAAACAAATCATTAAAAAACGCCTCTCTGTCAAATCCAGGCTTTAAAATACTTGTGAATAATTTGGGAGCCAAGTTTCAATTTAATAAGCACCAGCAAAAATAACACAAAATGATTTAGCTACACTTCCTTTGAAAAGGAGTTTGGATTTTTTTTTATGTTAGGGAAAATAATATTTGAAAGGAACATAGATTTGATTTATTTTGAATTATCTTTTCATTATTTAAAGTGGTAAGATGAAGCCTAGGTATCAAGATATGCTAAACTCACATAACCTTTACAGAGGTAACACACTTCATACAACGTAGATGGGAAATGACTGTAAATGTTTTAATGGACTTTCTCATTGGAGAGACAAAGGAAGACAGATATTTATTAGCCACAAAAGAAAACAATGAAAGAAGGAAAGGAATGAAAGGAGAACAGAGAGATGAAAGAAAGAAGGAAAGGAAGTAGAAAGAGAGAATGAAGATAGAATGAAAAACCAAAGAGAAAAAGGAGAGATGGAGGGAAAGAGGGAAGGAAGGAAGGAAGGAAGGAAGGAAGGAAGGAAGGAAGGAAGGAAGGAAGGAGGGAGGGAGGGAAGGGAGGGAGGGAGGAAGGAAGGAAGGAAGGAAGGAAAGTTAGGTAGGTTACCTGTTCCTCTTTTTCAATATCTAAAACCAGGGATAAATTTCCTAGATCAGAATAAGAATAATTTGTAGTTAAATCTATCACAGAAATTTGTATGATAAGGAGTCAAATTAAATACAAAAGATTTCAAAAACTGAGTGCTATTTTTTATCATCAAAGAGATGTAACTATTTTTTCATAAAATTATTTCACTTTGAGACATTCATCTCTGCCCTTTCCATAACCTGTACAATGTGTTTTTCCTAATGTCATTTTTCCTGGCCGAGAAGCATGTTAACAAAAATAGAGGGGTTTTTTTCTAAAAAAAAAAAAAAAAGAAAGAAAGAAAGAAAGAAAGAAAGAAAGAAAGAAAAGAAAAGAAAAGTGGAGGTGGAGAGAACAAGGATGTTATGTCACAAATGGCTTCAAATGGAAGGAAAATACTGATTCCACATTTCATCCTGTAGAGAGAATGGAAATTTAAAGATTATACTCACTAACTTTCCCCTCCATGCCAGCAGTCAACCCAAGATTTCTGTGTTTGATTAACCTAGTGTTCATCTCACTAAAAAATAGCTGTTCACAGAGAATAATGGATATTCCAACACCAAATGAAACCTTGTAATTCTTTCTTACTAGGCTGTATCTCATTTCTCCTTTCAATGCTAAGAAACTGTGGTGCCTATTCTTTTACCTAAAAACCCTTTAGGGTGCTTGATTTAAGTAATCAGTATGTTAAGTAACATACTGATTAACATGCATAAATTCTTCTCATTTTCCAATACTACATTGAAATATTTCTATGGCTCATCTAGTAAGGCCAGAATTTATGAGCTTCAGAAATACAAAAGTATTAGCCTCATTCTGAATATTTTAAGTGTTACTTTAGTGAGTTTTAGCTAAATTATCTTTTTCAAAATTTAATTCGGAGTAGTCAAGAGTTGGCTGAGATGTGCAGAGATGGCATTTGTGGAATTTTTCAGATGCACCATTGGAATGGCAGCACAAGAAGTGAACGTGTTGTGGCAGAAAAACAAATGAAAATCATATATGTATTTGATAAATGATGAAGCCAAATTGGTTGACGCATTACAACTGATCATAGATACTTGATATTATTATAATTTCTCACTGCATCCATTTCCAACACCATGACTTTTTTTCCTAAAGAGAATAAAATTAAACAGAACAAAACAGATCATAAGGTAACAATGTAAGAGACGTAGATTTCAAAGCAAGACAACTAGAAATCTTCACTGTCTATCATACAGTCTCTTGTTTTCTTCCAAATAGTTGTCCACATCTTCACATTCAATGAATTCATACAAAACAGAAGAGTATAGAACTGATCAGAACAGGATGATGAAGATATTTTAGATCTTCAAGACCAGACAATAGGGAAGTCAACAATGGCTGCCAAAATGTCTCTCATTCTCTTCAAAATAACTGTCCATACCTTCACGTATATTGAAATTAAACAAAACAAAACAGACTAAAATCACTTTGAACAAAGCATAATGGTATTGCTGTATTTCACATCATGACACTACGGAATCAGCACCTTATTGTCTCTTTTTCTTCAAAGTAGCATTTCATAGTGCATTATATTATGGATTCTCATAAACTTTAGAAGTTCTACGCATGCATGAGTCTCTACATGTATACCTATCCTTTCTGTATTAGAGGAAAAAACAGAACAAACCAAGACAAAACAAAACAAATTCCTAGAAAAACACAAAATGAAAAAGACATATAAACAACAATAGCAAAGAGCCCAGCACACTGACAATATAGGCCTTCAAAACAAGGCCAGCATCATGACTTTAATGTGTCCAGAATCTCACTGTAGCTCTATCTTCATTTCCAGTTTCTGAGTAGAATTCTCAAGCTCAGACTTACCAATTTCAGTTTCACACTCCCCAAAATCACCTATCTTCTGATTTGTGTTTTTCTCAAAAAAAGGGGTGGAGGATCCTGTTTGCACTTATTTATTTTAAGACCATCTTTTTCCAGTTTCTGAGAGAAACTATAAAACAAGAACCAGAAACATTGGCTTCAAATGTGTAAGCAGTATGCTGAAGCTTAAAGCATGACTGGTGACACTGCTACATAAAAATGTCAGCTGGCTCTAGGGCACATGATTTCTCTGCCCCTCCCTCTAGGATACACTCATGTTCTGTGACATATTTTCTACACTGAACACATGAAAATCATTCTGACACCTGCGGCAGGTTATTCCCATTCCTATACCAGAACCAAGTCAGTGGTCATGTTCTTCTTTTCAAGAAGGCAAATGAGGCAAGTTTCCCTAACCTACGACAGGTGCCTGCTTTCCACACGTAATCTGTCAAGCCCTTGTCCCACTTTCTACACAGGACTGGTTCCAACATTTTCCTCATCTACACCTGCACTTTTCTCTATGGTCAACCAATAAGGATTTTGAAAGCACACACTGCCAATCAGCATATTATCAGTGTTAAATTTAATACTGTATGAAATTCCTTGGTCAGCTGGGAGAAGAAAGTTACACAAGATGCTACTGACTAGCATCACCTGCTTCCCTTTCCAAAGCTGTAAAACCTGATTCAAGTACCTCCTCCTCCACGACCTTCAGTCACTTTTGGGTCTCAAAGTATGTATTTCTATAGCTGCTGTTAGTGTCACACCTGCTCTAGCAGATATACAATAATTGGTTTAGAAAATATTTTCTCACTATACAACCATTTGTACCTCCCAATGTCACTGGCTAAGACATAAAATGCCCCATCCCACATGCCAAGGCGCTGAGAGAATTCAAGGTGGGCCCAATGGAAAATATATCTTGGACCTAACAAGAAATTTACTACACTCAGCTTTTCCAGTTTCCTAGTCTTTGGTTTACATGGGAACCTGAGTTTGGAATGGAGCATGGGTTATTCAGATGCTGATAGAGTCCTCATTCCCTGTGGCTTCCCAATGCCACAAAATTCCTTTTCCTAACATTTCTCCAAGTTATGTTTTACGCTCTGATACGATGTTTCACAGACTTCAGTCTTCAGCATTAAATGTCAAATAGTACAATAAAGGCAGAGGCAGTGTTCAGATGTTTGGCTTGTATATTTTAATTGGTTTTGGTAGTTTTTCACATACTTTATCCATACATTATATAACAATGTTTAGTGCATGGTAGGTTTAAAAAAAATCTGGTTAACTCACTAAGTTTTGGTGTTCCCTGAGGTACTGGAGATGATATTCAACCTCAATATTTATTTACTCCTTGTGTACTACCCTGAACCATGTGACTTACAAAACAAATGGCTTTGTTGGCTTGAACATATTTCTACCAACTGGATTTATCTGCATAGCTTTAGGAATCTACCTCCAGCACTATGGTTACCCTAGTCCTTGGATCTTTATTAAATAAACCTCATATATTCTATCTTTTCTCTTGCTACATGATTTGATTTCCTCTTATGTGTGAATGCAAACCTGTTCAATGAAAGAAAGTACATGGGACAAATCACCCCTTGAGTTCCTGCATAACAAAATTATGGGTCTTTTTGTCTTTTCTAAGCAAGAAAATGGCAGCCACATTTATGATATCCCAAATGACTTGGCCAGTGTTCCTCTGACTGGCTGTCTTCCTGGATAAAACTGAGGAAGCAGGGGAGAAAGTTTGTAGTCCCAGAAGTAGCTTACAGTACAGCAGAGAGTGAGCCTGTAGACAAAAACTGAAAGGAGAGGAGAATGTTGCAACAACGGAGTTCGGCACAAAATGCTGCATGACCATAATTGACACCATAAATACAAAAGAACTCAGGAAAAAGTTATTTTAAAAAAGAACAACCTATAAAAAATGACATCTTCAGTGATAATTCTAAATTTTTTAGGCAGAGAAAAAAAGATATCCTAGGTTTAAAAAAATAGTGACAAAGAGAATGGTCTACTCAGCAAAATAAAAGTAATACGGTGTTGAATTTGGGTGGGTGGGTGCGATTTTCTTGGAGTTGGTGGGGAATAAATAGTAATATGACTGTAGATACATGTTAATTTCCTATTCCATGTAGGAAAATACCTGAGAAACCAATTTGTGAAGAGTAAAGAAAGGTTTATTGGGATTCAAAGTTTTGGAGATTTCAACCCAACATTTGTTGGTCCCATGGTTTTTGGGCTTCTGGTGAAGCTGTATATTATATAATATAAAAATAATTCGTCTCATTTGGACAGCTGAGAATGTTGAAAAAGAAAGAGGGAGAGATTCTCCACACTATAGCAAGATCAGTGAGCCAAGTTCAGACAACTGATTTTTATCCTGTGTGGAAGAAATCAGAAGCCATTTTATAAAGCTGCAGTCATTGAAGAGCATAGAAAATGATAAAGCTGTTGAGATGATGCTGTAAGAGTCAATGGGAGTCAGGAAGAAGATACTTAAAACACATGCTAAGAAGACTTGATGGTAGAATGAATGGATATTGGGTACCAGGCGGAGCAAAGCTATCAGCAATGCCTAGGGTTACAGGAAGGATGGAGGTAGGAAACCTGTGATGAAAGCGTGAGTTTATTAATGGAGTCAGTGATATGTAGGTAGAAACAGAATGTTTTTACTTGGAGCTGAACCAAGAGATCAGGTTGCCCTCAGGGTTAACTTAATGGATATTGACACAACTCAGAGTAGTGTGTGCCACAGTAAGAGAAGCCTGTGTGATTCTTTTACTAGATGAACTAGTGGGTAGACACAGATTATATCTAGCTGCTGTAGAGAAGCATCTGAAAATCTTGATTTTGGACAGAGTTAACTGTGTAGCTGGCCCATGGCAGCTCACAGAGTACAAAGATTCTTTTCATAGTTTCCCAGAGGAAATATTTCCTGGAAGCAAGAACTACATGGCTTGCTCCTTAGTGAGACATCAATAAAAAAAATAATGTTGGGCCTTATCAGAAATAAGGCACTTTCAGAATTGTTTTAAAACCTCTTATTCTTCCTTTAGGCTATTTCTTCTGCCTTTAAGGCTTCTCACATTTTACCTTTTCCGTGCCACGCTTTGAAAATGTCCTTGCCTGGGTCTTCCTCATAAGACATGTACAGATCGTGTCCTTCTTTGGCCTCACCCACCCTGCAGTCTATATCCACTGAGGTCAGGCATAGCACATTGCTTCTGGGTCATCTGCCACAAAATACGGACTCAAAAGAGTTCTTTTCCCAGCGCTTGTCATTTCCCTTCCAGATTCTCCACGTAGTTATTCTAAACCTCCGTCACTCCATCATCTCTCCTGCTATTTCTATGTTTGCTTTTATCAGAAAACAAGACTATTAGAAAGCTATCTGCCTTCTCTTCTCCACACTCATATTCTATTTCCTGTTTGTTAATTCTTACCAATAATGCATCCCTTCCCTTCGAGGTGCAGGTCACTTTACTGCCTCCTACCTCCTATACTCTGCCGAATTTCATCAGTGACCTCCGAGAGAAACCTTCAGACAGTTTTTACATCTCTTCTTACCCGGCTTTCTTTATGACACTTAACATTGTTTACCAACTTCCTCTCCTATTTTCATTTTTGCATGTTTTCTCTATTTCCTTGGCTACCTCTCAGGATACGTGGTAGCTTCTCTTCCTCCATCAATACTTCAAATATTAAGACTCACTGGAGTTTTATTTCTAGTCTTCTTTTTTATGTCATTCTATAAGGACATTCTATAAGGATGACTTCATCCTCTCGTGCCTACACTGGTATTGTTAGTGATGAAACTTGTCATAATCTTCATCTTGGGACAGGAAAGTGGAAGCCTAAAGAAGTTAAAACTATAACCTCCAGGGTCACATTGAGTGGAAGGGTTTGAACCTACATGGCCCAGTTCAGAATCAGGGCCTTAATCCACTGTGGTATCTTTTCATGAGAAAAATTTTTAAAAATCATAGAATTCTGGATTGGAATTTTCTAGATGGCTTTTTTTTCCTATCATATTATCAAACATTTAAGTAGAATTGAAAACTTAATAATTCCAATTTTATTGTCTTTCTTAAAGGCTATTTAGGAGGGAGTTGTGCAAACTAAAAATGATCATTTTCTAATGCCAGAGAATGGTTTTTCCTTGATTCCAAACTCTCCACATCTTTTGTTTCAGTGAGTCATAGGACACTTGTGGGCTCCCTGGATGTCGGCCTGATTTCAGCTGTCTTTGTTTCCAGAGCAGGTGTCTATACAGTCGGTCACGGTGACCTCTAGTTGTTTGGGGATCTTTTTTAAATTAATAGAAGACAGTCTATTATTGGCTAGTATCTCACTTGGCAAAATCACACATATGTCAAGCCTGCTTGGATATGAATATGGAGATATACATACATAAATAAATATGTGTATATATTTTGATTTTCTTTGTTCTTAGCCAGTGTGCATGTGTAATCCATTGTTTTGGATCTAATTTTTCAATTGTCTTGTATGGGTGTATGGGCCTGGAAATGATTATCTTTTGTGCAAAATTGAAACGCATTGTTTCTTTAGCTAATTGTTTACCCTATCTTCATAGATTTGTTTGTTTTGTTTTGTTTTTAGATAAAAGCTTCTGGGATTTGGGGAGTTTCCTATTCTGATTGATAAGCCAAACTGACCATATATTTAAAACTAAAAATCTCTCTGATCAAAAAATGCAGCATTAAGTTAACCTGTAACTTTTAGATTTGAAGTTTAAACAGCAGAATAATTCTTAAACTGGCAAATTATTGGTTGCTTCTGAATTGTGGTTATCTCTTTACCATTAGCGTGTACAGAGGCACACAGCTCAACAATGATGCCTCTGCATTACTAGTGAGTAAAAAATGAAGAGAAAGTCAAATAAATCAAGCCTTAGAATGATGCCAAAAGAATGATGACAGAGCTTTGATGATGGATGAATTAAAATTCAGTTTAGAAGTTCAGTTTGGCATATAGGTGTGGCCTGGGCCACATAGTGAGTTTGAGGCTAACCTGAACTATGTAGCAAGGCCTTGTTGCAAAAACTAAAATAAATTGTTTTAAAAAAATAAAATTTTAAGTTAAAACTGAACAACAAAAAGTAAAAATCTCAGACACAAAATCTTTTATTTGCAGGAAAGAGGCCAACTTTCCTGAGCCACAGCAGCCATATTGGACATGCTATTTTATTCTTCAATAACAATGTCAGGAAAGACCTGTGATCCCAAAACAGAGTTAAGAACCTCATCAATAGTGTTTGACACCTTGAGTGCAATAATGTATTGTAGGAAGTCATTCATTCATTCAATTAAAATTTGTATGCTGAACATTTTCTATGTGCTTTGATGGCTTCATGTTAGGTAATACAGCAACATGACCTTAATTCCACTGACTTTCCACTCCACAAGGAAAACAAAACATGACACGTAATTTCACATATGATCATAAGTGAACTATGAAAGGCTAAGTACAAACTGCTATGGAAGCAAATAAGAAAGGGAATTTACTCTCAGGGGACATAGAGTCTATATATTATTAAGTTGATTTTTTAAAAAAATGCCAGTGCACTAAAATGTTCCATACATGTCAAACTTAGCTATATATTTTGGAATTCTTCACATTCCATGTGCACACACACACCTATCCCACAACATATAGTTTTAATTATGAAACACACTGTAGAGTCCTCAAGAGAGCCCAAGAAAACTATTTTTCAAGAACTTTCAGATGATTCTACTACATAGCCATGAAGTACCACAAATCTGGGTTGTGAGCTTCTTAAGGACTAACACACTTATCTCAAAGTTCATGCCCAGTGTCTGGCACTGTGAATTACACAGGTTCAGTATTTGATGTGTATTTTTCAATGAGATTGACGTGATTTGAAATAGCCTGGAAATGCATTAGAAAGTATGTCCTCAAGGAAGAAAATCTAACTGCTGCCACATCCTTCCTTCCCTTCTACACTAGTCACACACACAGAGGAAGTAGACACCCAATGCAATCTGGTGAATTATCTACCCATTCTCCAGGGCAAGGGAGGCCAAGAAAGATAACAAACTTGTCCTAGAATAAATATAAGGAATTTGGATTATGAAATATTCTAATTAGATCACAGCCTATCTAGCTCACCCAATGCTCATGACTCCTGCCAACTACTGTTCAAGCCATCTTCATCCTTGTAAACTTGGATGACCCCTATCCACCATAGCTGAAGGCAAAAACTGACCCTCAAAAATTAAGCTGCATCTTTGGCTTTTCACCTGGTTGATTCTTTCAGCATTTCACGCCAGCCATACCAAAAGTTCAGCTCACTGAACTCTGAATGGCTGAACTGATGGAACTGCCCAGATATTTTGGCCAGGAAGACACGATCTCAGGCTTCCCCCGTAAACACAAGTTCCCATGGAAACTAAACCAGGAGACTGAGTACACTCATGGTATTCTAGACCCAGCGGTCCCCATGAGACTTTCCCTGTGTCAGTCTGGGTTCTTGGTCTCCAGGCCAGTACTTTTCTCTGTGGCTGGCAGTTGTTTGAGCCATCATTTTAACCAAGCTCAGACAGCACTTGCTTTGAACAGGCTCCAAGGAGTTTTCCATGGACAACTTATGTCTACTGAACTGTCTGCTTACCCAGACTGCATAAAACCTTTGTCTGTCCAAGCAGAAAAAGAAAAATTACATCACTATTATTATTATATTCATTGAGTACAACTGTACTCTTTTTAAATACTTCTATATTCTTCTCTCACTACAATATAGCTGGAACCTGAAAATTATATATCTACTTTTTCAAGCTTTATCAGAATTACAATGACATCCTAACCAGTGAAATATAAATTAGCCCTTGTTTTTCTTAACATTTCAGAGTATTGTGAAATATTTAAAAGCACATTTTACGACAAGAAGTTATTCTCTCTTTTTGATTTGTAAGTCAAGATTTGGCCACCAATGGTCCTCCATTATTTAATGGAGGTAGAAGCAGTGGTATCACTCCACAGTGACAATGCCAATCACTGTTAAAAGTGAACTTGATCTGTGTGCTTTTTCAAACATTCACATCTTTCTTTGCTTGCCTTTAGTACTAGGAGAACTTCAATTCAGTGCAGGACACAGAAACCATACTAAGTGTTCTAACAAGGGCAAATAAACAGGAAATTTGTTGCTTACAAAATGATTGGAAAAACTCATGAAACTGCTTCCAGACAGTGCCTCCTACAATTCCAAGAACAATCAGAACTAATCCATTGAGGTTGCCTGTGGGAAGCTGTGTTGGAAAGAAAAGTACTTGACAAGGTTCTAGCATCATCTTCACAGCCTAAAGGATGTAAAATGGATACCAAGAGTTGTGATTTTGAGACTGAAATTCCACAGTAAGAATCCACAACCTCTATCCCTGCTTCTAGACTTCACAGGAATTGGAGGACAGACCATGGGGCATTCAAAAGGACCTCCCATTCTCATGATCCTAATGGCCGCAACAATGCCTAAAATCTGCAGAAGGGTATCCTCTCCTTTGCACAGACCTTCCAAAATGCAATAGAGTTGATTTCATTTGTGGATCCTCATTACTTCTAAAACCCAGCCCTGAAGGGGTGAGTAGAATTTATGAATATACAACATCTATATAAACAACATAAAAGAGCCACAAAGTAATAGCCATTCAGTTATCCTTTGGTCTAATCAGGGGATTGTTTTCAAGATCCACCATATACACACACACACACCCCAAAATTTTCAGATGCTCAAGATCTTTTTAGTATTTTCAAATAGCCTGCATACCTCTTCTCATATATTTTAAGTCATCTTTAGTCCACATATGATTATCTACCTAAAAAAATATAAATGCTGTATAAACACTTGTAATAGGTGTTAAGGGAATAATGAAAAGAAAAAGTCTATAAGTACTCAGCAAGAACATAAGTATTCTGTAATTGTTTTTATTTTGAGACAGGATCTTGTAAGTCACTAAATTGACCAGGTTTAGCTCAAACTAGCAATCCTCCTGCTTTAGCTTCCCAGAGTGCTGAGATTTCCAGGCATGCACCACCATGCCTACCTCAGGCACAAGTTTTTTCTTTAATAGTTTTGATCCACATAGAGTTGGTTGGACCTACAAATGCAACATCCATGGATACAGAGAGTCAAACACATTTTGTTTGCACGTTCAAATTAGATATAGAGCAGATGACAAAGTCTGGTAAACGCTGGCCTCTGCTTCATCACTTTTAAAGGAAAATTAAGGATAAACCCTATACTACTTCAATTCTAAATAGTATGCTTTCAGATTATGGTTTTAAATCCAGATAACTACCTAAATTTTCTACTCGCATGTCTTTAAAGAAGAAAGCCAAAGCTTACCCAGAATAATACTCCCAAATCTCCAATTATTTGGCTTTTCAAATAATTCAGTTTGACTTAGATGTATATTTTTATCTTGCAATTGAATTAGCTCAGTCTCTAGAAGTTTATGGTTTGGTAAAGCAACCAGAAAGACACACTCAATTAAGAAACATGAGACCAAGTTGCCTTTTATCGTGTCCATTCCTCTAAATGTGTATTACTCATAATAATAACCGATGCCTTAAAGCAAATACAGTATTTTATGGTGTGGCTCAGTGGCTTCATTTATGGCTCCCCAAAAGGTTAAGAGCACACAAGTCTGAACTAGAAGCAGCTTTTGTTTCCATTAAATCTACAGCAAGTAAAAGGCAACAAGTTTCTGTGAATTTATTGAAGCAGTAGTTTTGTGGACCCTTTCAATAATGAAAACTATGAGGACAGTGACAAAGGGTAAAAGAAATTTAATACAAGAGCTTCCTATGAAAATATAGTCTCAAAATATTTTCATTCACATTCTTCTGGATTTTTATGCTGTGAACTCAGGGAATAAAACAAGACTAAAAAGGTAGTGCTTGAAAGTTTACAACAGAGATGAGTAAAATATTTTTATGGTATAACATTGATATCAGAATTCTTTACAAGGTAAAAATTTAGTAAGCCAACAAGTATATTTCTCATAGTCTGTAAATTGATTCAATGATAAAACTTTGATTTCTGTAAGCCTATCATTTCTCTTCAAATCTCCTGGCTTCCAAACCAACTATCAAATAATACAAAGACATTTTAAACTTAGAAGGAGTCTTACATGTTATACATATAGTACAGGTCCTTATATATGTAATAGAGTTTGAAGTGTCTCATAAACAAAACTTTTCTGTTAATAATCTCAATAAAACGCACATAGAATGCTGTTAAGAATGGCCATATCAGCTTTCAAAATGATTATTTTTGCAGGTATATGAGTTAAATAATCAAGTTTTCACAAAATGAACAGACAGAGGGTAAATATCTAAATATTCAGTGGTTTACATGCCAAGTATTCACATACGTAATCACATCTGTATGTTTGTGGCTTTGGTTTCTTTTTTAGTTTGGATCATAAATATCACCCAAAGACCTGTATATTAAACATTTGGCCTGTAGCCACTGGTGCTATGGGTAGATGGTAGAAATTTAGGAGGTGAAGCCTGATGGTATGAGATTAGGATATCAGGGGTATGGCCTTGAATTGGATTTGGGGATACTGGATTCCTCTCTCTTCTTTGACTTCCTGGCTACCAAGGGATGAACAGATCCCAGCCATGCATTCCTGTCTTCACATCATGTGCCACCACAGACCCAAAGCAATAGGACCAAGTGATATGGACTGAAACATCTGGAATCATGAGTCAAAATACACATTTCTTTCTTGTAAGTTGATTATGGCAGATAATTTGCCAATGACAAAAACTTGACTAACATAACTTCCACCTAGAAGTTTTCTATAATTATTCAATTTTTCTTAAACATGAAAAATTTTTGGCTAATTATTTTATTTTATTTTAGAGAGACGGAAAAACAAAATAGAAAAAAGGGTAGAAACACTACAGAATTTCAAAAAAAATAAACAGTAAGAAATCACTGGTTGATATATTACATATTGTCTTCTTGGATGTAGTTGTTCAAGTTACAAAATTAAAGCCTACAAAGTGGACATTCAAACAGTGAGGCTGCAAACAGTTTTGTTCACCAATCCAAAAAAAACTTAGCAACATGGTTATCAATCCTACACCCTTAAATATACATGCAGTTATATCCTTTAGAGCACTTTCTTTTCTTCCTTTTGCTTTTTAAGCCCATTATCTGTTTAGTTATATCATGTTTCAGGTTGCTCAGTATCTTACTGATCTGTTTTGTTGTTGTTACTTACTTTTTAAAATTTTCTCTTATTATTATTTGTTTATTTTGAAGGTAGTAAAATACAGCAGAACAAGACAGGACAAAGCCAACTGAGGCAGTGCAGTGAAATTGGTACAGAACCTCACAGCAGGTTACTGGGATAACAGCAATAGGTACAATAGTATATCTGGTTTTCTTCACAATAGTTGTTCCTGCAATCAGGTAGAGCAATATCAAAGGAAATACTGAAATTATAAAAACAGAATATTGAATAGAGCAATACCATTGATCAGAGAAGAACAAAACAGAGATAAAAATATTTGCCTTCAAAGAGATGGCAGAAGAAAATCCCCCTTATTTGCTATATTGCCTATATTCAAACTTGCAAGAGATGATCAGATCTCTGGCTCTCACATGCTAGAGGGGCGGGGGAAAGATGGATGCTTGATTCTTAGCCCATGTGCTGGTGAGCAGTGAGCTGGCTGCCTGTTTTCCCAGCGCCCAAGTTCCAACATGGTGCAGATCTCAGGAAATGTTGATATGATTCTCGCCCTGGGGCGACTGCGGTTTGGGAGGCCACAGCCACTTACCAGAGAGGCATGCTGGCTGCTCGGTTAATAATTTTAATCAGCTCCTCCCAGTACAATTTTTAGTGCAAGAACTCTATAAAATACATCTGATCTGTTACAGTTGAGTATGTTTGCAAAAGAAGAGGATTGGGGAAGACATTTCAAGATTCAATTCTTCATTTTAATCAGAGCACAGAAAATTAAATCTGGACAAAAATGCACACTTTGAAATAAAGTATTAAAACAGTGTCACTATCGATCACAGTGCAGTTAATGAGAAAATTTAACTGAACATAAAACATGAAAGGGTTGAGATTACTCCACTTCTTCCACATTTGCGGAACATTGAGTTTGAATGCAGGAACTGCACACACATTCCTCTGCTTCTTCCTTATTTCTTAATCTAAGAAGTCTTAGGCTTTCAGGAAGCATGCATTTCATCTGCACTATTTTATTTATTTTATTTTATTTTATTTTTTGTTTTTGGGAGAAGCATGGGTGAAGGGGATTGGATTCAGGGCCTTTACACTGAACTACATTTCTAGCCCTTTTTCATCTTTCATTTTGAGACAAGATCTTGGTAAGTTACTCACTGGCTCGCACTGGGTTCGAACTTGCAAACTTTCTGCCTCAGTGTCATAAATGACCTCCCACAGATCCCACCTCTCTGAAATTTCACACCTCCTACCCTAGGGACCAAGCCTTTAAACATGATTGCTTAAGGGCACTAGCCATACTGAAACCACAGTATATGCTTATTAGTCAGAGGAACTCTACCTACATAAAAACTCTCTGTTATTACAATTTCTAAATGGTCTTCTCCATTGAACAAATAAAAGTAGAAAGCTTAACCATCTATATTATGTCTTTCTGTGACTCATGATGAAAATATTAGTTTTTCACTCAAAATGATTCCTCTCAAGATTGGAGCATTAGGTCATATGTATAACGCCATTGTATGCTTTACAAAAATGAAAAATGGGGAAATGAGATGATTGATTCTTAAGTTATCTTAATTTCAGAATGGGTTGCTTAGTCTGTCTAAAATTCATAAATAATTGATAAATGCCTTTGTTGTTAATCACGTAAAGATTTATTTGTGTTTTTATTCTAACTTTTATGTAAAACAAATTGAAATCAAGATTTAGAAATTTTCTGACTAATTTGACCAGCATAGACCACCAAGCTTGTTCATTCTGGCAAAGAAAATAAAGGCTTGATTGCATAAATTGACCAAGTGAGTCAGTG
Source organism: Hydrochoerus hydrochaeris (assembly GCA_004027455.1). NCBI lineage: Eukaryota > Metazoa > Chordata > Mammalia > Rodentia > Hydrochaeridae > Hydrochoerus > Hydrochoerus hydrochaeris. Next base: position 26,520 of record PVLA01001837.1, read on the forward strand.
ATCCACAAATTCTCACTGTATTTTTCACTATGGAAACACAGTCTATTAACTTACATCGACTTCTCTTCTTCTTATCCATGAAATATGTAGACAAAACTAACTGCCTCCAATGCCAAAACTGAATACTACTTAAATTGGTACCAGATGCTTATATTCCTCAAGATTAATGCACTGAGGATAAAGAACTGTCAAGCCACACTTTTGACCACAGCATCCACAGTTCATGTGGCACGCACCTGTGGAATTCTGAACAATACACATGCTTGTCATTCTGTATCGTCTCTAAGGCCAAAGAGAGTCCCCATGCTTGTCCCTCAGAACATGTTTCTTAATGCGTTTTGTTCTGTCTTGACAGTTAAGAGAAAAGAATATGCATCCATATAAACAAATAGAAATCTGAAGAGTTTATTGATTGAGTAGCCTTGAAAATGCAGTTGTATTACACTGGAGCACATGATCTTTAACCTAAATAATTTGTTCACAGAGAGTTTTCTTAGCATCTTAAACCATTAAACTACAATTTTAGCAATGTTATTCTTTACATGTTCTTCTCAACAACCACCTATTCATTGACTTACACAGTCACTTAAGAATTCATACTACTGGTGGAGCTAAGAACAAAGTGATGAACAACATAAAGTTTATAACCTCAAGTTTTATTATCTCTGAGGGACGCAGACCAGGAAAAGAAGAAGTATTAAGCATAGAAAGTGATGTAAAAGAAATATGCACAGAATGTATCATAAAATTGTAGAAAAAGGTTTCTAATCCATTCTATTTGACCAGATGAAAGTAGATGATATCTGCTCTTGGTTATGAAGCAGAAGTAGAAGTAAGGATTGGTTAGGTGCATGGGGTAGAGTCATCTCTACACACAGGGACAGCAGCACAAGCAAAATTGCAGAGTGGAAAGAAGAAAGAAAGGAGGAAAGGAAGAAAGAAGAGAGAGAAAGAGAGAGAAGAAGAAGAAAAAATGGTATACTTGGGGAACTTCAACTAGTTTGGAACAATGACATATCAGGCAGAAGTAGAAAGGTATGCAGGGAGTAACAATTTACTTGTGAAGTTTTATGATGAAACTAATTTAGTGCCAGCAAAAGGTGGAAAAGCAGATTATGACAAGAGGTTAAAAGTGTAGCCTAAAATAGGTCAGGAGTTTAAGAGCACGGACATTCCCTTCTATGGAAACTTGAGTAGACACTGATTCCCTTGACTGGGATAGGATACAGGGACAGAAGCAAGCTTTACACGTTCAATTTTTGATGTACCGCTTTAGAGATGTTAAATGCTCATCCCTGCAACTATTCCCTAGAGCTCAAAAATGAGTTTGAGGAGGGATGAAGCAAGATGGCAGCTAAGATCCCTGGTGATTATATTCCCAGAGAAACATCAACTTGAACCACCTTCACAAGAGCTAAGAAAACAGGGTTGGGGGTCACATAACCTGATTTTAGCTAACTAAGAAGAGAATCAGTGAAGAAAGCAGAAAGAAAAGAATGCCCTGCATCACCCTTCCTCTCTCATCTTGAAAGGGCTCAACAGGGCAATAAAGGAGTCATTCATGGGGGGTGGAGAGGTAATTAAGTCCAGGATTTAGACTTTAAGCCCTGCGTCAGGCCCTTCCTGGTGAAATTAGTATCAGCTAGAGCTCCATAAATTCCGTCCTTAGATTAGTGCCCAAATACAAAGGCTCTACACCTGCTTTAACCAGGTGGCTTAGGGTCTCTAGCACCAGTAATCCCACTGAGGTCAGAGCAGGGTGCAGCAATACCCAATCCACTGGGTAGCAGGGAGGTAAACATAAAACTTTGCCCTAAAACTCAGTCCTGGACCCACTATGCCTGATTCCTTTATCTTTTTTCACTTGTACAACTATGCTTTCTGGGTTGTGATTCCAGTATTTGAGAGAGAGATAAAAAGTGCAGTTCAGAAAGAGACCAGCAGCTGCAGGGATCCAGGTGAAAAGCAACGTGGAGACTCACCATGTGAATTCAATCCCTGATACAAAAACAAAAACAAAAAAAACCCGAAAACCTCACTAGCTAGTCTAATTAGGTTATCAACTTTTACCATTTCCAAAGACCTCAGCTCTCCTGGAATTGGATATAGGTAAGTTGACTTTCAAGGAATGGTGAAAACAGAAGCATTCTGTAAGACATTTTCAAACATCAAAATGTGTACTTCAGAGAGGGTTGGACAAATAAGGTCTGCAAGAGAAGAGAAGATACAAAGGTTACATAGGAAAGAGGGAGGCAATTACTAAAAGACAGCGTCCTGGTCTTTGAAATTGGAAAATAGCACTGATAACTGGAAAGAACTATGTGGAAATATTTTGTTTTTTTTAAATGATACTGATGATCTATTGTGTGTCCCATCATTATTTTCCAAATCTAACACCACTTGGATCCATGATTTGCTGAATGCTATTGGCCAAAAAGAAACATTTGTCTTCTATGGCATTCTGTTATAGCTAACAGTTCTATGTTAATCTATTATAGTTTTTCTGCATTTGATGCATCTTAAAATCCACATGACACATGAAAGGAAAGTGAGAAAATCAAAGCAGGAAACACTGAAATAACAGACTACTGTTGCCAGAAACAATTTACCAAAATTTAATCCTAGAGTCCTAAATTGGTTTGTAAAGCAGGATATATTCCCTACTTCTTTCTTCACACCTTGGGCCAGAATGGCTCTGTCAGCCCAGGATGTCTGAATTCTTGTGGAATTTGCAAATCTTATTCAAACTGACTCTCAAACAATAACCCAATATACTCAGTCACGCTGAATAATAAATTTCTTATGTACCTTGAATATTGCCCTTTCCTGACATTCTCGTCCCAGCATAGAAACATCATATACAAAAAAGGAAATCATAGTCATTTTAATAAGAGTTAGCCAGGTGTTCCTTTAAGTCATATTTATGCCCCCACATGCCATCTCCCTTCAGTGTCCCTTGGAAAGCAAAACATATCTCGGCACCAAGTACAGTCTGTGCGGGGAAACATAGAACAATCTGAGTTCAAAACTAGGAAAGTGACCTGTGTGGGGGTGAGTATTTCGCTATTCCCAGTAAAAGACACAATTATGGGAAATCAGGACATTTAACAGAGAAATGGGGTAACAGAGGATCTCTGCTTCCCTCAGGAACCTGCGCCTTGACGTAAGCTGAGCTCCGTTTTTCCTCTCAATGCAGCCACAGCAGGACAAAACCATATCATAATTTTCACTGCCAGGAAACTCAGGGCAAATCATGAGCAAGCTATTCTTTTAAAATAGCTGTCATTTCGAGTCCTTATGATATGTTTAACTTCCTACAAAAATAACATATACAAATGTGCAATTTTCAAACTCCAATGTTTAGGGTTTTTTAAAATGTTTAAATAAAGGTTATAATCATTTTAATAAAAACAGGCCCACCTCACCTTTCCCAAGGCAAAAAAAAAATCCTCTAGAAATAAGAAACCCAGATATCATATAGATACTCATATGAAAAGAAAGAAAATAAATGTCCAGTGTCTGGCTTGGAAGCACTCAAAATATACTTGAGTATGATATTTTGTAATATGGGCCACTAATAAGAAATAGTTGATTTTTTTTTTCAGAAGAAAACATTTTAACCAATGGGATATGAAGGTACAATCCATTCATTTTGGAAGGCTTACAAAACAGGCAACCTGGAACACTTGGGGAAGTGTCTCCCAACATTTACAGGCAGTGTTAGTTTATATCTAGCTGTCTCCCCAAAGCTTCCTGAGGTTATAGGTGGGGCTTTACAGGTTATTAGATGATGGAGGTGTGATACTTATCATTAAATTCGTCCTCTGATGAAATTATAGCTAAGTGTTATTTGGGAGGTGAAGACCTGTTTGGAGGAGGTGGTCACAGTGCCTGGGGGTGTAGTCTAGAAGGGTTCATCTCCCTCCCCAGCTCCTCCCTTCACCCTTTCTGCTTTCCTAACCCAGCCAGAAGCTCCTCTCAGCTCTACCCCACCGAGGACCTCTGCCACGCCTTCCTGCCTTGGATCCAGCCAACCATGGACTGAATTGTGAGGAAAAACCACTATCTGTCCTGCAAGTTTCGGTTGTCAGGCAGCCTGTCTTAGTGACAGGAAAGTGACAGAGACAGAGATGCTTAAACTTAGTACTGTTATAGTTCCTGTTAATCTTTCATATAACTTTAATATATATATATATACACACACACACGCACACACACATTATTCCTTCCCCATCCTTATTTCCTGTTGTAATAACACTTTGGCACTGGCTTGTAATTATTTGTTCAACACTATTATAAGCATGACTTTATTCCTACATAATTCAAAGTCACCAAGAGAACTGCTGAGTGAATTGTGATTTCTAACTATTCCAAATGGGACACCGGAGCAGAGTCAGTCTCTCTTTCTCACATTCCATTCTCTCAATGTCTTGGTGAGCAGAACCTGGTGGTACAGCCACTAGGTAACAGGGAAGCATGAGAACCTGTGCATTCTTGCTCTGGATAACAGGGTGCTGTTACTAACGAACATGACAATACAGACGCTGGGTGCAGTTAACATCTCTGACACAAGAAGAAAATTTGTAAATGCATGAGGGTCAATGTATCTTTGAAAATTTCTCAACAGGTATAAAAGTAGTTTTTCCAAGTATGAATAAGATATGCCTATCCAGTATCAGGTAACTGTATAACTAAGCTACAAAAAAATTGAGAAACTTAGGCTTACTCTGCGTATTCATTCCATAAAACAATAACTTAATCAAATCTCAATTTAATATATCAGGTACTACAGTAATACTATGGTTCATGAATGCTTTTGTTGGCAAACAATTCAGTTCACAAACAAAAGCATCCCACAAAATTTTGCTTCCATTCCGAAATTCCACATTGGGTGCCAAACACAGCCATGACTGTCTTCCTCACACAAACACAAATGCAGCCATCTCCCCAAAATTATAAGACAAATTAAGCTCATAAACCAATGTACCCTTGTATTATGTGGTGTCTACCGGGTAATAACATTGTGAAAGATTAAAGATTGCTTGAATTTTAAAGCCACCGAATTTTGAATGCTAAGGAGGTACCAGAAAATTAAATATTACAGACTCATAGTCTAAAGGATTATTTCTATAAGTCCTCCTAAAACTCAGAATTTAGAGATAATGAACAAAGAGATGAAAACAATGAATGAAAACAGAAGTGACCTAAAATATAGCTAAGTTCTCAGTACCATATATTTGAAATTTGAGAAAACTATATGACAAAAGGGGAGCAATAATCATTAAGAGTTGAGATTTTATTGAACTAAAAAAAAATAACGTTAAAAGTATTTCCATGGAAGTAGAAACATATACCTGGAAAATAATTGAAGTCTCTCCAGTTTAAAGAGAAAGTGCATGGAGGGGCGTGGCAGTGGAAACATTTCTTATGTCTAGATATCAAATTTCAGAAAATAGTGAAATGAAATTTCTGCATTGTGTGGGGGAAATTTTTGAGATCCAATTTTCTAAGCCCAACCAAATTAAAATTGTGCTGCAAGGTCAGCTGAATAATTCTCATACATGCAAGGATAATAGTATCCATGTGTCCATCCCCACAAAGTAAAAATTACTGCACAAAATGGGGAACTAAACAAAAATAAGATGCCCATGAAATCCTGATATATAGTTTGCATTTTATTAATTGTCTGAACAACTCTGATACATAACTTCCGAATTTTCAGAGATGTTGTAGTGGATAACCAGTAATTTACACTAAAAGTAAAGTTCTTGTTAGAAAATCCTTTAGTTAAAGAGAGGTCAAATGCAAAGAGATAAAGAAGTTGCACATAATCAGGTACCTGAACAGCAATTTCTCAGTAACAAAGGTGGAAAAATGTGCAACAATGTTGAAAAAAACAGATGAATGGAGAAAATGAATCTTATCATAATAACTGTGGTTAGTCGGATAGCTATAAGGACAATGACCTGTAAATGTAGTTCCCAAGGTCTAAGGAGTTTGCAAAGGGCTCATCTGTTTTTAAAATGCTTTTGAAGGCTTGTCCATTCAACGATGAGTTGGAGAAGAACATAAACTCTTCCTTCTTCTTACACCTATTATGTAGATGATAAAAAAGAACACAGACTTGTGAAGAACAGTCAGATTCATAAGTCTGAGATGGTTATAACATCTCTGTCAGGCCTTGATTCTATATCCAGTGTTCTTTCCTACCCATTGCACTGGCCTTCAGTAATATCTCATGTGACCCCAGCCTTTTGGCAGAAATCTGAAACTCTCTACCCCCTTGATCTGAGCCACGCTTCTAATACAACTGTGTCTTGTTAAATCAAGAATTGCATAGTGCATTGCTCACTAGCTAAGAATAGAAATTAACTTGGTCTGTGAATGTTGCTATGGTCTGAAATTTGGTGTGACCTCTCTATTCATATATTGGAATGTAATGTAACAGTATTTAGAGGTGGGTCTTTCAAAAGTGATTAAGTCAGGAGGATTCTATCCCCAAGAATGACAACAAGCTCTAGCAAGCCCCTTTCCTTCTTCTATTATGTGAAAATACAACAAAAAATTGGCATTGTGGAAGCAGAGAGCACCAGACAGACACCAAATCTGCTGATGCCAAGATCTGAGAATTCTCAGCCTCCAAATTGTGAACAATACTTCTCTGTTGTTTATAAATCACTCAGTCTAACATGTTTTGTTATACCAGCTTGAATTCATTAACACAGGTATGTAAAGACTGAAAAATCACCAGAATCTAACTATGGGCTTTCCTGGCTAAAATGACCATGTCCAGAGCAACTTATAGCTTAATACAAATAATCACTTGGACAATAAATGAGCTTTATGGAAGGCTTAATTCTCCCTTGCAGGTATTTGTTATAGTATACTTTACGGCAGAGAAGGTGGAAAATTGTGCTTTGCTTGCTGTTTTCAGAAAACCCAATGAAGAAAATGCTCACTGATGGTGAATGGTTCAAATCTATAAGAAAATAGGAGATAGTAGTGATTTATTAACAACAGCAACAAAAACTCTCCAGGAAGAAACATCATAAATTTCTCTCAAGTACCCAGACTTTATTCCCATAATAGATACTTGAATTCATCATCCATAATTTTCTTGAGTTTCTCTCTTTCTCCTTCTTCAAATCTGCCACTGCACACTCAGTTGGCAGTGTACAACCTGAAGTCAGAGAACAGAAGAGCTCATTGGAGCCAACGTAGAAGTCATAGCAGAAGGCAAAAGAGAAGTAAAAATTATCATGCTTGCCTCAGTTCTGCAGATCTTTAGTGTCTCTCTCACAGATACCACTAGATACAAAGCTCTCCCCTATATGGAAGGCAGACGGGCTATGTCAGTACAGCAGTCACTGTGCCACCAAAACACCCAGCCAACTCGCCTTCTTCATGCACATATTTCAAAATAAGAAATTTGGAAATGGAGATAAAACTATATGCCCAGTGAGAAAAAAGGAGGAAGAATGTGGCCTAATATTTTAAAGTGTCAAGACCTAGAAAATTATAAACCTTGATAGTCACTTAGCAATCAGTCAGTGGAGAAGACTGTGTGGTCTTCTTCTTTTGTTTTTTCTCCTGAGATTCAATTTTATCAGTTATAGCTTATATTTATTAAGTAAGTGTCAAGAAGTAAGTGATACCTGTATTTTTCCATTTCTTCTTATAAGAGATATATTAGAAAAAATTAAGACTCAGTTTAAAAATAAAGATCATTTGACTGACACCAAATGTCATGTTTTTCACTTCCAGAGTATTAAATAAATTCAGGGGTAAATTGGCAACTTCCTCCTACCCCCACAAAGAATTTATTTATATTATAGAATTTTAACAAAAAAAAACCCTGCAAATTTCATTGCAAAATGTGCCTCACATATGTTCTTTCCATAAAGTCAATGTTATTAAATACATGTAGATACAAGAATATATTTTCTTTTTCTTTAAACATTAACATTTCACTCTGGGCTAGAAAAAATTCGGCCCTGAGGCTGAAAGAAATGCTTGATTCAACTTGTTTTTCAAAATGTCTGAAATTCAGAGGACACACATGTCCAAGTGTATACCATTTAAATTAATATGGGCCGTGCTTTGAGGTTACACATTCTCTAGGTCCCATCCTCTCATTCCCACACACAGATTTGGTGAGGTAGACTGAGCTCAGCCTTTTTAATGCATTATCACACATTGTGTCAAGACTCTTCACTGTGTGCGATGAAGTCTTAAATTATAATATGCTTAGAAATGGATTTGTAGTTGATGTGTCTAGGAATATCACCGATACAATTTATAAGGTGGAAGGAAGAACTGCAGGAACCCAGCAGGTCATCAACTTCCAGCTTTGGCTCTCTCCCAGCTTTGGCTCTGCCTTCTTCCTGCAGGCAGCTTCTAGCCAGCAAGCAGAGGCAAACTTGCTTCCCAGCAATTTAGGCTTACATGCTCCAAAATGAAAGATGCAGCTCCTCTCTACGTGTTGGTGTGTTCACTGAAATCATCCCTGTTCTCCTTATCTGAGACATTTGTCAATGCCTGCACTCATTTCTCCTGGAAAGCTCTGGATAATAGGTGAACAAACAGTAGACAGGCAGAGCAGAATAGGCTGTCAGGATTCATGACCAGAAGGAAAGGGGAAGACTCCACGTCTGTGAGCCATTATGCTAGGTAGTGGTCATGTCTAACATTATACCTTAGCCAATTATGAGGCATGTCAGATCTGACTACACAAAAGTCCAGGAAAGTGCTAGGAAATATAAGATTGAAAACCAATTTCAGGAGTAAAGTGAACTAACTATATGTGATGGCAGAATCTGTAACTATTTTTGTTAAATTCACCCCTAGAAGCAGGGATTGTCTACATTTTTACCTTCATCTGTTTTCATTGTGGGTTGCCATGTAAACTCCATCTAACTCTTTTGCTCTGTTCTTCTTTTATTGTCTTAGATTATTAGGGATAAATAGTTACCAAGGCTTTCAGAATTTTTCCCCAGTTAAAAGCTCTTTTCATTTTTCTGGAAAAACCCAGTTTGGGATCCACCCATGCAGGCCACAGATTCTTTTCCACTGGAGAGTGTCAGGAGGAAGAGGGTAGAATGAGAAGCAACCCAGGGAAAGAATTGGAAAGAACAGAGTTTGGAGTGCTCACAGATTTTCTCTTCACCATGAAGTTCTCTAATTTCCTTCTCTAAATGAAACTATCACTGCTACTACATATGATGAAGAAACATAGATGTAGTCAAGATTTCCTTACTCTTAGTCATGAATTAATATGTTTGACTTTTCCCTACCCGGCATCACTGTAACATATTCAGTACATGAAACAAGCTAGAAACTTTCCTTGAGACATTAGTTGACTATTTCTACTTTCTCTCTCATCTGTGCATTCTGTCCTACTTTTAATCTTATAAAAGGTACATTATTGAGAGGAAGCAGAAATAATGAGAAAAAACTGAAGCAGGTAGTTTTTCACCCTCCTTTTCTCCTTTTGTAATGACAGCATTTGTTAATTTCTAATGAGAAATATCCTCTTCTTTTCTCTGATTTGTTGTTATCTGCCTCCTTCAAACCAGGTTGACCTAGACCAGAGACTATGAACAATTTGTGATATAGCTTTATAATGAACCCAAGAACATTTTTGAAGAGTAAATATGTACCATAAGTACCAGTATTTGTTCAGATCTGGGTTGCAGTTCATTAATATCCATAACCTTTGGGAACCCATAAGTATAGTCATGGTATTTGCATTATGAAAGATTTTTTGACCATAGGAATCACAATTTCATTAGTAGCAACTAAGGAATACAGGGTGCAGGTACAGCAGTAATTCAGAAAGGTGAAATACCATCATTGGACAGAACAAATGAGCTCATTGTGGTAAAGGGTCTGTAGGAGTCAGAGAACTCTTGCTAAGAGCCACCATCCTTTGAGCAGCAATTTCCAGTCAGTCATAGCCATAGGCACAGAGTACAATACGTAAGACAAACCAGTGATAAGTCAGAGGAGGAAAAAGGAAAAAGTGTTAAAAATATAACCTAACTTGAATCCCATGGATGAAACCAGGAACATAGGTCACAGCTAAGAGAAATGAGGCTGAAGGTGGAGAAAGCATGGAAGAGTGAGTCACAGGCCAAGGAACAAAAGCCAGGGGAACACCATGAGTCAGCTATCCTCAGGAAAACCAGCAAAGGCAAACTTTCCATGACAGAGCTGCCCTTTGGAACTGTTTGACATCTGGCCCTGAGAGTCTTAAATTAGCAATGTCCTGGAGCTGATTATGATCAGCTGAGATCATAATCTGACAGGTAAGACACAAGAGGGTATGAGGGACACAAGAATTGCACAGATAACTTTAAAAGAATTCAGGGTCTATGGAAAAGGAAAGAGGGATATTATTCCAAAATGTGATGGTGTGGAATAAGTCGTAAAGGAAGATCAATCCAGGTGGCTGCGGACCACACTTCTAACTTGTTGAGTAAAATCAGTGATGTCACACCACAAGGTTTCTCTGGAGAGAGGAGTAACACCACCTAAGAGTAATCATGTGCAGGAGGACAGGATTTACTCTTGTGACCTGAATCTGTTTCATTGTATTTTAAATGCCTAGTTTAATTTTGCAGCAGTGCTACTTCAAAATCCTGTGGCCTAGTAAAAATTCACAAATCTTACAAAGCACTGTTACAATGCAGTTAAAACAATCAGTAAAATAAATTAATCCCTCTCCCGTATTTTCCAAACTGCTTCAAAGTTTACTAATATATGTTCTGCCATATTTATGTGTAATTGTGTGTGTTTGTGAAATACTACGAGCACAATATTTACTGGGTTTCTTTATTCAGAACTAATGTCATTTTAATCTCCCTATTTGGGATTTTTTTTTCACATTCTACCAGCTTGTTTGATCCTACACAACCTGTTCTGAAAATACCTGTTGACATCTTTCCCAGAGCTGGTATTTATTAAAACATCAGTTTGGAAGATTTCTTTTGGTTCAGTTTACTGGCTTATTCCTGAGAATCCAAGCAATTTGGCTCATTCTGCTTGACAAATGGGACGGTCTGGGTTAAAGTAGCTACTGAGGGTAGAATCAATCATCTCCCAAGTTGCCAAATTCTTGCTGCTGTTACTAAGAAAATGTTTCACCCTTACTATACTAAATGTCTCCTGGAGAAATAACACCCTGCTTTTAGAAATCTGAAGGCCACCTCAGGAGCCTTTGGTCTTGCAGTAATTACTTTCAAATATCATTTTGTTAGTCAAACACAGAAACTTAAGTTTGAAACTCTGTTTTTAAGAGGTGACCACACAGCTAAAGTTTCTGTCTCTTATGCAATGAGTATATCTTCACAAATTCAAAAATAAAGTACAACAGAACTTGATATAAGTCTTGGGATGAGTCTTAGTTATCTTTTACCTTTAGTCATGAATCAAGGTTGGTATTGAGCCCAGGAACCCTATTCTTCAAACTGGATCTAATAATCTTTTTCTCCTAGAGTAAATCAAGAAGTAAAAATATTTTGTAAGCTATTAAGCTCTATGCAAATACAAATAGCAGTAATTCTTATATTATGGTATAAATGATATATTTAGCATCTTTGTTTAACATGACTTAATTATGAGAATACCTTATTCAGCTAAAACACCTACTCTACATTTAAACAAAGGTCAATAAATACATGAGATATGAGTCAAAATGGCCATAGATTATAATTGAACTTTCAGTCATATTGTATAGCTCTGCCTTGGTATCAAAATGAATTAACTGGTCCATCCACCTCAAATACCTGAAAAGATACAGAGATTCTCCCTCTGAGTTGTGTTTTTTACTGCACCTCAGAAATGTCTCATGTAACTGAGTCATTTTACTGCAAGTTCCAATTTCTAGTCTACCACATTTCTCTATAAAAGCATGACTGGGAAATGAGAAAAAGGGCAGGATGCAACGTCTGTGACACAAATATGAACTCATCTTTGACTTACGTGCAGATTCAGAGTATTTTTATATTACTCCGAGAATTAAAAGCAAGCTGTTGATGAACGAAGTCAATAAACCAAACACATGAAATCCTGGATTCTTTCCCTATATTTTTATCAGGGCTTCTAAAAGAAATCAGAATATTCAGAATTCAATTTATTGAGTTATGAAATCTAACTATAGTTTAATCACTGAACTATGGTGGTTAAAATTATCAAAGCTCAATGTCAAAACAGATACTTGAAAGGCCTGTCCCATCAAATACTTCTACCTGTTCTATAAGAACATAATTGATAGGTTGCAAGATTTTTCCTTCTGTTTTGCTCTGTGTGTGTGTGTGTGTGTGTTGTCTGTTTATATTTTTTCCTAGAAAACAAAAGGTATCAACATTTACAGCAGGAACTTAGAGCAATACATGAAAACATTTGAACCTTCTAATGAAAACTAATCTGAAAAAAAGAGTAATTAGAATATAAACTTTAATTAGCACTTAACCTATACATTTTCTAAAGCTAGGGGAAAAAATAAGCAAACCCAGAATATTGACATATTTTGCAAGCACAATATAAACATTAAATTTGGTTCAAGACCTTGATTTATGGACTATTATAAACAATTGAGCAAAGTCTGCTGGAGCATCTTCCAAAGAGTGATGCAAATAGAAGGAAGAAAATTCATAAGCAACAGATACGTGCATGAGAGTTTTGTGTAAACGGCTGTGAGTGCAGCATGTGCTGTTTGGTTTGGGCATGTGTTTTCTCAGTACATGCACCATCTGTATCCATAGAACCATACAAAAAATCAGCATCATAAAAGAAGTTTGAATCTTATCAATAATTATAGTTTTAACAGAAGTCAGAAAGCCACTTATTCTTTGTGAAAAAATGAGTTTTTTATTACAGGTACACTTGCTTTTTCCTCTAAAAATAAATGCTTATAAAAAATAAAATAAAATTCAAACAAGTAGAGAAAACCATGCCAATAGGCCAAAGAACATATAAAACATGTAAGAACACTGTACCAAGGCAAGGTCCGCTTTTAGACACATTGTCAACCCTGGATTAGAATATCTTGCTTTTCCTCTCTCTTTTGTTACTATTATCTGTCATATATACATACTTTTAATGCAAACAAAACCATGTGATATTTAAGATTTAAACTTGTTTTTCTGAGGTACTTCACTTAACATTATGGACTCAGGGTGCATCCGTTTTCCCACAAATGATTCAAATTTATCCTTCTTTATGGCAGAGTAGTACTCCATTGTGTATAAATACCATACTTTCTTTATCCATTCATTTTTTTGTTGGTCAAATAGACTGTTTCCAAGATTTAGCTATTATAAATTGTGCTGTGATAAACATGAGTATTCATACATCACGGTAGTATGATGTCTTTATCTCATTCAGGAGGATACCTAGAAAGGGAATAGCTGAGTCAAATGGAATTTCTATTTTTAGATTTTGAGAAATCTCCATAATGATTTCCATAGTGGTTATATTAGTTTATAGTCCTACCAACAATGGAAAAGAGTTCCTTCCTCTGAAGACCCTTGCTTGCATTTGTTATTGTTTGATTTTTTTTCCAATGGCAGCCATTTTTTCTGAAGTGAGATGGAATCTCAATGTTTTAATTTGCATTTCTTGAATAGCCAATGATGTTAAACTTTTTTTTCATGTATGTAATGGCCATTTGTATTTTCTCATCTGAGAAGTGTCTATTCATTTTTAGTTGAGTTTTAATTTATAGAATGGGAAGAAATTTTTCCAGTTGCTCCTCAGACAGAGAACTAATATCCAGAATATATGACAAAACTTCTAAATATGTGAGTCAGTTCCATCCAAAGGTTCACCTTTGTTTCAAGCCATGCTTCTTGTGCATTGAGGGGAATTTTCCAGACAGAAGCCTGCTGATTGATGATGAATGGGATGTTGCCTTTTTGTGAAGCCCCACTTCCTCCACACTGAGCCACTTAAGTGGTAAGAACTAAGCTGAAGCTTAGCCTGAAAAATTATCCTATTGAATAGGATATTCAATTAAAAAAACAAGAGGGAAATTTTAATTATTTCCATCTTGCATTATTTTCCTCTTCTTCTTCATAAGTTCTGTAGATAGCCAATAAACATAGATATCAGTAACTGGAAGTATAATGATGAAAATGTGAAGCACAGCTTCTGTTTTCATAGAATTCAAACCTAATAAAAATTCAGGGCAAAAAATATATACAATCACTGGGGTTTGTCTTCTAGTTACTGAATATTGTAATGAACTTGTGTAATGTTCTCATTCAAACAGTCATATGTCATTCATTTAATATGCATGGTGATACCAGGCACCATTATGTTAAATGCTAAAGAGTCAATTGTGCAGACAAGTAAACATTTAATTACACAATGTACTAATCGAACCTTGTGCTGGATAATATAATATCAAGAATACATAGATAAGGAGAAAATGTTCCTGCTATAACAAAAGTAGACCAAGTAGTTACTATATGTGGGGGCTTCAGAGGGGTTGACTGATTCTGCATAATAGAGGTGGAAAAGTTTCCATTAAGGAAATGGCATTTGATCCATGTCTTAAGGGATGACCACACGTTTCCCAGATGGTAAAGGATGAAAAGACCATGCTGGGAAGAAGCAAGGTCACAATATAAAAGCTTGGAAACCTCACTGAATATGTATAATTATCCATGCCCAATCTCAAAACTCAAAAACTAATGTGGAGAGGTTTACTCTGAATTTTATACCCTTGGAGAAATTGGTTTATCTACACATGGATCTATACTCTTCCTGCTTCAGATAGAGAAATAACAAACTAGAAGTTGGGAACAGAAAATATCAATAAATCTGATAAGAAAAAGAGACAAAAAGTAGTGAATTTGTAGGAAAAAGAACAGAGGCAGAAAGGATTTCCCCAAGCCTAAAGCTGAGGTTTCTGAGATGTATGAAAGCAACCCTAAGGTTCTGGGTAGGGAGGGCTTTGTTACGCAGTTTTTATGTATGATATTTAGAAGTAGCATCTCTGAGCACCACAATAGAGAATTAAGCCTGAAAAATAAGGACTATTATAAATTTATTTCCCAACTCTGAGGCATCCACATGAAAGTTTGCAAAAAGATGACGAAAATTATGTTCAAATCTTAAAGTCAGAAAGCCCTTGAAAATGTAGGTGGTGGTCAGAGAAACTTCTGCTCTGTGAATCAAAAGCATCGAACAAAAATAAAATCATAGATTTTTTATTTGAGGAAGGGAATACTGCTGAAGGGAAGTTGCTGATCAGAGGATGATAAATGACCATATAGATATTATATGGTATTAATTACCCAATAAAACAACATGAAAAGTGTAGACATTCTTATGTCTTATTTGTCAGATTGTTTCTATGGCTTAAATTTAATAAACATAAGCTGAACTCATCA
Organism: Hydrochoerus hydrochaeris; assembly: GCA_004027455.1. Taxonomy (NCBI): domain Eukaryota; kingdom Metazoa; phylum Chordata; class Mammalia; order Rodentia; family Hydrochaeridae; genus Hydrochoerus; species Hydrochoerus hydrochaeris. The sequence continues at coordinate 41,918 of PVLA01001837.1, forward strand.
ATTTTTGACACTTTCTCCAGTCCTATTTTTCCCTGTGGAATTATATACTTCTCACACTAGGGTTTTAGAAATCTAATTTTAAATGCTGATCAAGAACTTCTGTGTTATATTCACAAAGTCCCAAATGGTTATATACATACAGATGGCTTTAGAAGAACAGTCAAGAGGTAAGACCAGGAAAGATAAATCAGGACATTAAGTGTATCCTGTAGCTAGTAAAAAAAAAAAAAAAAAAAAAAAACAAGGAAAAATCTTTGCTACCTCTCTCCTGAAAACATTTATAATCACCTACTCTTCTTGACTATGTAGAATTTGATTTTCAGGTTTTGTTTGTTTTCAATGCCATCTTTGAAATATATGGAGTCTTCCTAGAAATGCTTTAGAAATTTGATCTTTTATTAAGAACATGTGCCTGAAGGAGCAAGGATTTCACACATGTGGGAATAAAAACTAACCAATGTCCTAAGTATAAAAAGAAAAATTTGCCAGCCTGGAAGATAGATTTGTTAACCGTATGCATCGCTTGGTGAATTCTGTGTCTTATATGTAGAGAAATGGAGGAGAGTATGCATATAGACCTTTCCATATAAGCAAAGGATGTAAAAATATTTGTAACCCATATAAATGCTCACCAAAAAGTGACCTCAGCAGAAGAGCACTTTGACAATCAACTGAATAAGATGACCCATTCTGTACATAGTGGTCAGTCTCTTTCTTCAGCCATGTATATCATGGTGATATCAAGTGACTTCATACACAGAGTGGCCAAGGTGACGAGATAGAGGTTATGCATGGGCTCAGCTGTATGGACTGTCACTTGCCTTGGCTGATCTGGCTACAGGCAATGCTGAGTGCACAACATGTCATCTGCAGAGACCAACACTGGGTCCCCAGCATGTTGCCATTCCCTGAGGTGATTGGTCTGTGACTTGGTGGGAGGCTGATCATGTGGGACTGCGTCTATCATAAATATAGATATTTATGATATTTATCCTGAATATGGGTTTGCCTTTCCCGCACATAATGCTTCTGCTAAAATTACCATCCATGGGCTGGGGATTTAGCTCAACGGCATAAGCACCTACCTTGCAAGAACATGGTCTTGAGATCAATCCCCAGTACCAATAAATAAATAAATAATAAAATTACCATCCACAGACTCACAGAATGTCTTATCTGCTGCCATGGAATCTGCATAGCACTGCCTCTGACCAAGTAACACATATCAAGGACAAAGAAATGAGATGATAGCTTATTCTCATAGAATTCACTGGCCTTACCATGTTCCTCACCATCCAGAAGTGATTGGACAGATAAAAAGGTGTAATGGTCTTTTGAACCATTTGACAGTGTCAGCTAGATGGCAATAGCTTGTGAGTCTGGGACATGGTTCTTCAAAAGTCTGTGTACACTTTGAATTGGCATCCATTATATGGTACCATGTGTCCCATAACAGGACTTATGGGTCCAGGAATCCAGGAATGAAAGTGGGAATACCAATCACCGTTACCATTGGTGATCCAGTAGCAAAGCTTTGCTTCCTGTTCCATAATCTTAGAAGTCACCTGTGCTGACTTAAAAGTCTTAGTTTCAGAGGGAAAAAGGCTTGTACCAGGAAGTACAACAGTGATACCATTGAAGTGGAAGCTAAGACCTTTCTCTGGTCATTTTGGTGTCTTCACACCTCTGGGTAAACAAACTAAAAAGGAAGTTACAGTGCTGACAAGGGTGACTAAACCAGACTCTCAAAGGAAACTGGATGAAATATTATTCCACAATGGAGGAAAGGGAGAGTACACTTGGAATGCAGGGGATCACTTAGGGCATCTTTCATGCATTATTAAAGTCAGTGGGAAACTACAATGTGTGAATCCAGACAAATGGTCTAGAAGCTTCAAGAGTTAAAATATGGATCACCCCAATAGAGAAAGAACCAACACTTGCTAAGGTGTTTTGTGAAGGCCAGGAGAATACAGAATGGGTAGTGGAAGAAGGTAATTCTAAATACCAGGTACAACTCTACAATCACCTGAAAAAATGAGGCTTGTGAGAGTTCTAATATGCTTTGTATGTAATATAATGTTGGTAGACTTAATATCAGCTCTTATATATTGCTAAATCTATGATTAAGTTAAATGTTAGGAGTAAAAATCATCCAAGAAAATTTGGCTTCTGTTTTAGGAAGATAATTAGTGCATTTCCATTTGTGTGTAGAATAGTTATAGCACATTAGATGTAATTACGAACTTTATAGATGATGGTCCAATTGTCAAATTGACAAGGGGTAGACTGTGATAGCTAACAGACTGCGGCAATTTGAGTAAGAAAAACCCAACTAAACTGGATCAGCAGAGTAGTTGAAGGAATTTACTGAAGGTTTCCTGGGATTTACCGGGTGTGAGTGACAGAATGCAATTTGCTTGGCACCTAAATGGTATTAAAGGGAAACTAAGAAGTTAGGCTTGCTTTTGTTACTTTAGGGGAGGTACAGTCTTCAACTTTACCTTGGACATTATCTTCTGGCTTTCATTGCAGACTTTTCAGCCTCTGGCACAGATCCCTCAGCCTTTCATCACAGACTCTTCAACCTTCTAATACAAATTCACATGGGACGCTATACTGAGCTTTTGTCCTTCAAATGGATCCTTTATATCTCTAGCACTAAGACAGATTCTTCTATACCTGACTCTGTGGGTGGCCATTGTAAGCCAATTCTTATATATTTATATATCTTATATTAAATCAATTTATCTAATAAGTACTGGCTACTATAGTTTACAAATAGAAAATAAATAATCTTACTTCTTGAAGTTTCAAGATCTTAATGCTAAATCACAATACCAAGTGAACAGAAGATATAAAAAGAAACAGCAATCTGGGATTAAAAACTAATCATATGAAAACTATGTACAGTAGTGACCTTCCCAGTGCCAGAAAAACTCAAAGACACATGAAATAAATCAACACCATATTGATGTTGTCTTCTTAAAACTTCTCATTTGTTTCATATTCTCAATGTGTAGCATTTATCCTCTCACTCTTTTTTTCTCTGTTTCTTTATCTATTTCTTTGTTGTTAACTAAAGCAATTTTGCACCAAAGAAACTTAGTTTTTAAACTCTAATTCAGAATGAAGCAATTTATTGATTTAGAAGTAATAATATATCATTAATACTAATTAATTTGTAACTTATTATTTTTAAAAAACATTTATATGATTATTTTGTACCTTCTTTGGTTACAAGATAAGCCAGATGGTAAATACAAAACATTGGCAGTTCTGGGACTATATCACTTAAGTTAAAATTAAAAAGAACTGTTTCTAAGGGTATGGATAAAGCCAATAAAGGTAAAATGAGTAAAAGCAAATTTTCTTTTCCTTGAAACCTCTGATAGATAATTGCTTCTATGGCTTGAATTTTGTCACCACCAATACTTAAGTAAAAATTTAATTACCATTGTAGTGGTATTAAAGTATGAGACCTTTAACAGATGATTAGGTCATGAAGCCAATCCACTTTTGTGGATGAGTTTAGTGCCATTACAAAAGGGTGAAATTGTCCCTCTTGTCTCCTTGAGATGGTGCAAAATGAAAGCCCTCATACACTCCAGTCCCTCAGTCTTAGATTTCTCAGATTCCAAACTTACAAGTCAATAAATTCTTGTCTATTATAAGTTAGCAAGTCTATAGTATTCTCTTACAGCAGTGAAAGAGACAGGTAGTTGTCAGCAACTTGACAGATGCCAAGATCTTCCTTGCCATCTGAGGTACAACGCGACTGATTCTTTATAAAAGCTTAATGCTCCACTAAGAAGCTTTCTAAGTGTTTACAAAAGGTGAGGGGGTATAACTTTCCTCTTCAAAGTCTCCCAGACTTGAGCAGAAGCCTTAATCTTCATGGTTTGCTAGGTTTCCTAAATCTTCTTGGAAGGTGGAAAGTCCTGACAAGATTTGTGGTTGGATTTTCCCTAATAAGAAAGCAGTAAGAGCAAGGGTACTGGTTTTAGAAATTTGTCCTGAAAAGTGAAGAGGTAGTTGAGAAAGCATGCCTGTAAAAGAATGCAAGCATTTGTGTAACTTTACTGGCTCTTTGCAACTATTATGTATTGCCTTCAAAATCACAAAAATAAATACATACTTAAAGCAATACAAAGGTCTCATATAAGCATTGCTACCTTAGCTTGTTTCCTTACTTTCTTCTTTCTTGGGCTTTTTTCTCCTTTGGTACTTCTAAATAGTCACTGAGGGCATTGATTCAAAGAGTACTCATGTTGCGAAGGACGGAAATAATCCAATAATTCACTGGTTAAGTACATGTTCCTAGCATTTGAAAATTTGTCAAAATCAGTAAAAGTCCCACATACAACATCAATCTAACCTGGACAAAGCCCAGTTGATTTTCTCTCCTCTGTAGTTTCCATCTATGGTAGCCCCTAAAAAGATTCTGCGTTCTTCCTCCTGGAGCACTGTCTGGAGCAGCCCCTCCCATGTTAGAAATGGAAGAAAATGACGTCCGGAAAGATGAAAGGGTCCACCATCATCTCAAAGGCAACGTATAGCAGACAAACAGTTTTTCGGTTCTTCTTCATCTGTTAAAGTTATCTTCTCATCGTTAGTGCACATTGCAAGTCTGCAGAATACTCTCTCAGGGGAGGCAAACCATACCAAATCACTCAGAAGTGATTTGCTTCATTTCGAAAAATCAAAACACCTGATTGTGAAATGCAACCCTTTCGAAAGTGCCGTATAATCACAGAATACTTAATTATGGTCTGCTTACTGATAGTATCAGTTTTACGAGAAGCGTTACATGGTAATTAAATTCTCAGGTTACCGTTTTTTAAAGAGTTCTCCTGTGTGCGTCAATGGCAAGAGATCTGTTTCCAAACCTGCCTTATTTCCTTAGTGAGTCAGTCTCTCAAAGCTTATGTTGCAGTCATTGTTTGTATTATAAAAGTAATGGATCCCTGAAGCAAGAAGAACAGCTACATATAGTCTCTATGAAATGCCTTGCCTGAAAAGTCATTCTGAATGGTTTGCTTTCTTAAACATTGCTTAATATTACCTATGGTTAGCTCTGTGCAGAAATATAGAACACATGGGAGAAGGCTATGGCAACCATGAAACCTGGGAAAACTTGTGTGTTGGGAGGGAAAATTCGGTGCTGGTGAGCAAAGAAGAGAATAATCTTGAAAGAGGGGACACAGAAAATAAGAGTTTGGCGCACTGCGTTCTTCCAAACGTATGGCTTCATTTAGCAAACTTGGGACTGCGTTTAATTTTTCCATTATTTTTACTCGAGTGTCAGCAGGCCCACTTTGGCCTGCTCCTTCACAGGTCTGACGCTGAGTCAATGCTTAGCATCCAAACCACACACAAACTACTTTTCCCTTAGAAAGCGCTCATCCGGTGACTTAAGAAAAGTGTTTTAATGGCTGGAGAGAAAAAGGAAGTGTTTGCTTCTTCTTTTAGATATAAAGACACTTCAGAATTTTGTAAAGCACTTACGGGGATAGCAAATAAAGAACAGCAAGCATTTAGGGTTGAAATTCTCCTGTCTTTATAGAACTCCTATCATTATCACACCTGGAAATCAGAATGAGGAGCCCAGATGCTAAACAGAAATTGTTATTATACACGTGTATCACCAGCGGCCATTTTTACAGGATACTGACCACTAACATACTCTAGATTCTGTATTCAGCAAACTGTCCTGAGGTCAGAATAGTTGACTACTGATTCTGGTCAACTTACATAATTCCTGCACAACAGAGCAAGGGATTGTGAGAGATGATGCCAGTGAAGTAATTTAATGATAATAATAATAATATAAGTAATTGCAAATTCTTTGAACATTTATAATAATTCAGCCATTAAGCTAAGCACTGCATGCAAAATATTCCTTATTCTCACACTAAATTTTCTTTTCTTTTGCAGATATATAAAGTAAAGCTTTAAGATATTAAAGAAGCCATCCAGGTTCCCAATCCAATAAATCATGCAGTCAATATTAGGAGTCTTTCTTTCCTTGTTCAATGTCAACACCCTATTCTTAACACACAATATCACTTCCATCTCAACAGAGAGGAAATTAGACCAGATGATCTGTAAAACCCATAGTTCACATAAAAAGTCCTCTCCCAGTCACCATGAGCACAGTAATCCTATACTACCTCCGGTTATCTACAGGAATACCGTCATCAACAGCTACTTTCCAACCTCAAGTAGAATATTCAGAACCCTCATGCTCCAAGTGAAATTTTCATGGCCTTCACACCTGTCTTTCTAGTCACTGCCCTGCTCTGTCATTTTCATTATTGCATTTTCACATCTCCTCATCAAATTCAAAACTATAATATCCCGACTTAATGCCCCTTCTTCTGCAAAGTTCTCTTATCAAATAAGTTGTGCTGAATTTTAATTTCCATTTGTAAGCAAAGTGCATCTGGTCATGCACTGTCTTCCTTCCCTGTGGACTGTGTACATGGGGCTATGATTTTAAACTATCCAACACCTCTAGGTACCCAGTGAGGAAGAGGCTGAGTATTACCCCCATCCCTGACTCCATATTTACCTCAGTTTAACACAGATTGTGAGACCATAATGAGCTGATTGATTATTTATACTTATTTCCAAAGGATTTCTTTAAAAACTTGACATGTAATTAATAAATATTGCATAGTGGTGATCTTCAGACAAATGAAAACCAAATGATTCCAGAAAAAAATGCTTCCAGGAAATAATTCTGTCTGAAAACAACAACAAAACCAATGCCAGATATGTGGAATAATTTTAGTGCTACATAATAGCCATCCTTCTAGCACTTCTGAAACTGTGCACTCTGTTTTAGTAATGGTTTCTTCAGCAAAAATTTCACAGTGATCAAAACTAATCTCAGAACTATTTAGGTTTCAGCAAAGTAAAGCATAGCACCAATAATGCTGAAGAATAGAGATTTTTATACACTTTAATCAAGTAATGCCTCATTCTTGTTACATGCCATGGCGAGTGTACAAGTAGAGAAGCAATAAAGTTGAGCAGAGGGATTAGTGATGTGAAGCACAGAACCCATATCTTACAAGCATTTGCCTCCGGTCTCAGCATTCATGACAGGCCTTCAGTGGGCTCGGTTAAATTGAAATGCATCAAAATAGACATAGATTTTTCTCTTCCTTTAGAAAAGCAGCAAAAACATATGGTTGCACTTTCTTACCAGTGATTACACAACTCTTCTCTCATTTTTGCAAAGTCCAAAAATTCCATTACTAAATAAGAATAATAAAGTAGATAATAAATGCATATAAAGAGGCTTGTGATTAAATATATTGTCTAGGTGTAACTAGAGCCCTTTTATACTACAGAGATATACTACTTTTATTACAAAATAAAGCTTTGAGAATGTAAATATTTCTATTTTCAGTTAATTCATAGATCGTATTTGCCTTATTTAATTTTATTACTTATCTCTTTCCTAATCTCTTAATCGTAGTTGATAAATGCAAATGATTTAGGGTTTCTCTTTAAAAGACAGACACATTCAACTGACTTTCTTAAAAGGTTGGTTTACAGCACATGTTTTGAGGTATAACCTCCCTCTTTGTTAAAGCTTTTGCAAATACATAAATTCTGAATCTCAAGGATCTGTCTTTCTATTGGAAACATTCATAACAGCCAGTCATAAAGAATTTTCTATCTCAGTCCAGGGCCAGCTGACCTGGTTAGTTCTACAGACCATGATCAGTATAAAAAAGATCACAAGTAACACTGAAAATTCTCTGTAAGCCTAAATATACAGGTTGGGAAAGATGGAAAAAGACATAGAAAAAGACAAAAGTAGAAAATACATGACTTCTTAGAAAATAGAGAAGAGCACATGATAAAAATTATGCCAGTAAGTCACAGGAAAAATAAATACCTTAAAGGATATGTAAATTTCAAGTACAAAAGGGCATAGTTAGGGGACCCACTCATCAATGAGGAAAATATTGTCATTGCAGCTACACTTAAAATACAAAATATCTTTGCATAGCCTTCGAACACTGTAACCTAGAGAAGAAATTATACAAAGGCACTATGGTGTAAGAAGCTAAAATATTGCCTCTGACCCATGGGTTATGTAGATTGGAGCCAAGACTAACTTATGGCCCCAGGCAACTGCAGGTTTTCACAGTTAGCTCAAGAACTGTCCAATGATGATTTAGTTAGTTCTTACCTTTCACACTGATAAACCTCAATTTTCTGGCTTTCTTATTATTGTTAGCCTTATGATTATAAATTATAGATCACACTTATCAAATCTAGTTTAATCAGAAACACTTTGCCTTTCTATTCAAATTGATAAAGAAATTGCTGCATCATTCAAAGTATTATGAATGTGATTCTTTGTAGATTTCTTATTACAAGTCTACGAAAAAGTCCAGAATAGATTTCCTCATATGTAAGGGATAAAACAAATGGCAGGAACACTAGTATTTAATCCAGCAAATCTCAAAAACATTAACAATTTATAATCACTGAGGATACATTAGAAAAAACTGATTTCTGGACCTCCAACCTCAGACCCATTATATCACACACTCTGGGGGCTGAACTACAGCATCAGTATTCTTTAAAATATTCTGGAGTTGTGATAGTTATGATACCAGACAGCTACTAGGCTCATCTATCTACTTTATAAGGACACAATGGAGTGGTGGAAGGAAATTATCCCATAGATGAGAATTGAAACTTGCATGTACAAAGTGATACTTGTGTAGTTAAATCCATCTCTCCATGTTTTAATGTCTTTTTTCTTAAAATGCAGGACAGTCTCCTTTGGAGACTGGAGAACTTTCTGGGGTTGTAGAGGATCAGATTCCAATATAGTTGGCAGGTGCTAAGATGTGAAAACCTGGAACTGTTGACAATTCCCTTCACTCTTTACCATCAATCTGTTATAAACCTTCACTAAGTAAATTGTGTCTTCCTTCCACTTTATAGAATATTACTCTTCCATAAAAAGAAAATGTTGTCATTAATGTCTAAGGATACTATAAATATTCTCAAACATCTTCACTGAAGTGTCAAGTTTTAATACACTTATTAACAATACTTATAAAAATATATATTGGATTATTGACCATATTTCAGAAAAATACTTTTAAAATGGTTGTCCCCACATTAAAATGACTCTCTTGTAACCATACTTAGTCTTTCATAAAAAGTCCATCTAGGAAATCAGAATACTGTAATTCTTAATCTCCTAACCTTTTACCTAGAACTATTGAGGAAAAGAACAATTTTTTAAAAACTATGGAATTATATGCTTGTATTAAGAGTGAGCACTGCGGCCACAAATCGGAAATTGGTGCTCTTACCGAAATTCAAGCACTGACACAGCCAACATTTTGCACTCTTTTCCCCAATCAGGATTGGACTCAGCTCATATTTCTCAGGGAATTTAACCATACAGTGGTACTCCATGTGCTGTGTGAGCCATTACCTCATTACTAGTCTCCATAACTAAACACAGAAAGTCCGTGACCCTAGGACCATCTTTTAAATCACTGAAGGCACACAAACAAGCTTCGTTCTTCTCCTACAGCCAAGAAAAGCATTTCCAGTGCTGTAATATGTCTTAGCTATAAGAAGGCAAGGCAATAAAGAGGCTGGGCAGGAACTGATGCTGACTCCTAAAATCTGTCTATATCAGGTCCGTCATCTTCTTAAGACTGGAAAATTTCAACAGTTTTACCAGTATATGTAACCCTTGAAAATCAAATCATCAGCCATCAATTGAGAGTTCCTTTGATTGATTCAGATAGAAATCACGGATCAGTAAAGTGAAATTCTACTAGTGCCTTTGATACCACTGGTCGGCATTGGTTAATGTGGGACACCGTTGATTGACACTGACAACTGCGAGCCTCTGCCCTTGCTAGTCACTACTAGGGAACCTTGGTTTGTGCTGGGTGCCATCACACCACTCTGCTGATCGCTTCTCTTTGTTGCTGATCTCTGTTGGCTACTGGCTTCTAAGCTCTTTAGGCTTAATGGCCAGTGTTTATTGCTTTTTCATTTAAAGTGACATTCTGTCCACACTACTTGACATAAATTGTCCATGTAGATTTACAGAATAACCAGAAGGAGAGATTATTTGAACATAACCAGTGGTGGAAAACAGGGGTATCAGTATCCCACATGGAGCCCTTCTACAAGTATGCAGGGGATGAGGTGTTGCTTATGGAACAGTAGCTGGCCTCTGATTGGTCCCAATTTGAGCCAGCTGATTGGTACAAATTCAATTCTACTTCTTAGTTTAAATTCCAGCCTGCTTCAATCATGGAAGACATCATCACCAGAGGGTGCAGGATATCCGGAATAGTTGTAGCTGTCCTGACAGCTCTTCTGCAGAAGACATGCTACTGGATTGACACCTGTCTTATCTCTGCAAAAGAAAAGAAAAATAGTGAGACTTAAACCAGTGAACTTCCATGAGGGCTAGCTGTGTTGATCAGAGATCACTGGAGCTTGAGATGGTTGGGGATATTCATAGTGTGACCTCTGCCACAGTGGAGGTGGTTTCATGCAATCTTCTTCAGAGACAACAGCTTCTAGAGCAGCTGGCACGAGGAAGGGATGCCATGGCTCATGGTGATCCCCTATTGGAGTGGCTTAGAAAGTAACCACTAAATAACCCAAGAAGACATTAAGGTAAGCTGTCCCAGTATATTCTGAGGATGAGGGGAACAGGCAGGTGCAAAGGGAAAAGCACAGGGTGTGACAGAAAAAAGGGACATCAGGCACCTCCTCTCTGTCTCACAATGTGGCAATATTCTATGCAACTACCAGAGTTAATTTGATCAGGATAAGCAAAACTAACTGAGATTTTTAAAGGATTTTGGAAATTAAATGGCTGGTGTTCATTCAGGCATATATGTATGTATTTAATTTTTTGTTTAATCATTACTTAATCATTAAGCAAACAAGGCTCTATTATATGCTGGATAATGCATTATCTATTAATAGATGAAGAGCTAAATAAGACATAAACCCTGCCTCAGGATCTAGAGCAGCGTTCCTCACTCTCAGCACTATGACCTGTGGAGCCAGCTAGTTCTTTGTTGTAGGAGCTGTTCTGTACCAGACAGGATGTTTAGTATCTCATCTTTGGCCTCCACTCACTATGTGCAGTAGCGGCCCCTCAGCTCCCACTCAGAGCTTTGACAATGAAAAATATCTCTGAATACCACCTCCCATTGAGGGCTACATATCTAAATGGAAGAGAAAGACATTTTAAAAGAATGATAAATGACATAGGAACAAAGAAAAACAAATAAAATAAAACCAAAGAGCAAAGAAGCATCAGAAAAAGCTTTAAGCAGTGCAAAGCACAAGCATTTATCACAGATCTTCTTTTTGACAAAACTTGCTATTTCTAATGCAATGTGATGCAAAAAGCCTTGTGTGAGGTCTCTTCTTAGAGCCCCAGTGGAGACTTTCCCCTTGGTTTCCTCTCCACCCTCTGCCAGGTTGAAAGGGCTAACTGTAAGCTATGTTTGCAGCTTGGTGAAACTACTTTAATGGTATGCTCCTTCCCTGGAGCCCAGTGATCTGACAGATCCGTGCAGAGTGTTGAAAGCATGATTAAGCAGAAGCAAGGTCTGAAGTAACACTCTTGAGGCTCACTCTGCAGTGGTGTGGCAAGTGACTGGCCTAGAAGTCATGATGTGCCATGTGGAAGTTCCAAAGGCAGGAAAATATAGAACTGGTGAGATTTCAGTGGAGACTATGACAGTATTAATGAGGCACCAAGGGCTCTACCATGAAATAAGGACCATGATGATCTGAAGTCAGCAACAAAAGATGATTGTGTCTCACAGTGAGGAACAAGGAGTAGAGAGGACATCTCAAAGACATACGTAAGCCTAAAAAATCTAATTACACAAAAAGTATTGAAAGAAAGCACAAAATAATATTGGAACCATAGCTGGGGGTTTAGCTCAGCAGCATATGCACCTGCCTGTCAAGTGCGAGGTTGTGAGTTAAATCCCCAATCCAAAAAAAAAAAGATTTAAGAAAAAAAAAATTGGAACCATGCTAGAATTTCTCACTATATAGAGGATCTTTAGGAAAATCCCACCAGCTATAGAAAATGAATAAGCTCCATTTTCATTGTCTCTCTGTATCTTGGATTCACGACTTTCTATTCTGCTGCGCAATAAGATTAGTAACAAAAAGTGCTACAACAGCAAAGAATAAGATGTTCTAAGCAAGTTTGACTACTCAGGGAGGATCTGTATGAAAACGCTCTTGAGCAGCTAACACAAGACAAATAACAGCCTGCCAAAGACAGAGAGGACAAAGGAGAGGAGCATCCCAGAAAAGGGTAAAAACAAAAGATGACTCAGATACGAAAAAGAATCAGAGGAGTGTGACAAGTGGAAAATGCAATGCATGTTGAATATTTCTAAAGTAAAAAGAGACCTAGTAATATTTATTCAAAATGTATTATGTTCTAGGAACCATTCTAAATGCTTTGCAAGCATTATCTTGACTAATTTTTATATCTCAGCTGAGTAGGCTCTTATATGGCCCCATTATATCAATTTTTATCATCTTTTTCATTATAATCAGATTGTGTTTCAAGAAATTAAAAGGTATAAAGACTGAGTGAATTAAGGAAGAAAAACCAGTTAGAAAATTATTTCAGCACAATGGGAGGAAATGAAGTGTCAGACTCTAACATTGGTTATTGGAAAAGAAAAAGAGGGATGGACTCATGAATCTTTTCAGTGGTAGGAGAAAATGATTGGAGGCAACCAATTGGTTTTTCCAGCTCAAAAGAGAGATGCCAAGACTTTTCTCAAAGAAAAAAAGTGACAAAGCACTTCCACTGAAATGGGTCAACTCAAGGTGGAGAATGGAGTTGAGGAATGTGCAGATGTAGGAAAGATAAACCATGAAGTGAGGAGTGAATATTTGCATTGCTCAGTTTGAGATAGCAATAGGTTCCTTGAAATGGGGACTGGAGCATTATAGTGAGGGATGACAAAAGACCTATGTTAGATGACTTTTACCTTGTGGTCAGATTTAGAATCCCATGAGTGAGACTGATAGGTAAAATAACAGAGCGAAACTTAAAACAGGTACTGAGAATGATGACTAAAATAAGACCCATAGTACAAAGCCACAGGTCCAATCTATTCTGATTTTTGTTCAAGCGTTAACAATTTAAACAGAAAATCAACAATGCTTTTTAACTCCAAAGGAACTAAGAAGAACTGCTCCTCCTCTATAATCTTCCTTGATATAAGCCTCCCCAAGTCTCATGCTGTTTGTACTCCTTAACAGGCCCTGTGTTCAAATCATTCTGTGATTATACTCGTGGATGAGGTCTTTTCACTGTTTCTCAGACTATGTGTCACATCAGGTGAGGGCTTTTGATATTTAATATTGTTGGGACCAGTAGTTAAATCATTACCTTACATTGATGAACACCGGGACTTTCACCTTTATATCATTAAATGAATTCAAATTCATTTGTGGAAATGCCCAACTTTGCTCTGTCCTAACAAAAGAAGCAAATATTTAGATATTCAGAGGAATACAGCATATATTTAAAGCACTTCATTTTCCTCACTATCCGTTGTTGGTTCACTAAATTCTGACCACTTGTAATTACCCTGTCCCATACCTCCAACTGTTCAACCCATCTTTTGGCATTTAGCTCCCACAACACCTATAGAAAGTTGTGAACCATTCTGCACCCTTAACACTTTATATCAACATTAAAATTCATTGTACTTGTCTACGTTTTAGGGGTTAGGGTGCGCATGGGTACATGTGTGTGTTTCTGTGTGTGTGTGCATATAACTGTGACTGTAGTTATTGAAACAGACATTTGTTATGTAAATAGTAACAAATAGAAGGGTTCTGTGAAAACACAAGCCACAAATTATCCCCCAGCCCCATCATCTCATACTGAAAACTAACACTTTCGCTAGGAAAATCCCTATTTGCAGACAACAACAGTCTAGCTGGCCTCCAATTTTCTTTCTTTATTGGGGATGCAGTGCTTCTCCTTTCCACAGAGTGCAACACATTGTCATAAGTGGCTATTTGCATAATGGATTGGAAAGCATAGAATCCAAACATCTGGATTCTTCCATGAATGGCTCATTTAGCTGTTGCTGCAAAAGTCAATATGAGCTCCATGTTGATGCAATTAAATGTGACTGGAAAAAAATATATGCCTCTCACATTTTTAGTTATGGGCATGTATGTACTTGGCATACGATTCATTATAGTCACAGGAATTTAAGAAAGAAAATCTTTCTACAGGCGTGTCTGTTAACCATCACTCTGCTACTTCCTGAAAGCTGGGGAAAAGTGAGAAGGACTGGGCTGCTGGCCATGTTGCCCCATTGCCATCATGAGAACATAGCTAACGCATCAATAAATTCAGTGAAGTATCAGGATTTCAGATCTATTCTTTGCGATAATCAAAACGCACCATAATTTGAAATTGCCTAAGACTGAGTGAAGGAGGTGTTTTATCCAATTTTTCCTTAATTAACAAGAACACAAAAACAAGTGATTGCTTACAATTCTCTTGCTTTCATCTCTGCCATTCTAAACCCCCCTGAAAAGTGTGTAGCCCACACTGAATCAGAATAAGAACAGAGTTCATTAGCATCACAGCGCTGGGCAAGGGCCTGGAATGAGATGCAATAGCAAGGAACTGAGAGAAGAAGCAGGCATCCACTCTTTCACTTTCACTCTTGCAAGTCTGGCTCTGGCCATCATGTACTGATGCCAAAATAGCCCATGCAGAAGTCGGAGTGACCTTTCCCTTTTAGTTATCTCAGCACATCAAAACCTCGGAGAAGTGACAACACCTCTCCTACATCTCTTAGCAAGTGGTACGAAAGAGGATACATTCTTCATTCCCTTGGTTTGGTCTGTGTTTCTACTCTTGGAAAAGGTTGAGTTACAAAATATCTGATGTTTTTTTACCTGAAGTCTCTCGTCTTTTTTTCAAACTAAGTAAATATCAGATTGCAGGTGGTACGTTGTCTTTAATCTAGGTTTTCCAAACTGTTTTACACATAATAGGGAGAGAAGCACCAAGAAAAACCTAGTGGTTTACTGTATCAAATATGTTTTTTAAATCACAGTCCTTTTTGTTCCCAATAACTGGAGTCACTACCCTGCCATTATCTCTTCTTTCTCTGCCTGCTCATCTTTCAATATATGGGCCTCAAAATGATGAGTTAGCTGTATGTACCTGTTAAAAATTCAACACAACATTCATGGTTGTACTTAGTTAAAGCATTTCCTTCTGCAAAGGACCTCTAGCCCCATAAAACATAAATTAAAGAGAAAGGAAATTAAAATTCCTCCTAGTGAGTTATGAGAGTGATGGTAAATTGATTCACTTCACCTCCTATTCCTGGATTTGTGTATTCCTCCTACTAGGGAAAAATATTATATAATGACCATGAATTTAGGGTCTTTAATGCATCTTAAGGGTGGAACTCAAATTTTTTCAAAGTGTAAGCACCAGGTTGGCATAACAATTATACCACAGAACATAGCCTTCCCATGTCCTTCACTGCAGAAGGCTCTGTAATAGTTTATCCATCCCAATTATATATTTGGAGACACATTTCAATAACTATCGTGTAATTCTGAGGAACCAACAGTCACAGAGTGGCTAACCTGAGCTAATATTCCATTTATTGATCATCCTATAGATAAGCCTACTCTAACCATGATATATAATTAGTGTTTAGTAAGTATCAAGATCAAGTCAAACCCTACAGCCAGTTGTCCTCGAAATGTCTGCGTATCCTCTCTCCTTAATATGTAGTACTCACATGATATTCATATACCTCTTTGGTGTAGAAGTTATAAAATCATTGCCACATAAACTGCTCACATCACAGTATCTTTTTCTATATTAGTGCATATTAATAACATAGAAAACACTGGTTTTATGGTGACATTTTTATACATGTAACATACACCTTTTTTTATACATAAAACATATCCCTACCCTTCACCCTTCCATTCCTTTATCTTCTATAATAGTCTCTCTTCTACTTTCTTGTGTTGCCATTTTCTTCTCCTTTGATCATGGATTTATGCAGATGATGGCTAACATACAGTATTTGTCTTTCTGGGTCTGGCTTGCCTCATTTAACACAGCGTTCTTCATTTGCACCCATTTTCCTGTCGGTACTATGACTGGATACTAGATGGTGAACTGCTGTGCTGGAGTTATAGCCATCCACACCCTAATGTTCCAGCCAGAAACTTTGTCATGCAAGTACTGTCTTTCTCAAATCTCAGAACAATTTTAGATGCCAGCAGGAGTTAAATTTTGTCCTGTTTCTTTACTATAAAGGGCTCTATTTGCAGAGAGCTTCCTATTTTTGGTATTTCAAAGTAAATTCTTAAGGAATTTTGCATCAGGAGCTCAAGGTAGAGAGATTCATACACTTCTAATCTCCCAACTGTTTAATCTGAAAAAGAGAATCTGTATTGTTTTATTTCTACAAGAAGATCAATGTCATATTCTACTATTTACATTATCAAGAGTTACATAGCAATTATAATATTTGAGTTAATGTCCTAACTTACTATTTTAGCCTATTTCTCCAAAGCAGAATCTTCAATAAAAGTTGGAGTGCAAGGACATTGGGTGTGAATGTGATCCTCTTGAGAGCAGAGGAGAAGTCCAGAAGCAATGACAGAGAAAGAGGAAAAGTCAGTTCAGGGCTGCTTTCCTGAGATGGCCAACTGATACAACAGACTCTACCCAAACCACAGGGCCTAGAGACCTTGTGCACCTGTCCCAGAGCCGGAAGGAGGCCCAAGGAGAGATGCTGTCAGGTCATGCGCCACTTGTGCTGTTATAACAACTGCCATGGACTCACTCTATGGATACTGGCAAGTTCAGTGTGGGGGGAGGGCCCAGGTGACTCTTTTTTTGTCTTCACTTAGAGCAAGGAATGAGGCAGTTTGCTGTGGTCTCTTGTAAGGGCTTTAATTTTATTTGAAATCTCTACCTGATGATCTATTTACAGCACCCAGGTGGTTGAAAATCCAGGTGCTCTGAGGCAGTGCTTACAATTGTGAGGACTAGAATGCCATCAAAGAATGATATAGATCATGCCTCCTCTGCACACATTTTCTGAAGGGAAATATAACAGCTTCTCTATCAGTGATTAGAAACCACCCACCTTTACTCTTAAATCATACTTCTTACTCACTAGAGTAGTGTTATTACCCTGCTCTTTCACATCAGCCAGCTCTTGGGTGAGTGATCAGGAGATTGAACATAGGCCTTTGCACTGAGCTATATATCAGCCTTTTTTGTGTTTATTTTTATCTTAAGCCAAAGTCTCAGTTCTTCATTTACACAGTCCTACCTCAACCTCCCAGGGTGCTGGGATTGCAGACATGTGCCATCACAGTCAGATTGAGCCCATTCTTACATAAGAGAAGCTATGCGACTTAAGCATGGAGAAGACAGAAATGTAGATTTAGAGTACTGGAGCAAGTAGCTTCGATGACGCTGAGCAAATCATTTAACTCCTTGATGTTTCTGCTTCCTCATATATGACACAGAAGTATAACAGATCTATTGCAAACATGTTTATGAGGACCAAATGTTTTAATGATTTAAACTGTTTGTAAAAGTTTCCAGCACACAAAGCCTGTGGACATTAGTCATTACTTATTTAAACTTCATTGCTGCTACTTTTTAGCTTTAGGTTAATTAAAGTAGAATACTACTTTCAATAAAATATATAATTGATTTGTCTATATTGGGATATGAAGTAATATAATCTGTCAAGTCCAGGTAATCTATGTTCCAAATTTATCCATAGATTTATTTTTTATGAAAGAATAGAAGGCAATTCCAAAATATGAATTCACTGAGGGCAGTAGATTGCCTGTTTTATCTCTCCACTCCGTTCCTGAGCTTACAACTCATCTTCACTACGTGTACTCCTGAGCTCCCAAGTGTCCTTAGCACATGTTGGTGTTGTAATTCTTTGAACATACTGTGCTTTCTCCTGTTTCATGAGTCTCACAAGTTACTCCATTTGTCCACGAAGCTTCTAGTTCAGTTCTTGACCAGTGATACTCATTCTTCAGGCTGAGATTCATCCTCCGCTGGTATACCTTCTCCAGTCTCCCAAGTCAGAGGCAGGTTATTTTTCCGGATTCCCAAGGCTTCCTTATTCTCACCTCCTCTTGCCATATTAGCATTTACTGTTTACTTTGCCATAGCATATAATTACCTATCCACGTCTGTTTCCCTCACTAAACTAAATTTTACAATGGTTGCTTCATTTTCATCATTTAGTACAAAACCTGGCACAAAGCAAGGTTTTAATAAATGCTGGCAAAATAAACAAATGAAATGAACAAATGAAAGAGTAAGCATAAAAATAGATGTATCACAAATAGCGACATCAGAAGATGGTAGATGACTGAGTTACAGACACCACACACACACACACACACACACACACACACACATGATATGCTGAGTGTTCATTTTGTGTCCTCGTTTCTGTCCTCTACTTCTACCTTCCTTAGTTTTCAGATGAATTAAACTCATGAGAGATTGGGGCCTCTTCCTGGAGCGTAATAGTTGTGTGTGTGTGTGTGTGTGTGTGTGTGTGTGTGTGTGTGTGTGTGTGAGTGTCCCACTTCTCTGCTCTGATACCAATATAGAGCTCCCACTTGCTTTCTAGCTATGACTGAAGTGAAGGAGCAGAGTCCTACTTCCATCCTCCTGCCTAGCAAGCAGGATTATCCTCTCCCTGTGGCTGTAAACTGACCTCAGATGCAGTCTTCAAACTGGGTTCTCCACCTCCACCTGGTCCATGGAGGACAGAGGACAGAAATTCAGATCTGTGCACTTTGCTCTGATGGATGGAGTTTTTCTTGGTTATCATCAAAGACAAAGCCACCCATTCTTCATTGACATGGAACCATTTCCCTTAATTATTTCAATAGAATTTAACCTCAAGTCATTTTCTCAGTATATATAAACATAGTGGTTATATTTCAAAACCAACATGGACATTTTACGGTCTCCATCATTTCTTAGTACACTGCTTCTTAGTCTTCCTCAAAAGGTTCCTCTGATAAAAGAATCTCTAGATGTGATTCCAGCCACTGGAATCTCCGGCTGGCTCCCAAACCCACCCACCTGAGGGGATAAGGCCCCAGGCAGTATTTCCAAAAGCATAATCTTTGCACCAACTGTATCATTATTGTCAAACAATATGTGTCCACAACTCAAAGTAAGCCAAATTATCTTGGAATGGGGCCCTGAATGACATTTCAATGTACCTAGTGATAATTGTGCACCCTCTGTGTTAAGATCCACAAACTTAACACTTTTTAAATCATCTTAAAGAAAATCAACTTCAGATCACAAAGTTATGAACCTGTTATATGCACTTCAATTGAGAACCGGTTTGTTTCCAAAGATGAATGGCCTTAGTTTGAGAAACTATCTATGTAGCAGTTTCATACTTTAATATCAAGGGGCTAATGAGGCATATGGAATTGAGATTACTTCCACTGAGGGGTTATTGACTCTGGCATCTAACATCAATTTAAACCTGAATTCAGAATTTATGAGCTGCTTGAAGATATGTTTTCAACTTCTAGGAACTGAATATTCTCATGGTAGCAAATGCAGTTGGAATGCTACAGGGACTTAATAGATTTGCTAGCACAGGCAGTGGATATGCATGATTACCTGAAATACCAGAGAATATGAGAATATTACTGATTCTGAAGAATTCTATAGTGAAGAATGTAGCAGTAGACTGTATTTGAGTAGAACCCAGAATTAATAAATTAGCGAGCAATGCTCTACACACAGGTTACCAAACAAATGCAGTGGTAAACAGGCATGTATTTCCTGAGCAATAAAATGCTTAAGCAATCTCAGAGCAGATTTCTTCAAAAACAAGCCATTATTGTCTTATAAAGGCAATTTCCCTACTGGTAGAAACCATATTTATTCTTTGATATATATTATTTTCATATTATGCTGAAATTTCTCTGGAGTGAAAGAATATCTATAGTCTTTTTCTGTCTTTCTGAGTGACCTAATAGCTACTTTTGTAACCAAATATGATGATGAAAAGCTCTAAACACAATCCTTTGAACAGAAGTTGGCTCTAATTTTGGATGCAAGTTTTAAAAGTCTCCCTTCATGATGAGAAAAGGTAGGTAATTCTTTCTTCTCATGCTATATGATTGAACAAAGGGACCCACAATGTCTAGTCATCTCGTGGTAGCACCAACATCTTCATTCTAAGTGAACTGGTGTGGAAGTCTTCCAAGACATGAGTCGGTAGAAACACCACTCATTTCATTTAGGCCAAAGACCTCTAAAGAGGTGAGAGATTGAAGCAATTTTTCTAAAGAAATCCATATGGGCATTTAATATGAATATTCAAAGGCATATATTACAATAGCATATAGAAGGCACACAAATTAAAGTGTATTATTTTAGAGAAAAATACAATATTAAGTATCACATAATTCACAAACCTAGATATTGATATAAATGTAATTGTTTTCTTTCCAAAAGATATTTAACTAGATAATAAAAAGAGTAGTGAAAATTTGATTTAAGCTACACAGTGTTGAAAGAAATGCCGGGCTGGAGATTTAGCTCCATGGCATAAGCGCCTGCCTAGCAAGGGCAAGTTCATGAGTTTGATCCCCAGTACCACACACACACACACAAAAAAAAGAAAAGAAATGCTGACCTTCAGGGATTTAATTTAGATACATTTTTATTTTGCTTTTAAAATATATAGCTTTTTTTTCTTTTTTATTAGTGCACATTTGCAATAAAAGAATACATTCATTGTGAGTAGTTGGTACAGGTATAAGACACATTTTAATTCTTTTTTACTCCCCATTTCCCATCTCCCAACATCTCTCTTGGTCCTCTTCCCATTTGCAAAAGATCTGTCTCCATCTTTCCTACTGTGTATCTTTTATTTTGCTCTCCAATCTATTTAAACTTTGAGTTTCTCATCTAAGAGGTACTCTGCAGTATTCAAGCTTGCCTATCCGGCTTACTTCAGTTAACACTGTGGGTTTACTGTACGTCCACTTTCCAACAAATGACTCAATATGTTTCTCAGTATCAGAGTAGCATTCCACGGTCTACAAATACCTCAGTTCTTTTATACATTAATCTTTTTTTGGTGAATATTAACTATTCACATGAGCCTAATGTCACATATAATGTCAGTAATTAAAATAATCATAATAGAGTACCATCTTTACCTCACCTAAATTTATACTCAATAAGGAGATGCAGTCACATTAATAACTACAAAGCATTGTGGTTTTTCACAGTACAGTAATGACCTTTCACATAAAGTCATACATGGAATTGTCAAAAAGGTAACATCTGAGACTGTGTGAGCATGATGGCAGGGAGTAGGCAGGCACTTACCCTGGGGAAGCAGAAGGTGCAAAGGGTGCTGGCTAGAAAATCCACAGCATGACATAAAACAGATGAAAAACCTTTAGGAAATAGAGCCAACAATTCATGAAAAATATCAGCATGACCTTTCATCATGATAAACTATTCACATAGACTATTTTCTGGATGAACTATTTTCTAGATGAATAGCTTAAAATTTCTTAATAAAAGTGAAAATAAGAAATATTTGTTGTCAAAGAATACAGTCTTATGACCAAACACCAATGTGAAACTTAAAATGCCACTTTCCAGAATCATAAACATTGCCTTTTGAAGTCATGAGCCGCTGTAACAGTACGTAATTATAAGGAAACTGAACAAAAAGAAGATAAACTAGAGCAGCAGTGTAGGACATTGAGATCCTACTGAGTCTATTTTAAAATTCTGAAGACTGATTTTTCCAGTATGAGAGAGAATATTGGCTTATTTGCTAATCTTAGTGTAAAAGCAAAATAAAAATAAATGTAAGCTTTTGGAACCAAAAGGATGTTTGGTTATTGGACTGTGTCAGTAGGGATGACTGGTCTTTTATGCTCTGTCCTTAGTATCATACAGCATGTCACTATTCAAGAACATTATGTGATGATGGTGATAACCTTATCCTAAGTCATGTACATATCCCCTTTTTACTTGGCTTTCATCATTCATTCCAGTGCACCCCATTTTAAGACACAGAAAAACCTCAAGAAGTCCTCTCAAAGCTAACTGAGGAGCAGTATATTATGTTTTTTAGAAAAGTAGGAGAGAGATGCTTAAAAGAGAGTAAGATTTTTCAATCTTCGTCTTCCAAAATATATTCTCATTTTAAACTTTTGTACTGTGTTCCCAGAATATCTATCATTTTTAATGATCTTGATTATCATGACCATATGCTAGTCTTATGCAACGTGATGTCCTAACTTTAGAACATTGCATTGAAGTATGAAAAAAATTAACCCTAATGTGACATGAAAAATTAAATGAAACTGTATGTTCTTGGATAAAACTTAGAGGACTTTTATCATCTGTGTGTGTTTTCTCCCCTTTACACAGACAGTTATCATCTGTTAGTGTTGAGTGTTAAAGTTGAGCAATGAAAACTACAGTATCTTGGATGAAATAAATTACAGTGACCTTTTAAATAATCATTCCCAAAAATAATTGATTTAGCTGTTGCTATTGTTCTGGCCTGGAAACTCTAAAACAGACATAAAAAATCTGCAGAAACATAATTCTATGCCTTGATTCATCAAAGATCTCATTTTAAAAGTCCATCACTGTGTAATTTACTCTAGGATTGAAGTCATTTCTCCAATAACACTATACCAAGTCTTTATAATTCAATATTTTTAAGTGTCCTTAGTGTAACAGAGAAATTTTCTGGCCTAGTTTGTCAATTCGTAATTTTGCCATTTACATTAAACTAATCACTACACTGAAAATAAGTTGAAGGTAAAATTATATAATTTTAAGGCATTGATAGCTACTGAGTCAAATAACTCTTGAAACACTGAAGCCTATGAAATAGGACAAAAATCTGAGGTAACAATTGGGTTTCTCTACCTTTTTATTGACCTTTACTATATTTTAAGTGAGCCAAGAGACAAAGAAACTAAACTAATCTGGGACAGCAAGTAAAACTTCAACCTTTCCATGAGGCATGAAGGTAACAAGAGGCTTCAACTTCTTTTAAGATTGTGGAAGAAAATCTGCTCAAGAAGTAAATGGAAGCTGGGGATTTAGCTCAGAGGCATAAGTGCCTGCCTTGCAAGCACACGGTCATGAGTTCGATCCCTGGTACCAAAACATAAAACAAAAAAGAAGTAAATGGAAACTAGAAAGAGGTCATCTTTCTAAAACTAAAATCAGCTCAGGCTCACCCTGAATTGAGGCAATTTTTGTTAGTTTACCATCCAAAAGAAAAAGTAAATTCTCTCTGAGGAAAAATATTACCAGCCAGAAGCTCAGATTATCTCTATAATGTTATATACAAAATATCTGGCATTCAATCAGAAATTATGAGGCATACAAACAAAATTGATAAAATGACTAAAATGAAAGAAAAATCAGACCAAATGGAATCCAAAAAGCAGTTACCAGAAATAAACTTTATACTAATCATGAATAATCTGCTTGATGGGACAAAGAGTAAATACAGCATTTCATTCCCCCCAAAATAAAATTTATTTCAAAGGCTTCATCATAAAAAAGTAGTAATAGAAAACAAAAAAGTGATTTAGTACTAGTCTTAGAAAATGCAATACCTGAATATAATCCATCAGATTGGTTCAACACTAGATTTTCCAAAGCAAATATTAGTGAGTTACATGATAGTAAAGAGAAACAGCCAGGGATTTAGCTCAGTGGCACAATGCCTGGCTGGCAAGCACAAGGTTCTGAGTTCAATTCCCAGAATGAGAAAAAAAAAAGGCACAGGAGAAACAAAAGCAAAAATAATGTACGGTATTAGGTAAGGATAATTGCTGTATATGAGGAGGAGAAATACAGTGACTAAATGGAAGCATTTTCTGATGTGCTGGTAGTGTTCCATAATTTGAAATGAATAGTTTTTTTGAAGTAATGTCTGCAATGTAAAATTCACAATAATTGTACACTTAAATTTATAAAACATGTCATTGCCACAGTGCTGTAAGCTTTCTGTGATTGTAGCAAATCTCTGAGATAATTTAAAAGGAGACATTCTGTTTGTCTCGTGGTTTTACACGAGACAGTTCTAGTCCACAATCAGATGTAATGGTCGCTCTTCAGGACTCTGGTGGGAGAAGGCACGTTCTGTCACAGCAGGAGGGATGGTCTAGGAAAGCATTTCAGCTCACTGTTGGTGTGAGAAAAGGAAGAAGCAGAAGACACCTGCGTCCCACAATCCCGTCCAGGATGTGACTTCGGCAACCTAAAACCTCTTCCTAGGCTCCACCTAGTAATACATAGCAATGGGGGACATTCCGGTTCCAAAACCTAGCAGTCATCTCTTGGCCTCCAAAATTCAGTCTACCCTAGAGTCCCTCAGCATTCTCAAAAATCAAAATGCAAAATCTCCTTTACAACTCAAAGCAAACAGCTGTGAGACCCTGTAAAAATAAAAAACAAAGTTATAAAGCTCCAAGATAGAATCACACAGAGTAGGTGTTCCCATTCCAAACAAGGAGGAACAGAATAAGCAAGTGGAGAGTGGACCAAAGGAAGACTGTTACCTTAAAGGGCATTAGCTAGGTGCTAATTTTCATGTACAGCACCATGGGCACACTCTGGTGGGATGTGGGCTTCTGGGGCCTTGGGCATTCGTGTCTCTATAACTTTACTGTTTGTGACCATATGACCTCCTTGGGCTGACTACGGCTATCCTTAGTAGGCACTTCATGGTCTAGGAATCTCTGACCTTCTGGAGTTCTCATTGCATTTCCGGCTTCACTCTCTCAGTTTTATGCATCATTTTATTGGGTGCTATTTACAGGGATACCAACCATGTCACATATTCCTGGTCCTCCTTGTTTTCTCTGAAGTCTGATGAAGATCCCTATAACTGCATAACTCTTATTTTCTGCATGCCTGAAAAACCAGCCTCATGCAGATATTCTCAGAGTCCGCCACTGGCACAAGCTGTACCTGGGCCTACCGAAACCACAGCTACCTATGAGCCTTGGATAGCAATGATTCCCTACAGAGTTCTGGGTGAGCACGATTCTTCAGGGATCTCTTCTTAAAAGACCCTTTGGGAAAGTTTTTGACACAAATTAGTATTTGTGGAGTTGGTGCCATGCAGAGGCCATGTGGAGGTCAACCAGATGTCAGCCCCTTCCTCTTAGTTGGCGCCACTCATGGACCACAGGGAGGAAAACAAGAAGCCAGCCGCTACCTGTGAGTTAGCGCCATGGGGAGGACAACCAGATGCCAGCCCTTCCTAGCACACAGGTGACAAGAAGAGCTAAGGACCACTACTCTCCTCCTCACCCCGGGAGTGATCCAGAGAAACACAGGCTGAGATGCTAGCTATTGAACTAAAGTACAACTTAATGCTTATAGTGTTTAGTGTTTCATTGACTGCAGGCCTAACGCTGGTTATCTGATCATCTATTTAGGGGATAACAGTACACAGGATAGCATCTCTGGGGCCTCTCCTTCTCAAAGTGGTAGCCATTGATAAGTTCCGATTATTTTGTTTTAAAGCCCTGCATTATCTTCATTGTTTGGTTTGGTTTGGTTTTATTCTGTTTTGTCTTGTTCGGTTTTATTATATCTGATGACATGGGCAGCTGTTTCAAAGATGACAAGATATATTATAGTAGCTATTTTAGATTTACTATTATTTTGTTTTAAAGTCCTATGTTGTGTTTATTGTTTTGTTTTTATTGGTTCTATTCTGTTCTGTTTTGTTTGATTTTACTCTGTCTGAAGGTATAGGCAGCTATTTTGAAGACAACAAGAGGCATTATAGTATCCATTGTTAATTTCCTATTATCTTGTTTTGAAATCCTGTATCACGTATGCTGTTTTGTTTTGATTGGTTTTATTGTTTTATTTTTCTTGGTTATTCTCTTTAAAATAAAAATATTAGTATTTCCCTGTATGTGTGAATGTGTATGACATTCTCGGTTTCTATAGTTATTGAATGGCATTAGGCAAATAACTAAATTTTTTTTATTAATTTTACTGATATATAGATATATCTAAATTGAATATATCATATTCAATTTAGAAATTTGTACCTGTATAAGATATATCTTGACTCTTCTTTTTTCCCCAAACCACCTTCCTTCAAACCTTCTTCCCTCTTCTTATTTATAAAAGCTTCATTTCCATTTTTTCTTTCTATTCTTTTTCCCCTTTGTTTCCCCCCTTCTCCCCTTTCCATATGAACATTTTCTTCCCATTTCCCAACATGTATTGTACATTCCAGATTCAACCTATAGCATGTACCTTTTAGTGATTAAGTTTATTCAGCAACAACAAAAAAGTTTTCACTGTTGACCTTGGAATGAAAGCTTCTTGAACTAAATTACCCTCTTCCTACTCTTAGCTAGCAGGGTTTTATTACAGAAAAAACACTTCTTATTTTCCTCAGCATGCATGTTGCTGCCGTGTATCTACGATGCGCCCAAGATCAGCAAACTTCTATGTAATTCGTGAGTTTCAGAGAGGCCACTGGGACTTGTTCTCCTCTTGAACTAAGAATATATATATATATATATATATATATATATATATATATATATGGGACTTTGTGTACTGTTTGGTGATTTCCTGCATATATTCTGTGTCCCATCTTTCATGAGTATCTTGTGACAGAGACGGGAACGTGGCTTTACTTGAGGGAGCACAAGCATTGTTGTGTGTTTTCTGTAAGACAGTGACACCTTTACCACCTAAGCATCTCAGACCATACCATTGGGAATATTTTTCCTATTTCCATATCACTGTTTTCCATTCATTTGCTTAATACAGTAAAATAATTTACAGCTCCATTCATTAAACAAGAAGCCAGTAAATTACTACCTGTGGGCTAAATACAGTTCATGGCCTGCAAATTCACAAATCCAGATTGTAAGGCATATGTATGAGCTAAGAATAATTTTTATATTTTTGAAGAGTGGTTTTTGAAAAAGACTTTTTTTACTATGCCATTGTAGAAGTATGGCTACATTTTTATTAGATATTTGACCATTTGTCCTTATGCATAAAAACATGAATAAACCCCTGGGAGAGAGAACAGTATGAGAATAGATTTATGTATTCTTACTGCACACACACAGAAAGAGTACCTGCAAGTGTGAGATGAAGGATGTGTCCGTGATGAAGAATACGTGCATATGCTTGTCTGTGATGATCATTTCATTGTATAAATCAAAACATCATATTATGTATTTTAAACACGTACAACAAAAATTTCTCCCCCTCATTTCTATTGGTTGTATTTATATTTTTCTTCCCTACTTGCTTTGTCTCTTTGGAGAGACCTAATATACCTTCCACAGGCAAACTCCAACCACAGCTTCTGCTTTCAGTGACCCAAAGTCCAAACATATGAGAAGCAGTAAGAGCAAAACCATTAAGAGTAGAGGACCAAGTAGCAATAGCCATTCTCTAGGAAAAGGGAAATGACTCAGCATGATAGATTGATTATAGAAAAAAATTCAATAGTTCTTACCACTTTCCAGAGTTATTTCTTCGTTCGGAGCTACAGTTCTCTAATCTTGTTCCCCATTCCTTGCATCTTGGCTGGCCTGGGGATTCCTGCTCATTCCTTCCCCAGCCCCCAAAAGGCCTTCCTGGCCTCTGCTCTCTCTTGGGTTCCTTTACCTTCACCATGAGGAGAAGGTCAGGCTAAGCCCTAACCGCTGGAGGTTGGAAGAAAGTGAATCTCAGCTTCTCAGCCCTCAGTAACTCCCCAGCCAGCTGCTAACACCATTATTTTTTTTAACATTTTAGATTTTTAAATTTTAATTATTTTTGTTTTAAAAAACAAAACAGAAAAAAAGGATAGAAATGATACAGAATTTCAAAAAAGAAAAGAAGTAGGGAATTAACACTAGTTAATATATTGCATATTAACTAGTTGTTCAGGTGACAAAATCTGGACACAAAAGTGATCAGTCAAACAACAACACAAACTGCTCACTTTGATGAATAAAGAGAGATTAGCAGTATAGTTATCTATCTAGCATACATATACATACATGAATTTATATATGTTTACCAACATACATATAATCTTTTCCCTTTTTCCTTTCCCCTATCCCAGTGCTCTGTCCCTTTGAGCACTTTCTTTCCCTTTTATTATTACAATATTTATTGTATATTTTGGCTCTTATTACTCTTTCAGATTTTTATTTTTGTATTATTTTTATGCTAGAGAGATAATATGATATTTATAAATGTAAGTTTGATTTATTTCACTTATGGGTATGGTCTCAAATTGCCTTCATTTACCTATAAAAACCTCAAGATCATCCTTTTATAGCTGAGTAATATTAAACTGTATAAAAATGTCATATCTCTTTTTGCCCATTCTGCAGTTGATGGGCATTTTGGTTGTTACAAGATTTAGCTATTACAAATAGTGCTGCCATAAACATGGGTGCACATATATCACTGTGGCATGACATTTTCAATTTTTCTGGGAAAAAACCCAGAAGGGGAATAGCAGGATTAAGTGCAACTTCTAATCCTAGTTTTCTGAGGAATCTACGCACTGATTTCCATAGTGATTTTACCAATCTACATTCCCACCAGCAGTGGAGAAGTTTTCTTTTTCCCCACAGCCCTGACAACATTTGGTATCAGTTGATTTCTTGACGGTAACCATTCTTTCTGGAGTGAGATGGAATCTCAGCATTGTTTTAATTTGTATTTGTCAAATGAAAACTGATGTGGAGTACATCTTCATGTATTTATTTGCAATTTGTATTTCTTCATCTACGAAATGTATGTTCATTTCAGATGTCCATTTTTGGATTGGGTCTTTGAATTTGGGGGGACTGATGTTTATTCAGTTCTTTATACATTCTAGATATAAGTCCTTTGTCTGAGGGACAGCTAGCTAAAATTCTTTCCCAGTCTGTAGGTTTTCTCTTCACTCTGTTGGTAATTTCTTTTGAAGTACAAAATCTTTTTAATAAGAAGAGATTCCAGGAAGTACTTCCATGTAGTTTGCATTTTGTTCACAAACTACTTTGCCTACCTCTGTGTCTTCAAGATTTCTACCTGCCTTGTCTTCCAGTATATTTAGTGTTTCTGTTTTAATATTTAGATCTTTGATCCATTTTGACTTTAGTTTAATGCATGGTGATAAGCATGTGTCTAGTTTCAATCTTCGGCATATGGAAAGCCAGTTTTTACAACACTATTTATTAAATAGGCTATCTTTCTTCTAGTAAACACGTTTAGCCCCTTTGTATAAGATACGGTGGCTGAGTGTCTTTGTAGTTGTGTCTGCATCTTCCAATCTGTTCTGTTGAGCCTCAGGTCTATTTCTTTGCCAGTACCACACTGACTTTATCACTGTAGCTTTGTAGTATGGCTTCAAGTCAGGGATTGAAATGCCTCCTGCCTTGCCTTTGTTGCCCAGAATTGTCTTTGCTATTCTAGATCTCTTCTGGTTCCAAGTTAATTTTATGAATGTTTTTTCTAGATCTATAAGGTATGTTATTGGCATTTTGATCAGAATTGCATTAAATCTGTATAACAGTTTTGGAGTATGGCCATTTTCAGAACGTTGGTTCTTCCAAACCAAGAGCAAGGTATATCTTTCTGTTTTCTGACATCCTCTTCAATCTCCTTTTTTAGAGTACTATAGTTTTCAATGTAGAGGTCTTTTACATGTTTTGTTAGGTTGATTCCTAAGTATTTCATTGTTTTGGATGCTACTGTGAAAGGTGTCATTTCCTGTCTCTCTGAATTTATTTTTTCTGTACAGGAATGTTATTGATTTCTGAGTATTGACTTTGTATCCAGCTGCACTCCTGAATTTTTTTTATTAACACTAGTAGTCTTTTGATAGAGTTTTTGGGATCTTCTATGTAGGGCATCATGTCATCTACAAATACTGATAATTTAACTTCTTCCTTTCTTTTTTTATTTCCTTTTATATATCTCTCTTGTCTCATTGCTCTGGCTAATGATTCCAGAAGTATACTGAATAGGAGTGGTGATAGTGGACATCTTTGTCTTGTTCCTGATTTTAGAGTGAAAGCTTTCAGTTTTTCCATTTAGTGTAATGTTGGCTGTTGGTTTGTCATAGATGAATTTTATCAGATTGAGGTGGATGCCATCTATTCCAAGTTTCTATAGGGTTTTTATCATGAACAAGTGTTGGACTTTATCAAAAGCTTTTTCTGTGTTTATTGAGATGATCATGAGATTTTTGTCTTTGGCTCTGTTAATATGGTGTTTTGATTCTCAAAAATCTTCTCCCCTTATGTTAATCCTTTTTGCCTCCTTATTTACAAAGTTTCATTTCCATTCCCATGTTTATAGCAGCACAATTTGTAATAGCTAAATCTTGGAAACAACCCAAGTGTCCATCAGCCAAGGAATGAATAAAAGAGATGTGGGGTTTTTTTTTACACAATAGAGTACAACTCAGCCATAAAGAAGAATAAATTTGAGACATTTCTAGGTAAATGGATGCACTTTGAGAACATACTGTTAAATGAAATAAATCAGATATGCAGGTGTAAGTATTCCATTGTTTATCTGATGTGAGAAATCAAAAGGGTAAAAAAGGTCTCCTTAATAGGTATTGTGAAATAGGAAGAAATCATTCAAAGGAAAGGAGAATTAGGAAGGGGAAGAGGAGAAAGAACAAAGGGGAAAAGAAAAAAATGATAAAAGAAGTGTATCATCATTTTAGGGAAATCTTAACCTTCAACACCACTACATCTCAAAATTTTTAGAAATTATATCACACAGAGTGAGGACAACCACACCCAAGCCTCTCTCCTTGAGTTAGCGCCATTTGCGAACTGCAGAGGCAAAGAACAAGGCTTCCCCAGGAGGAGATCCCCTCCTGGAAACCATATCATTTTCATTTTTTTGTTGGTTTGGGTTTTATTCTCTTTTCTTTTGTTGGATTATGTCAAATCTGATGGCAAGAGCAGCTATTACAAAGATAGCAAGACATACTATGGTAGTAATTTTGGATTTACTATAAGTTTGTTTTGAAGTCCTTTATTTCATTCACTGTTTTGTTTTTATTTTTTTTTGTTCTATTCTGTTCTGTTCAACTTTTACTGTGTCCAAAGGTATCTGCAGCTATTTTGAAGACAAAGAAAGGCATTATGGTAACTATTGTTGATTTTGTAAGGTTTTGAAGTCCTGTATCATTTATACTGGTTTATTTTGATTGGTTTTATTCTGTTTATTTTCCTTGGTTTTATCCTCTTTAAAATAAAAGAAGATCATTAAAACAGAAAATATTTCAGACCAAGTATAGCAATTAAATATGCAGAGTAAATACATCATAGCACTTATTATTTAGTAGGAAACAATCAAAGTTACACACTATGCTACTTTTTGTGTTAAATTTGTATATGCAAAATTTTTCACATTAAAAACTTTTATAAATGCGATGTAATAGTTAAGTATTTTTTTAAATTAGAGCAACTACATATCTTCATAACAAACCCAAATCAAATACTTTAAGATGTCTTTATTCATTCAGATTGATTTCTCATATAGCTAAGAAAAATATTGCCTCAACACATCTTTGTTCTGAGGAACTGAGCTTGGAATCTAAATTGTCTTCATGATGATATTTTACTCATATACAATGAAAAGTAATATGACTTTCAAGCAAAACAGGTAATGGTTTCCATACATATATCTAATGAAAATTATTAACTCATCAGCTAGAAAGAAATATTTATCTAAACACAGAATGTATTTTTAAGCTGCCATAGTAGTGCTGTTTATTATTAGAAAAGTTCCTTGGAAAACATTTGAGTACCGTTCTCCAAAATACAAATCTAGCCATATTGCAATGCATACATCTAAAACAACATCTGTTTAGGAGTCAGATAATGAGTAAAAATTATCAGAGCCTCCTACATTTCTAGTACTTTTAGAAAAAAAGAAAAATGTATGTAGGAAGACAATACCCTTTCCAGAGTCTTAGAACAACCTCAACTTTTCCATATATTATTACGATAATCTAAGGTTTTCAGATTTAAAAGGGAAAAGTTCAGACATGGCCATATTCCACCATCATTGTGGGAAACAAACACTTGGGAAACTACCTCTGCATCATCTGTTGTGACTCATGTGTCCTTGGCTTACAGCAACCCTGTACAATAGTGCTGACCTGCCAAGGAGAGGGAAAGAATCAGTACAGTTGAAGGGAAAAAGACATTTGCTCAGCTGCAGGGCTGGTTGCAGAGAGAAATATACAGTATGATCACCATTTGTCTTGCACAGAAGAGTCAGCTACCCACTGGGATCTGTCCTGTATTCACCTCCAAGGCATCATGCTGTGGGGGCGGGTATTGCTGTATTTACCCTCAGGTTTACACCCTACTCTCTTCCCACCTGTACTGTATGGCTCTGCGTGTGAGGTCCACGCTGCAGCCTGTATGCCCCGGTCTTCTGGCTTCTTCGCTTCCTCCTGAGTTCAGCCACAGGGAAGCAACTTCAGAAGACGCCATGTTGAAAGAAAGAACAGAGCCTGGGTAAACTCCCTGCCTCTCTTTCCGTTAGAATATCCAGCAGAGGTTACAGTTTGATCAACCTCCCCTTCCCTTGGGACTGGACTGCTATGGTGCCGGTATCTACTGGCCCACAGTTCTGTTAGAATCTGATAAAACCTCCGCATCCAGCCCAATAGTTCTCTTTGATAGCTGCATCTCAGTTAGTTTCATGTTCCATTTGTTTGCTCAGCTCTTCAATCAGCTATCTAGTCAATTTCCATGGATAAAATTTTCTTCATTATAATATTCAGCATAGTTTCCCATTTTCCTGTTTTATACAATGGGAATTTATGAACTTTATTTTATGGGCAAAGGCAATATTGTAGTTCTGTTTGGAGTGGGTGAGCTCTCTCTTCAGTAATATATCTGAGAATTAACAACTATAACTAGGCGGTACGCATCATTTCATGGAGAAGGAGATTGCAAGTGTTTTGGAAGGGTGTCAGAAAGATGAGCTAGGAATCAGAGCAGTCATACCCTAAAGAAAAGCTAAAGTAAACACTCAGCCAAAGTAAACACCCAACTATGTCTCATTTATACAGCCTATTTCTGTAATGGGACCTGTTAAATAGGAATGAAGAGGAAGATCTGAAAATTTGGGTACATTCAGTCTTACCAGAAATGCAGCAAGTGTTTTATTTAGGAAAATAAATCTTGCAGCAGTCCCAATCTATTCAAGGAAATAGGATTCCTAACTCTTCCTTGACTAATGAAAATTGGCCCCGGGACCCGGAGTAAACCTGAGCTTGTCTAAGGAGTTTTAGACAGAACTTAGACAAATATTCTTTGAAATATTCCAGCAAAATTATTGTTAGTGATGTAGATAAAGTCAGCTTCCAATATTTTGTAGCATTTTTTGGTTCTTTTAATGTTTTCTACTCTTACGTAGTTATCCTGTCATTGTTTCTGAATTCAACTCATGTGAAATGTGAGTAATTCTGTCTATAATTCTGCTGTTATATCTACTATCACAGTGTGATAGTAGGATGTGTATGACTGATATCATTGGAAAGCTTTTAGAATATCAGAGCCCACCCCAAGTTTGCAGAATTAAACTCTGCATTTGAACAGAATGCCAAGGACATTCATGTGCATGTTAAAGTTTTGGAACCATCGCACTTACAATAATTGTGATTGAAATGAGTTCTTACTGTGATTAAAACACTCTTATCTGGTGATTATTAAACACAAAAGGGATCTTTTCTCAAGGAGTAGGTTGGCTTTTCTTATATCCTCCATGAAACTAGTGAGTCCTATGTGATTTCTCCAACTCTTGTCTGTATTTCCTGTACAGTAAGCGTAAGAGCTGCAGGCATGAGATGAGCGTTAGCAGCAAGAACTAAGCTGGTTGTGAACGACAGAGTATTGAATTAGACATCAGTAAACTTGGAGCTTCCCCTATGCTCATAAACAGTGTGTTATGGGATTTGCTAAGTAATTTACCTTGGGTTACTAAGACTGTTTATTCCACTGGAAGTTCATTGAGATAAAGTCAACAATGGCCACCCTGCACAAATCTCATGTAAGATCGGGGAGTCTTAATAGACTTTTGCTCAAACAGTAATGCCATTTTGAATTATAGATTTACCAAAGTGCTAGAAATTTTTAAAATGGCAAATGTTTTAAAGCTGATGAAAAGAAAATGAGTGGGGCTATTTTGGTTAAAAATTATCAAAGAATGATTTCATTAATTTTTTCTGTCTATGGCTTTCCCTTTTATTTTTTATTGTTTTTGCAGAATATATGTCTACCAAGTAGCACTCTAAGAAAGTAAGACAAATAGTTTACAAAGGTTCTTGAGATCATAGAGGAACAGTAATCAATACATTTTCTGCCATCAAAATTGTAAAGTGTAACTGTACTTTTGCTGCTGTATGCTATATTAAAAGTCTGTAACACATGCATCATAGCCACTAAACTATTTCACTTGAACCCCTTACCACCTCACGTTACTTCTTTCATATTATTTTTATACAAATCTGAAAAATATTATTTAGGTTTTTTTAAAATTTCGTATGTGCAATAAAATAATTTTATCTTTCAAAGTATCTGCACATTCATACCCATCTATTTCAAGATCTAAGTGCATTGCACGAAATCTATTAGAAGTTCATGATTGTGCCAATGAACAAAAACTGATTTTGAAAGAGGAAAGAAGAGAAACTTTTAATTAAAGGCATACTAAATTGATCGAATGAAGAAGGAGAAGAGAGGGAGGAGGGGCAAGAGATTTAAAAAATGTGAATTTCAAGAATTCAAAAGTTACACACTGTCCCCTCTCTATCCATGGATTCTGCATCTAAGCATTTGACCAACCACAGATGAAAACTATTTGGGGAATAAAATCACATTTTTACCGAGCCTGTACCAACTTTTTTCTTTTTACTAGTACCTAAAAAACAGTATAGCAACTATTTATATAGTTTGTATGGTGTATTATGTATTATAAGTAATTATAGGTGATTTGATACATACAAGAAGATGTGCTACATTATATGAAAACACTTCAGCATTTTATATAAAGGACAAGCAGTTCTGGATTTTGGTGTCCTCGGGGAGGCCTGTCACCCATTCCCCAGGATATTGAGGGGCAAGCCTGTGTGTCTACCTGTGCTTAAAATGGGAGCTGTGTGTTATACGAGCTGTGAGCATCGTGAGCACACTTGGGAGGCATGGTGGATGAAGAGGGACACACACAGTGAGAAGACGCATGGCCTTTATGCATCTGTTGTTTGAGAGAAGCCTGAGGAAGGCAAGAAATACATTGAGATTTCAGAAGAAAGCCCTGACTTTTCCATCTAGAGAAGATAAGCCAGAGTGAAGTGCTCTCATTTTTATCAATTCCTCAAAGCTCACTCAGATGTTAGCCCCTCTATATAGCTTTTCTAGAAGTTAGGATTAAAGATATGATGTTCGTTATTCTCCCCAAAGCATTTATTTTCTCAGCCTAGTCACATACGGTAGCCGTGAATCTCAGTCGACAAACTCAGTTTTCTAACTTGGTTTTAATCTTCAATCCATTGCTTTTAAAATTTTTGATCGTACTCTGTCATCGATGTACTATTGCAGTTAGTCAATAAGAAAGTCAATTCCAAATAATCTTGAGGTACCTGATATTAAAGGGCAACTCCAGAATCCAGGATGCTAATGAAGTCCTCAGAATGGGAAGAGGGTATCTCACATCTGCCCATCACGGCCACGGCAGACCTCTGTGGATAAGACGATGGTTTCTGGCTTTTTACTCCAGATCATCTAGCCTCAAGGATTTGGTCCTTTAAGAAAACAGTCTTTGGGTCCATACACCTTCTAGGAGCTACTATCCTCCATTCCTTCTGATTCTTGCCTATTCTTTCTTTTCTCTCCTCTGATTCTCAAAGATCTTCCTTCTTTCTATTCTCTTACCTTCAACATACCTATCTCAATTTCTTAAGTAGCTTTAAAAGAAAAAATGTCTTGAAAGTCACTCCTGTTTTTCTCACCATTTGTCTTTGTCACTTTCTTGTCGCTAGCACATAACAACCAACACTCATGAGTTAATGGAGAATAAATTTATTTTAGTTCACATTTCAGCCTGCTGTTGGCCAGTTCCCAAGCATGAAGTCAAGGCATAGTGGGGGCAAGTCGATGAGGTCACAGCAACCAGGAAGCAGAGAGCAACGTGGGGAGCAAGGAAGTGAGATGTATCCTACCAGGTCACACCAACAGTGGTTGGCTCTTCCAACCAGACTCCCTCTCTAGCATCACATTGAGATATAGCAGCCTGTGATTCAGTCACCTTCCAGAAGCCCTGCTTAGAACTCACTGGGCTCACTGCAGGTAAACTTTTCGGTAGAAGCCATACCATCATTATGATATCTCTCCCCTTATCAGACAAAGATCTATATGCCTGAAGGAGGAAAAAGAATAAGAGAAGCCATTTAGATAAATCCAATTTTAATTTTGAGCTACTTTCCCTCTAAATAACTATTGTTATTCCACAGAGAAAATGTATTCCCCATCCAAAGCCTATCCAGAACAAGATGGAACCAGATCTCTATCCCAAATTGAATTATTTGAAATAACAACTGCAGCATTCAAAGCTTGGCTGAGTGAATTTTCAAAAACCTCTCCAAGCACTTGAAAGGTAAGCCTGCGAATTAGACAAACTTTCTGCCTCCCAATGTGTACTTTTGTTCCTTGAAGAGATCCCTTCCCACCCACACTTTCTACAAGGGAACCATTTAGTCACTAATTCAATAAGGATATTTTGAATGCCTGTTATGTGCCAACCACTAAGTGTAAAAGTCATCAAAGCAAACAAAAATCCCTACTTTCATGAAGTTTACATACAAGTGATGGTAGAGAGCAAGAAGTTAAGTTAGTAAAACCTATGGCATGTCAGATAGAGATAAGTTTAAAGCAGAAATTTTATGCTAGAAAAAGACCTCTTTGAATGGTCATCTTACATAACAAGGTATAGTGAGAAACAGAGTGTGTGAGAGAATTTTATTCATTCATTCATTCATTCATTCATTCATTTTTTGAGGCAGAGTCTTGCTGTATAGTGCAGGCTGCCCCTGAATTCACTATGTAGCACGAGCTGGTCTTGAACTTACTACATTCCTCCTGCCTCAGCTTCCCGAGAGCTGGGATTGTAGGCTTTCACCACTACATCCATGTGAAAATTTTAAATTGGGTGACCAGAGAAGCCTCAGTTCCAAAAGCAGATGCGTTGGTAATTTTCTGCATAATTACTTAAAGCAGAGCAGGGGAAGTAGAGAGTGGTGGTCAATAACTTGTTGGTGCTTAAAAGTAGCCAGCAGGTAGGCCAATCTTCTACCTAACTCCATCTCCGTCCATTGACTAGCGAGCTAAAACCTTCCCTCTATTTCTTGTCCCCACAATGGAAGATCATGCCCTGTATATTAATCCATTGCTCATCAGTATGACAAAAATACATGAAGCAGACTCATTTTAAAAGAAACAAGGATTTATTCAGCTCACAGTCTTGGGTGATAAAAATCTAGTCACATGCTCTGATGAGGGCGCCCCTAGCAGCATCAGATGGAAATGCAGGTGGAAAAGAGCACATTGGAAGTCAAACAGAGAACAGACAAGATCCCTCATTCTCTTCTAAAGCTATGGCCCCAGTTGACCTAAAGACTCCCACCAGATCCCGTATCTTACACATCCCACTACCTCCACATCCACCCACAGTAAGGACCGAGCCTCTGAAACGTGGACAGAGAGCGACACCTTTAAACCAGACACCAACCAGGCAAAGCTGTTCACCAGTACGAATCGTGAGCTCGGCACAGCAATCCCTTCAGCAGCGCTAGCTCCACCCATCCTCAGTCTTGGTTTTGTGAACCAAGAAGAAGAAAAGGTACCACCTGAGCCAAACTCCCCATAAAGCCAGGCAGCTCTGTGATCCAAACCGTTTCTGACTTCCTGAGATGCCTCTTCAGCATTTTGTTTCTCATCATTTTTTCTGATTTGCCTATTTCAGGTGTCATCTTTCACAAAAAGCAAGTGCTATCCTTTAACGCTGTCCTCTGACCTCAATCAGAGCGCTCTCTCAGATGGTATGGAGCAGAGCCAGCCTGGAGAAGAAGTCATATCTGAGGCCACCATCGAGGTAGCATTGGTGAGTCATCACTGGTGCCTGTCCAGCATCCCAGGAACCCCAGATGGGAGGAACCCGGGTGCCTAGTCCAATCCACTACACCGAGGGACTTGCAGCCAATGCAGGAAGCACCCAGGATGCAGCAATGGGCTGATTCAGAGGAACACAGGAAAATGTCAAGATGAAGGAGCCAAATACTATCTCAGACCTCAACCCACTCAGAACAAGTTCAGAAGACACAGACATAGTAGAAATTAGAAGTCCCACACCCTGAAATTTATGGAACGATAACAAGTGAAGTAAAGAAGCAACTTAGTTCTTGTGTTGTTTGGTTAATTTTACATGCCTACGTGTGATGGTCTGGACAGTTATTTTAAAGTTACCCATTTATAAGTAGCCATTTTTAATTTCCTATTATCTTGTATTGAAATCCTGTATCATTTTCATTGTTTTCTTTGGTTTGGTTTGATCTTATTTGGTTTTATTTTGTTTGATTTTGCTATGTCTGGTGATGAGGGCAGTTATTTTGAAGATAACAATATATATAATGGTAGGCATTGTTGATTTCTTCATATCTTGTTTTGAAGTCCTGTGTTGTTTTCATTGTTTTGCTTTGATTGGTTTTATTCTGTTTGGCTTTATTCTCTTTAAAATTAAAAAAAAGATGGTATGATGACAACATATCCCCACATGGCTCTGTGATAGTCAATATTATGTCCCAGTTGTCTAGATCTGGGTGCCCAGATGTTTGGTCAACCATTATCACGATTGTTTCTGTCAAGGGGTGATGTTTTATGGTTGAAGGTATTGAAATTAACATTTATATCTGCAGATTTAAAGCACTAAAGATTCCCTTCCTAGAATGCAAACTCCTTCCAGTAATAAGTGATGACCTCTTCTGCACAGGAAGGAACCCTTCTAGCAGATTGCCTGTGGCTTCCAACTGCAACTCTTCCCTGAGTCTCCAGGATCCTGGCCTATTCTGGTGACTTTCAGTTTACCAATCCTCCACAACCAGGTGAATTAATCTCCTCCAATAAATCTCACATTTCCTCTCCATCTATACAAGTCTCACTGGCTTGATCTCTCTGGAGAACACTAATGCAAGTAGATTTAACATCTGGTGGTTCCTGTTCCAGGTAGCTTGTGATTGACTATGAAAGAATTCTCCTCAAATGCTATGAAATTGCAAGTCACTAGAAGCTCTAATAATCCTATTCACCACTCTAAAGAGCCATCTCTCTCTGGTTCTCCTACCTAAGAAGGTGAGTAACTGTTCTAGTTCCTTCCCCTCCTCTATCAACTTCCACAGAGCTCAGTGAGTCAGTCTACCATATAAAAGGATGCAGTGCATTTGTGTCTTTCCCACTAGTGTATAAACTCTTCCAGAGCTTGACTCACCATCAATGCAGCACCTGTAGGGAAACCTCCCACACTGTGGAAACTCTACAAAGGGAAGAGATAAAGTTGAATGCTTTGTCCACTGAGATACTGAAAGGGAAATGTTGACCTAACTTAACCTCAAGTGTGCACGTGTATCTGGTTTACTTTTGCATACCTTCCCCGAAAAATAACCTACAAAGCAGAGCATCACACGTTGTGGTTATGAGAATGGATTTTTTTTTCACTGGCTCCAGTTCACATGGTTTAAATAGCATTTGATTTTGCTGCGAGCTTTATTTTCATTTGAAACTTTACCAATGTGAAACCAGTTGAATCAAACCAGATGCAAGCATTCAGAATGCCTCCCTGGTTCCCTCCAGCCCACTTCACTCATGAAACGTCTGAATTCCACTTGACTTCAAGTTAGACCGCCTCTAGGATTTCTTTTCTCCTCTGACAGGCTTTCAGAGTCGTTTATTCTTTTCTAGCTGCATTGGGGTAAAAGCAACTACTTTTTAAGGGTTTTTTTTGACACTTATTAGATACCTAATACAGAAGCATGTATATTCTATGCATGTGTATTGTTTGTTCACACAATTCACACACAGGCACACACTGTCCTCTTAGTTCACCCTAGCTTATATGTATCTGTACTAAGAGGCCAGTGCAGGAATAATGTCTGCCTTAACATTAACAGAAACATGAGCACCACATTTTCCACTATCACGCACAGTACTCTTTGGGTGTCTAGACTTCCAGGGTGGTTGGCATACAAGAGAGAATACTTGTTCCAGATTTAACTTGAAACCCCAACCTTGTCTAAACATGAAGGGACTTCTGCAATATAAGATTTACATAAATATAAAAAAATAGCTTGAAAATTGTAGCATATCCTCCTTAACCATTGTTTTCTTCAAATTCTGCTTTTGGAGACTCATCCCCAGCATAAATAGCCAAGCGATCCACAGCACAGAGTCTGGGCTACTGACAAAATGTGATTTTTCACCCACGCACCAAGACGAACGGTTCCTATTATGGTAAGGTTGTCTGGAATCATTCACCTGCATTTCAAATACATACATATATATATATATATATATATGTCACTCACTTAAGGTAAATTATTTTTAACATGCAAATTTAATAAGGAAAATGATAAATTAAAATCTATACACATATTGGAAAACAGTATTTTTCTTTTAGATCTAGGAAGGGAGATTACACAGAGACAAAAACAATGTGTCATTTCCTCCATTTGCCTCTTTGGAACCATTATGTAGTTGACAGAAAAGACAAGAGAGACAGAGATCTGCTACCTGCCAGCTGACTTCTGAACCTGGAGGGCTCCCTGTTGGACCTGTCCAGGTACCACCACGAAGTCTGTGTGGACAGGCAGGATGCAGATTTACATTGCCAGGCATGTGCCAGGTGCTTCAGCAGCTTTTTTGAGCCTCAACAATCTCTCCATTACCAGGTGCATCATATTCACCTTCTTAAAAAAAAAAAACAACACAGAAGTTTCCCAAAAGCAAATAGATTGCCCCTAAAATGAGAGGAGAACTAGTAAGTAAAGAGTTGAGCTTTACAACTGGCCAACTCAAAATTAAACTTCTTTTCTAGTTCTATATCCTGGAATAAGAAGGTTGTTCATTGAATAATCCTGTTCTGATGCCTCTTTAGTGATAATTCCAGACATCTGCACATTTCCTGGCTCATGATAAATTAAAGATATGTAGCTTCTCATGGTTCAAGTGTTAGTCAGTACAGAAAAAAATGTGAAAAAAAGTAACCAGGGAGACAAAGTTTCTAAATTTCCTTAAAAGATTGGAAAACAGAACAAGTCCACTTTACAGGTTGAACAGTTCCAAAAAATTATAGTAAAATGCTAATCCCAGTACTTCAGAACGTAACCTTTCTCTCTAATGGGATCTTTTGTTTCGTTTTTGTGGTGCTGGAGCTCAAACCCAGAGCCTCACATGCACTAATCAAGCGCTCCACTACTGAGTTGTGTCCCCAGGTCAATTAAATTACTCAGTTTGTAGAACTGTAAGGACAGTGAGTCCTAAGAAACTACTACAGCATCTGAAGAATGAAGATAAAGACTAGGAAAGTGCTGTTACTCACCCAGCTGCCCTTAAAGTCTCCCTTACAGTTCCTCTCTCTCCCGTCCGTCCGGTGGTGCTCATGTGTGCTCGAGGTGCCGAGCTGCTGAAAAAGAGAAATTGCAAATGGGTAGGTGGTCAATCTTGATGTGTCCGCCAGAGCAAAGATAAGACAAAAACTCTCTCAGAAGGCTTTTCTGAAATACTTTCTCCTACAGAGCTGAAGGCTCCACAAAGCACAAGGGAGTAGAAAGGAAAAACAATGCATGCTTCTAGACAAAAGTGAGTGTCTATCCACTACCCCAATAATACACCCAACAAGTACACAGCTGCCCAGAACAATTAAGACGGAGGCATCAGGAAGAGACATACAGTGACTTTGAGAAAGACAACCTAAAAGTAGCTTCAAAATGTGGCCTGGCAAGCTGCAGCCACTCCAAGGTGAGAACCATCTGTATCTCCTGAGAACTGTGCCATGTTGGAACTTAGGGTGCTCAGAAACCAAGCAACCAGCTCAGCTCACCTCCCTGGTAAGTGGCTGTGAGTTTACCTCGTGGGCTGAGATTCAATCATCCCCCACCACCACCACACCACCACCCTCATTAGCAAATGGGAGCCGGAGATCTGAGCATCTCTTGAGAGGTTGCCTATATGTTATATAGCAAATAAGGGGGATTTCCTTCTAACGTCTCTTTGAAGGCAAATATTTTTATCGCTGTTTTGCTTTGTTCTGATTA
This sequence comes from Hydrochoerus hydrochaeris, assembly GCA_004027455.1. NCBI lineage: Eukaryota > Metazoa > Chordata > Mammalia > Rodentia > Hydrochaeridae > Hydrochoerus > Hydrochoerus hydrochaeris. The sequence continues at coordinate 84,451 of PVLA01001837.1, forward strand.
ATGGTATTGCTCTATTCAATATTCTGTTTTGATAAGTTCTATAATGTTCTGTATTTCCTTTGATTTTGCTGATTGAAAGAACAACTATTGTGAAGAAAACGAGATATACTATGGTACCTATTACTGTTATCTTGGTAACCTGCTGTGAAGTCCTGTACCAGTTTCACTACACTATCTCAAATAAAAAATCAGAAGAATTCTAAGAGGTAAGTATGTGACACACAACAGAGGCAGGAGTATGTATGGTAGGCAGGCCCAGGAGAAGGGAGGCATTCTCTGAAGTGACTCAAGAGAAGGTTGGAGATTCAGAGAAGGACTAGGGTCAGAGAAGGTTCTTGGTGGTCAAATATCTGTGAGCAAAGTCCAGTGAGCAAATTTCATCTCATTTTTTTTCTAAAAATATTGAGTTGGGAGTGCTTACAAGTGAATAAGGAAAATTGTGGTATTTGTACACAATGGAGTATTACGCAGCCATAAGGAAGCATTAACATGAGACATTCATGGCTAAATAGATATAACTTGAAACCATAATTTTAAGTGAAGTTAGACATACACAAATTTACATATCATGTGGTTTCTCTTATATGAGAAACATACACAAAAAGTTATAAGTGAGGCATGGTGGCTCGTGCATGTAATCCCAGTACTCAGGAAATTGAGGCAGGAGGACTGCCATGAGTTCAAGGCTAACCTGGGTTACATAAGCAAGTTCAAGGCCAGCCTGCTCTACATAATAAGACCTGTCTCAAAAAAAAAATCATATGGGGCTGGGGAGTTAGCTCAGTGGCATAAGCGCCTGCCTGGGAAACACAAGAACATGAGTTTGATCCCTGGTACCAAAAAAATCATATATATGTATATGATATTAAAAATCATATATATATGCAAATAAGGAACAAAATAGAAGAGAGATAAATAGGAAGTAGGTGAGAATTTCAAATACCTCCCTAAATGTATTCTGTTATTTTAAAAATATTTCAATCTATAAGTTAATTTGTTTCATTTATACTACTAGTTTATCTTAGTTTATTAAGGAGAAACTTTGGTAGTATCTTTCTTTTTTGTAATAATTTTGGTTTATGTTATACTCTGAGTAACTACTTTGAAGATAATGATACACAGTGTAATAACTATGTTATTCTCTTACTATTTGGTTGTGAAATTTTGTTTTATTTCTCCATAAAATAAAAAAGTTTAAAAAAAAAAAACTGGTCCAAAAAAAAGGGAGTGCTTATGAAACAGTCTCCCTCCAAAGCACACAAGCCTGACACAAGCTGGCCCCGTCACTGGCGGAGTTGTAGACACTTGCTGTATACACGCAGGAAGGCAAATGGCATGCAATAAAGCATTGAAGTGAGGCTGGAAGATGAAAATGAAAATAGTCTGTTCCAGTTGGAAAATTCTAGAAGGAGGAAAAGGCTCCACCTGAGGCTCAGCTTCGAGAAAGTTTTGTTAAAGGGCAAAACAGAACTGCCAGAGGACCTTGTCCAAAAGCATGTCATCTAAACAGCTGCTTGCTTCTGATCGAGCTGGCATCCCACACAAGTGACAGTGACAGTCAGCACAGCCAGTGGTCCAAGCAGTTTCATAGTGGGGGCTAATGATTTTTTTAGCTTCTTTTCCCAAGTATAGACATTGCACTCCAAAAGTCACGTAGTAACGATGATAACAAATCCACATCTTTGCCTGGAATTAATCCACACGTCCAGTTTCCCTCCAAATTCTTGAGTTGCACACAAGACTTTTATTAAACTCTGACAAAAATCAAATCATAAATCCAGTTTAATTTCTCATTTTTAAGTTTTGTAGCAATTAACATGTTCTCTTCAGATGAAAAATATATTCCAGGAAAAAGCATCTGTTTTATACATGAGGGTGATTGCTGAAAACAGTTGTCTACAATTATAATTGCATCTGAGTTGATTTGGGATCCTTATTTTTTGGAATAACAAGTTGGGTGGCCAAAAAGGTGTGTTTAATATTTAAGATGAGCATTCCAAAGAGCTCTGCATCAAGGGGAAATGAGATCTGCATATCTGCATTTAATAACTAGCAAGGGCTGCAAAATAACTAAAAGACAGAAAACAAAAACCCTCTGGAATAACCATCTTCCACCATCCTCCTCCACACACATACGGCCAATGTGCTTCCCATATTTTTTAACACAGGAAACATTTGTGGGACAAACGTAGAAAAGGAAAGGTTGGATCATGCTACCAAATCCGCTAAACTTCAAATAAATCAGAAGTTCACAGATAACCTCATCCTGTTTCTTTCTTTGTCTCATTTCAAGGAACAATTCTAAAAGTAGATGCTTCCATGATTCCTTCTTCCTCTGAATTTCAATTTTTTTTCCTTTCACTGATATACACTGCAGTGCACATGCATATACATTTGAGATAAAAGTATCTTAGATTCTGAGCTTAGAGTTTTAACATTAAGCCCAGATTACTAGTAGTATACTTAAGGTATTATTCTGTGTAATTTGAATTAAATTATGTGACAGAATTGAAGATTAAATAATGCAATTTAAGTAAAAACTTAAATTCAGCTGAAACTTAACTATACCCTGACTTCCTACAGCTAACTTCATGAGAAAATTCTGCTCCTAACAACTCCTGTACTAGAAGCTGTCTTATGGTGGTACTTGGTTTTGGTGTTTTGTTTTGTTTTGTTTTGTTTTTGTTTTTGGTCCACAGATTTTGTTATCAAGAGTTCAACCACTGCTTCTGAAAACTCATTAAAATTTCATTTTCCAAGAAAATTCAGATCATTTTTAGCACTGAAGAAGCTTTCTCAGAATGGCAAAGTTGACCCCACATGTGCATTATAAAAGAAGCTTTCAAGTTGCCAACACTCTCTTGGCTAAATGCTCCTATAAACTGAGTGTTTAATGCCAATTAGCCCCATGCTTTCCAGACAATTGAAATGAAAATCACAATGGACAGAGTCACAGGATGTACTTGTTTCACATGTTTTAGTATTATAAATAGCTCCAAATGGGCTCTTCAGAATACACTGTAATATCACTGCTCCCGCTAATACATTATAACCCCTAATTGTCACAGCTTCTCTCTCTCCCCCCTTCTCTTTCTCCATTTCTTCCTTCTCCTTCCCTCCCTACCACTATACTCTGAAGCAGACTCATGCATGTAACACTCATAAATGTTAAAAGCAAAGCTATGTGCTTTGTGATTTTTCTGGCATTGATTCATACCACCAGTCGGTCATTCCTTCTCTTCAAACTTAATGAAATCATAGTAATTCATAAGCTTTGATTGGAATGGTTATGTGACACACTGTTGTAGAAGCAATAAAACTATTGTATTACCCAAATAAATGGGTTTAAAAATAATGGAATAGCTGTACCCTTAACTAATCCTACTATGTCAGAGAATCATATTTTACTCACACTTGACACAATGAAAATTAAGCCAAGATAAATTCATATGGTAGAGCTTTGGAACTAATGGGCTGTTTGTCCCTGGAGGAGAACAAGAAGAATTGAAGGTAATTTGTCACAGGTGTTTTAGATAAGAGGCGAGACTCTAATTCACGCATCTTCAAATTCCATAAATTCCATTCTCACAGAGATTCTAAAATGACTGGGAAGAATAATACTAAAGGATGAGAATTCTGAGTAAAATAATTTAATTTTTAAAAATCAGCTCAAGAGAAAATGACTTCTCAAGGGATCAAAATAAAAAAATCAAATGTTGACCCCAGTCTGGGGCCAAAATGAGGTACAGCATTACATGGAAATATAAAAGAAAACTTAGAAGTCTAATTCAGCCTCTTTGCTGAGCAGATAAGAAAATTAAGCATGAAAAGGCAATGATCCTTCTGAAACCATCCAGTTATAAGTAAGAACAGAGTTGGGCCCAAAAGTTACAAGTCCCAATTCATTTCATTCTATTATGCAAGACATTTCTTTGCCATACTAATGAAGATCTCCAAATAATATAGATGGTCGTAAGACTGTAAAAATTTAATGATTACTGAGTTTTGCTTTATAAAAGTTTCATGTTTCTTTATATTTCAGTGCACTAAAATAGGTAAGTTTACCTTCTCATGAAGTCCTTCCATGTTTTTCCTTTTAGAAGCTTTTTGATTGCGTGTATATATTATATATATTTATGGGACAGTGTGTGATATTTCCACTCTAATACTCGTTTGGAAGTACTTTTTGAAAATGAAAATTCTCTCATCACATACACCATTTTGTGTCATTCACTGCAAAGTGATACAAAAAAAAAGTTACTTTCACTCTGCTAAGATAGTGCCACCACCAACACAAGGGGTCATGACTCCAGTTTCTTTCTAAGGACACTCAAACACAAAATTAATTTTCTATCTCAGTTCCCCTCCCCTTTGATTATTACTTGGCAGGAAAAAAAATGCCACATTTCTTCTCTCATCCGAGAACGTCTCTGAGCAGAGGACACAATGTATCATGCAAAATGTCATGCTAATTTCATTCTAACTGGAAACCACGTGACCCTGACATTTCCGGATGTCCCATCTTCTCTTAACTAGTGCCATGTCCAAATTTATAATCTGCCTGAAAATAGAGTCAACAGAGAATGCTCTACGAATGCTCTGGTGGGGAGAATCCTCCTCGGGAATACAATTCTAGAGTTCTCTCAGGGCCAACTTGCTCAGCGTCGAAAGCCTTGTCAGCACCCAGGTTGTGGGTATCTAGACCACTGTGAGATTAAACAGGAGGTTGGTTATGGGGCAGAAAACAAAAGATAATAAAAATGTAAGAAGCACTAAAATAAATCAGACCCATCCACTGTTTGCTGAAGTACCGCTCTCCCTCAGTAACACCAATGACGCAGAGTCATAACTAAGAAGAGTAATTTTGGCATCTGCTGGATACTTATCCTTTTTCTCTCTCCCCACTGCCTGATGCCCAGTGGTCCATGTCTGCCCTCCTGTGACCCAGCCAAGTTTGGCTACGTTGCCCTCTGCCTCACTGGTTTGCCAATCCTTATGCAGCTCCCTTCCCTGCCAGGCAATATATACTCTTGTGAAGAGAAGTGCATTTCCTTAAGAGACTTCCTCTCACAATTCAAGGGACTGAAAGCCAGGCTTAGCATGTGCCCTTTCATAAAAGCACTGTATGTCTTAAAAGAAGGATTTGTTGCTCCATAGAGATGTATTTCTATTGCTGAAATTTGGGCGAAGATACCTGGGAGCTCAAGCACTTTATCTCAGCACTTTAGAAATCCCACTAGAGGAGTTATCTCCATCAGTAGAAACCCTCAGCTCTGGGATAAAACCAGAGTTGTCAAAACCTCATGACTTTAGGCTCAGGACCTTGAAGCGCTGGTTCTAACTTACTAAAATAAGAGCCAAGCATTGCTTTACCTCCCTCTTCCATTTATCCCTCTGAGAAACAGGAGTACCTACCTCGGAGCCTTGTCATGGAACTCATTAGACTGACACATACAGAAACATGTTTGATAAATAGAAGTCACCTGTGTTATGAAATTTATCATTTTTATTGATAACAATCATTGAGGCACTATTTCTTAGTAACCCCAGGTTTTTAGAGGATCCTGCTAAATCAGGCATTGATAAATTTTTTCTCCAAAGAGTCAGGCAGCAAATCATTTTGAATTTATCGACTAATCTCTTTGTCAATTATAAAATTCGCCTGTCATAAGAGGAAAACAACCGTGAAGAATGTCTAAAAACTGGATATGGATACATTAGGTCCACAGGCCATAGAATCCAAACTACTAATATAAAGAAAAATATATCAAAGTGGGATGTATGTTTATGGCAAATATGAAAGAGACAAGTTATATATCCAATCTTGCCACTCATTTTCTACCTCTTAGAATAAGAAGTATACATGCCGGTATTTGTTCCCTTGACTTTCACACTAGCTACCTTTGTCTAGCAAGTGGCTTAGAAAGGAAGCTGTCAAGAGAATACGTTGTTAAAGAAATGTCGTATTTTCTTCACCGTATGGCCCCAGGTGTGCTGAAAGGTCCAGAAGAGGCCAGAATTCTATTGGTGGTCTGGTGTCTCACAAACTCCCCTCTCGTTGTCTCTCTGCATGAGTGATGAAATTCAGGCTTTTGGAGGAGAAAGAGCATCTTGCTGTTCAAGGTTTCTTATACAAAGAGGCATCCATACCATGGCTTTGCTATTCCAGAGTACTTTAGCCTCCATTGTTATAACCTTAGCCAGCCATTCCAAGTGCATCGTTACTAGGAATTCTTATTATCCTTTGGCTTCCTGCTAGTCCCTTTCTTTTTCTGGCTCTAGACCTACTATTAAATATTGTAATGGTGTCATCCACTAACCTGGCTTTGAGAGACATAAACCCTGCCTCAGGCCTTAAAATATTCTCAGTACTTCAGGGAAGCTGCCTGTACTAATGTGAGCCTTCCCACTGAATTTCTACAAAGAGTGAACTCAGTAGAACACAGATCATGACTCAAGCCATGTCTTCCCATAGTCAGCCACCTTCCTCCCAGGTGTTGGAGGCTGTATGTATCGATGAGAGTGAGTAAACTGGTATGGAGACTTGTGGGAAGGAAAACACAAACCAGCAGGGCAGAGTCCACCAGAAAATACAAAAGAGTGGAAAAATTCTAATCCATTTATTACTAGGACACACTTCCCAAGAATAAGCAGTGTCTAATTAGCATTCTTACTTTGACAACCTTGAAATAACTGCAGGTAAAATGACCAAGACCAGGTCCTCTTCTACAGTTCCAGACACTGGTTCCCAGCATCACTCTTCCCCATGCTCAGAAAAGGCCACATAAACAAAAATAAGTTTAAAGCTTTCTCCATCTCCACATGTGTTACAGTTTTTAAAGATACTACAATGCAGTATTACCTGTGAACCATCTCTCACAGATTCAGATGGGATAAAGTTTTCTTTCACTCACTATAACCTCTCTACCTAAAACTCTAGTGGGTGTAACTTGGTGCTGGACCGAAGGACAGTCCGTCCATACAGGCCAAGGAAAGTATATACAATGGTGAAAGTCTTCATTCAAGGCATTTCTCTCCAGGTAATATGGATAGTCATAGTTGTAAAATTTCCACTTTCCAATCTGATCTTTTTGAAGGCTTCACTGATTCCAAGTTCTATATCTTTATAAGGTTCACTTCCTCTTCTCCAAATCCACTAGCGATACACCAGACTTTCCATCTGCTACGTGGAACGTAACTCTCAAGTGATCCCCCTTGCCTCTCAGTTTATCTGCTTCTCTATCTGCTCTTAGAACATATGTCCAAAATGGCAGTCTGTCTCTCCTTTGTAAAGAACATGATCTTGGGACCACTTTCATCAAACCAGGATTACAGGCTTATTAAAAAGTATAAATTCTTGTGCTTACCTTTTGGAAACACTGAATCACATTGAATAGGCAACAACTGAATTGCACAGACTAGGGAAAATTGACCCTAAACTTTCCCCTACCTATCCAGTAATTCTTCTGTACACTGAGTCTCCAAAGATAGGCCCCATTTCTTATTTGTATTCATACTAACTAGAGGACTCACTGACTCCTCTGCTCTCACAGATCTAGAGAAATCTGATAGGGCTGGTTGTCATGGCAGCTAAGTGTTTCTTCAGGTTTTCTCTGGAAGCACAGGCTGGAACTCTCAAGAGTGCTGTTTGCTTCCAGATGTTGAAGAAAAGATTTTCCTTCCCACAAACCTAGACAACAGTCTACCCATCCCCATGACGGCTCATGACCTCCAGTCCAACACATGGGTGGAAGGTGGCTGATTGGAGGAGGATATGAAATCTGAGTCATGATCTGGGTCTTCTCAAGTTGTGCTCTGATGGCATTTGGTGGGAAGGCTGACATTACTAGAGACAATTTCATTGAAATACTGATAGTCCTCGGGGAGCCAAGGCAGCATCTTTATCCCCAAGAACTAGATTTATGAAGAACTCAGTAAATATTTGCTGAATGAATGATGGCAAAAAAACATAATCCATAAATGAACAAATGCATAAACAAGCCTCTCAGTGAGTTAAATGCCTCCAAGGCATTTTTGTTATGCAGATGTGTGACTTTTGACAAGATAATTAACACATCTGAAGTTTGATCTGCTCCTGGAAAACGAGATTCTGTAGAACAGTGGCTGTAAGAAATAGGACAAGTTACACTCTTTCTGTGATTATGCCTTCTGAGATTTCAGTATTAACCAATGCTGATAAATAGTACCCTGTATTGCTTATTTATTATTCCTACTGTTGAAATTATGACAAGACTCCTACATAACAGTTTCCCTCTATCATTGTTTGGGACAAAGAGAATGTTCTTTAGAAGCACGTGAGCATGTGGGTGTCGGTCTGTGGTGCGTGTGTGGGAAGAATTGTGGAAGCCTGGAAAAAGTCATGCATTCAAGCTCAAAAAGCAAATTGCACCTATTTCAGCAAATTGGAAATTGATGGTGTGTAACACTGAAAGCGTAGCTGGGGCTATTATTTCCATCTAGGCTATTATTAACTGGTAATATTTGCTCTAGTAAACACTCAGTTACCCGTAGCAACTGGATCATGTCATATAGACCCAAGGGCTCCCTGACTTTGCCAGAGACACAGAGAGCGCTTTAAATGGATTCTAGAAAATGCAACGAGGCTTGCCAAAAGCAATATTTTTGAAACTCTAAACCCATTTTTTACTTGAGATAGAGGAAAGAAAAGAACTCAGATAAAGTAGACTGAAGGGTTTTCATAACCCCAACTTCTGCTATTCTGTCTCTTGTGTGCTCCAGGCGAGCAGAGAAGTGTCTGTTTTCTTATCTAAGGCAAACACTCCACTGTGCTCTGGGTGAGCCCCTATGCCCTTCTGAGGTGCTCTTTACACTGTTAAGGATTGCTTCTGAGGTCACTGGTTTCCATCTCTTCTCTTGTGACATCTCCCTAACAGTATTTTTAAAACAAACTGTATTTGTGTACAGTGTGCAGGGAAATGAGACAAATCACAACAGCGCAGAATAGTGTCAGTAAGCTATTTCGAAGTGAGTACACCCATGCACCTTAACAACACAGTTAAGAAAACATGCTATATGCACAGCATGGTGGTACATGCCTGTAATCCTAGCACTCTGGGGGCTGAGGCAGGAAGATCATTGTGATTCTGAGGCCAGCATGAGCTACAAAGTGAGGTCAAACCTAGCCTAACTGCATAGTGAGACCCTGTCTCAAAAAGATAAAAGAGAAGAAGGAGGAAGAAGAAGAAGAAGAAGAAGAAGAAGAAGAAGAAGAAGAAGAAGAAGAAGAAGAAGAAGAAGAAGAAGAAGAAGAAAGGAAGGAAAGAAAGAAAGAAAGAAAGAAAGAAAGAAAGAAAGAAAGAAAGAAAGAAAGAAGAAAAAGAAAGGAAGAAAGAAAGAAAGAACTCCTTAAACTACTGAAAGCTAACTTTTTGTATGTGAAATTTATATAAACAGACTTTTACTGTATGTAATTAAGCTTTATCTACTTGGATCCACCAGATGAACTACTCATGATTTGCAGACAACAGGACTCCGTTCACTTCATAGCAGTATTAGTTTCCGAAGGTTTCTCTCACAAGATAATCCAAACTTGATAGCTTAAACAAACAAAAAAAATGTATTTTCTCATCATGCTAGAAGCTAGATATCAGAGACCAAAGCACTGGCAAGATTGTTTCTTGGTAGAAAACTTGTTCCATGGCTCTTTCCTGGCTTCTGGTGGTTTCCAAGTATATCACCCCATTGGGCTTATCAAGAGATCATCTGTTCTTTGCCCATGTGACATCAAATGCTTGTGGTCTCCTTGTATGCAACTCTTTTCTCACATGCCAATTTTTTAATAAAGTTAGCTGGTCATTTTGTTTTAACAACCCACCTCCATTCTTTTAGTAAATCCTTTTTAACTAATCTGATTGCCTTTCTAGGGATCTTATTTCCAAATAAAGCCATATTCTCCAATGGGGAATTAGGATACATGAATTCAGTGGGGAGCACAATTCAACTCATAATAAATACTATAAAGTATCTTACTACACAAATAGATGACAAGTTATTCATTCATCCTGTTGTTGATGGTTGGTTGCTCCCCAAAAGACCATGATATATATATATATATATATATATATATATATATATATATATTCCTTTTCAATGTTTTTTTCTTTGGCATGTTTCATCTTATTTAAATCCCTTAATAATTAATAACAATATGATGTTCCCTGACTTGATCTTTGTAAGCAGCTCTCAACAAAACTTTCCTTTAGATAGTCCAGAAGTTCAAAAAGCCATTAAACATAATTGGATGAATCTCTAAAATTTAGCTCCAGGAAATAGTAATTTGGGAAGAGCTTGTTATAACAGTTTTTTTCAAATCAAACAAGATATCCTGAGGATGATTTGCATTACCTATATTGACCCAAATATGCAACATGTATAACACCGAATAAAATGACAAAATACGTATCAAACATCACTATGATAAATATATATATATATTACACAGAAACTCATCTCAAATATTAGTAGGTTTGAACTGCAAAAATTTATTTTACAGCCCTGAGAGACAGCAGCATGTTGGCTGAGCCAGGCTGAACTAATTCAAACAGCAAGATGTTCTCGGTTTATCTCAGCATGTGTTTGAAAGGCAAGAAAAGCAAAGCTAGTGTTCAGACGGACTCCTGCTTTCCTTCCACAGGCCCACACCTCACTGACAAAGCAGGTCAAGGGAACAACTAAACAACGGCACAGCAGGGAGCTGAGTCTGCCTATGGAGATCGGGGAGGGACTATTTGATGAACCATAGGTAATCTACCACAGGAAACAGGAGAAGTTTCCCTAGGTAGAGGACACTGGGGAGAGAGAGAAAAGAGCAGAATTGTTTGTATGTCACTTGGTGGTTTTCCCAGATCACCTTAGTATTTCCAGAGAGGATATCTTTCCTCTCTGACATGATTAAAAAGCTATAATGGTGGTTTATCTGTCTTCTAGGATTGCCATAACAAATATCACAGACCGGTTGGTTGAAACAGTTGGAAATTACTTTTCTTGCAATTTTGGAGGCTGAAATTTCAGATCACGATGTCAGTCGGGTTGGTTTCATCTGAAGCTTCCCTGGGCATGGAGGTGTCTGCCCTTCTCCTGTCTTCATGTGCACAAAGGTCTGTGTTCTGACCTTTCCTTATGAGAACACCAGTCACGCTGGATTCAGGATCAACACGATGACCTCACTTTGCATTCTGAGGCCCCAGGGGTTAGAATTTCAGCATATGAGTCTTAGAATACAGCATTCTTGGCCATAGACAATAGGCCTTGGGATAGAACTGAGGTGTATTTGAATTCTGCATCTGGTACCTATAAATTTGATGACCAATTTTTACAAACTCTCCAAGCCCCAGTTTTCCCGTAGCTAAAACTGAAAATTATAATATATCCTCGACATACTGACTCATGGTGCTTTTAGAAATAAGCAAGATAATGCATGCAAAGAGTTCATCCCTCTGTCTGACACATAATAATAAAACTGCCAAATAACTGTTGCTGTTATTATTTTAAATGACATATTATAACAAGGTACATTTTATATCAAGTACCAGAGACAATATATAAAAAGTTCCAATTATAAAGAAGCATAACATAAAAATCTCACTGAAGTATCAAAGAAAACTATCTAACATAGTTTGCAGGCCAGGAACAATTCCAAAATATTATTATGCCTTTTAATATCAACCTGTTCTTTGAAAAATTAGAAAGATTTTTCAGTTTTTCTCTGAAAAGCTCTTCTGAGTTACTTATTTATATTATTGTGTTGATTTCATAGTTAAAGAAACTGGGACACATGGAAATTTCATGATTTAACTCTCAACTTGGAGTCAGCAGAAGATAAGCTGCTGCTAGAATCCAGGCTTTTCCTACCAGCATGACTCGCAAATCTAAACTGAACTGACTTCACTCCTCTCTTGGCTTTGATGATCACATACAGCTTGATTGGAAAGTTACACTATATAATTTCACAGTGATTATATGCCCCTGAAGATCATTTTGTAAGTAAATGTTTTGAAACCAAAGATAATCATTGTTATGCACCCATAACCCTTTTTCTTATACCATATTCTCCACTGAGAGTTTAACCAAGCTAAAGTTACACTTCAGAGCCTCGGTAACTGGAACTGGATTCCGCTCTGCCTTTCGGGAGGGCTCCGGGATAACCTCTACCCTTGCCACTAAAGAACATATGCACAGAAAGCAGTCACAGGGTTCCCAATCTGAGTGCTGGCAACAAAATACACCACGATGAATCAGAGCAGATTCTTTGCATCATAAGACATTCAAAAGTGGGACATCCTGCCCAGAAGCACTGAAATATGTTCCTGTTTTCTGGACATCTCCTGGCTTCTGAGAAACTTCCTAATTGCTTTACTTTATTATCTGTAGGACTATCTCCAGGTTCAAGGGTTCTCCACTCTAAATTACCAGGTTAATCGGGTTACCTTTCACTCTAGGTGAGTGTTCTACTGAAAAAGCACTAAGCTACAATAGTAAACAAGTTAATACTGTCCCTTGTCCTCCATTCTCTACGTGTTTTAATCTGTTTGAAAATTTTAGAGTACATCCACTTATGAAGGTATACAATAAATAAGGCTGAGCAGCAGTAAACACTGTGGTCCTTTCCCACTTTGATTTCTTTTTTTCCCACTGCTGCTACCAACACAGACTTTTTCTCTCATACTTTAGTTATTTGTTCTTTTTTCAGCAACACTGAGAGCTGGATCCTAGGACTCTTTACTGAGCTGCATCTCCAGCACTTTTTGTGATACTGGGTGAAGCGGCTAATTGCCCAGGCCGGGCTCCAACTTAGAATACTTCTGACTCAATACATTTCCAGTCTGCTAGAATTACAAGTGTGCACCACCATGCCCTGCTCCACACCACAGCATTAAAGTGCTTCGGTGGGATCATGGTATTGCTACTCCCCCTTCAGGAGAATGAATAAACCAAGTTAAAGCAATTTGTCTCTCCAGGAATTTAGAAAGCTGCATAAATTCTTGGGGAGAGAATGTTAATTATTCATCTGCAACACCTTCATAAAAATTATTATTAAACAATTCTTTCTGTCTACATTTCCTGAATCTTGCCTGTTTGTTTGCCCCTTAAGAACCATGTTCTCCACACTTCTTTCATTGAGAAAGATTATCTAGTACCTTCAAGAAGTAAGTTCATGCTACATTCACTTTAATAAATCTGATTAATACTAAATCTACCACCTCTCTCTGAAGTCTCTACAACCATGGTTACATAGAACCATTCAAAGCATACATAGACACCAAACACTGACACATTTGTACAAATACATAGATAATACATAGACACATTTATACAAACCAGAACCCACAGTCTGCATGATTTATTGTTTCTCATGTTGCACCTAATTCAACACCAATCTCCAATGCTCTCACTTAAAAATGTACAGAGTCCACGAAAAAAGTATCAGGAAATGAAAAACTAGTATAAATATTTTAAGACTAAATTTATTGAGACATCATGAGATTAAAACAAGTTACCCTGGACCTTTACAATACAAGAAGAGCTCAAAGTCGTGGTTTTAGCTTCCAGAAATTTATTAATACAGTGAACTGCTGCTTGGGTAATCTTGGTTGCTGCACATACATTTTCAATTTCTTCTCTAAGTACCACAGTATAGTGAGATGTCTGCAATACATGACATGCTTTAAAGTCCCCCATATGAAGGTAAGAGCATCTGCTGTAAATATATGATTTTTCTTTTCCTGAGGTGCAAAAACATCTTTGGCAGACTCTGTGCACTAAATTAAACCATCTACAGGTTAACTTGAAAACTTATAACCATAGTCTTGTAACAGATCAAGTCACCCAGTCTGGATATCTGGGGACCCTGCAAACACTTTAACAATGATTAACACTTTTTCTTCACAAATCCAATAAAAAGTGATTTACTTTCCATCTGACAAGCTGGAAACATAATTCTTAAGTGCAGAAATCATCATTTTCAGGTTTTGGTGGTTTTGTCTTTCTTCTTTAGCAAAACTGAAGTGTTTTTTTCTACTGCATGTGAACTGTGCATGGGGGAAGAAGATCCAATGTGAATCCCTCTTGGTATCACAAGTCATTTCCCAACTCATCTAAAGTTTATTTTTCCAGTCAATTCCAGGAAAAGTATACCACAGATAACGTTTGCTTTTGATATCACAAAATCTTTAAATTGAAGAGAATTTCAAAAATCATGTTATTGTATAACTCAGGCCCTTTTGGAATCTTGTATGTTATCAGTCAAGTCACTATTCTTCATCAGAGGATACATCTACATCTAAACTGAAAACCAACCTAATTAATCAGGCTACAGAAGCCTAAAAGAGAGTTCAAAGAAATGCTCAAATTGAGAGTAAATGACAGGAGCTGCCATGAATTATACAAAAATGACTTCAGATTTTCTTTTACAGGGCACAACTGAAATTGCACCCTTTCAACATCAGAGTGAGCAAGAGGCCATGTCCTGCCTAAAGGAGGATATAGAGAAAAATGTGTGACCAGCCACAGACAGTCATCACCTGTGCCATCATTTTGGGGGGATTAAAACATCAAGATTTAACTAGCTGATTACTTAATTTGTCATTGTCCCCCTATATCACACTTTGAACACTTAAGAGGAAAGTCTATGAAGTTTAATGAAAAAAGCTTTGATACTGAATAAATCATAAAGTATCTTTCAAATACTTCACATATTTCATAATTTAATGATTTCATTTAAAGAAAAATACTTAAAAATAGGCTATGAGCAGTTTTTTAACACTTGTTATATATTGAGATAAAAGCCAGAAGTTAACATGTACATTGGATCATATGTTGCCCTTTAGTTTGTTTTACCTAATGAGAATTTGAATTTATGAATTTACTTGTATACTATATTCTACAAGTGTTATTTTTGTACCATATGATTGTATTTTAAACTGTCTTTGAAATATTGTTTATGCTTTAATTTTTTGTGGTCATAATCCAAGGAAAGTGTTCAAGGAATCCATTTAAGAAAATATATTAATAACTGTTGATGAAACATGCAAAACAATTTTAGTAGATCAAAAATGAGAACACTGAAATCAGTGAATAAAGTCGGACACATGGGTTAAAGAATGAAGATATAAATTTTTGAAAAATACATATATGTATGTGTTTATGTATATTTGATTCATTATATATACCAACATATGTAAGAAAATACATACATATCAATATACTACATAGAATTCAAATACATAATGATATATAGAATCATGTTTTGTAAGGTAAGAGAGAGTAGATTAAATGCCACTTTTTAAAAACATAGTCCAGGGCCAATTTCTATTTCCACATTGTTCCATCATTTAAGAGCACTCTTCAATCTCCCATCCACTCATCCAAATTGAGACCCAACAGGGCTCCACTTGGAAGGACACCTGGCTGTAGCCGCTCCACACACAGTGAGAAGCGTGCTCTCCAATTGATTGCTATATTTTAGTACGGTAGGCCAATTAGGAATGGCCCCCTCAAAGAGGTCCACATCCTCATCTCTGAAACCTGAAGATGTGTTTTTTTCTGTGGTCCAGGTCTCTTTGCCCATGTAACTAAAGTCAGGATCTTGAAACAGATTAACTGGTAATCCAAGAAAGCCCAATGTAATCACAAAGTTCCTTATAAATGGAAGAAAAAAATCACATTCAGTGGTAGATGCGAACATGTAAACAGAAATGGGAGAGGGAGAGAGACTAAAGATGTTGCACTGTGGATTCTGAACGTGGAGCAAGTGTCCATGAGCCAAGGAATGCAGGTAGTCTTTAAAAACTGAAAAAGAAAAAACAAAAGGAAATTAATTTTCCCAAGACTTTCAAAAGAAACAAGCCCTGATAACACCCATTAACCCACTGAGACTCACTTTAGATATCTAACCTCCAGGACTATAAAAGGATAAATCAGTTTTGCTTTAAACCACTAAACTTGTGGGTTTTGTTATGGTATTCGTGGGAAACCAGGACTCTCAGGTTACAGTAGAATTGCAGCAACCCACTGCAACTCTAGATGTTCCTGGGGAGAAGGGTGGTGAGAGGATGAGAAAATAAAGAAGAGACAAAGCTGGGGTCAGGTGGAGCCCTTACTCTCCTGATGAGAGACAAGGAACTGCTCAACCACTGTAGCACATTTATTTATGTACTCTGCTCACTGCCAAAGAAGAATGTCAATTTCAACCTGCTGCCCAGCAACTTGTTTGCCTGGCTGGCCTGGGCCCCTTGCCTTCTTGGAGCTGGAACAGCTTGTTTACCTGGCTTATTTTGGGCTGTCTGCATTTTCAGGGCTGACCTTGCTTTAGCCCCATATGTGATCAATCTCCAGCTTCCACAGATCTCTACATAGGATATGCTTTAGAGTTCTCTCGCTCACTCTCTCTTTCTCTGTCACACACACACACATTCACAGACACACACACATTCACAGACACACACACACACACACACACACACACACGCTCCCCTCCTCATGCATAAGGTACTCCTTGCCCTTTGGCATTGGGTTTGGTTTTTTTTATCAAAACAATGTTATTGAATGTAGAAGCTATGAGGTGGTCAAAGTGTTGAGTGCCCAAACTTGTCATCCTGTGGTGCATTCACACTGTGAGAAGGACAGCCCCTGCTTCCCTGCTGTTCTTTCAGCCAGGATCCTGGAACAGAGAGGTGCACAGCAAAGCTGCCCTCACAAAGGTCCAGCCAACCCAAATCCAGAGCAAAACTACCAGTCAACCCACATATTCTTAAAAACTAATGAATGTTGTGTTACACCACCAATTTTAGTGCAATAGTTGATATAAGGACATCCTGTAACACAAGAAATCCCAAGCACAAGATACATGCCCCTCTCCTTTCTCAAAACAGTAAGGAAGAGCACACTTTAACTTTCTCCGAAGTTCTGCTTAAGCATGATAAGGCAATGCTTACGATCACAAGACATGCATACAAGCACCAAATGACATTTACTAGGCATTTACTGTGTGTCGCATTCTACAGCTAATAACCGTTTTAAATCCTTGCCAGCATTTTGCGGGCAGGTATTATCACCCTAATGTTTTACAGATGAGAAGGAATGACTTTAGGAGATGATAAGCCCTGCCATTTTCCCATGGGCTCTGCTACCTACATCATTCTATCTGGAAACTGAGACACTCTCTCGGCCACATATTCCATTGGTGAGGCAGAGATAGGAATAGAACTCGGGTCTCCTGACAGAAGGGCTAAGACTTTTATTCTCCCAACCATCCCACTGGCCCCAAATTGCCAGTACGAACAGTAAAAGGCAAACATTTTGACAATCACAGTCACCTTTGGCATTGGGCAGTAGTTTACATTTGTCTTCTACCGTTTTTCCCGAGATGAGATAAAATATGACATTCTTTTTAGGTAACCCAGAAAGGGTTTACGGCTTAAATTTCTGTAATCCCTGTCGCTTATTTCTGAGATCCCTGCCTCACTCTTCTGTGGTCATGTGGTAAAATTCATCTGGAATGCATAATGTTTATATTGACTTGCCTTTTTATCCCATCTTCACTTTTCAGTATAAAAGTAAAACTTTTGGGATTGAATTATGCTTTTTACTCTCTCTATGGCAATGGCTTCAAGAGACAGAAATGATAGTGGTTTCTATATTCACATTTCCCAATAAACTTGTCATCAAGAGTTCTCAGAGAGCTCTCATTAATCACTATTAGTCACTTCTTCCATGCAAATAAGAAGTCCTTGAAATGATTTGAGCTGTGCTTGCTGCTGATTCAATGGCAAAATTGAAAATAATGTTGCCTTTTCTAAAAAAAATTAAAACTGTCCCTTGTTAATTTCCGGGCATTGTAAGGGATCAGTGTTCTCTGCAGATGGGGAAAGAACAAGATGGTACATCTAGTTTGAAGCAGAAAGCAAAAGGAAAAGGAGAAGAGAATTATTTAAAACAGACAAGAAAAAACAGTAATTTATATTCAATCAAATCTGGTGGGAGTTGTGTCAAATATTCTATTGAAATAAAAATATAAACATTAGAGAATCGGAATTAAAAATTATAATTTTCTGTGTGTGTTTTCTTCAAATGAACAAACCATATTGTGATCTCTTTCATCTTTTGGCACAGAATTGTCCATAACGAATCCTGGACAAACTACTTAGGTGGGATTCCTGGATTGGTTGCTGGAAATGTGATCTCAATCTGTGCCTGATTTCCTGTGTTAATCTTGAGATGTTAATCTGTGTTGCCTGATTTCTCATCAGTAACTGTATTCAAATGTGTGTGTGGTGGGGGAGACAGGTCATCAGGAGGCCAAGAGGGCAAAGGAAGAAATACACAGGACCACATTTTTGATAATAGTAGTGTAGATTTCCAGAATACTTCAACAAGTCTAAATGATCTACAAACTCTTCATTCTTAAAATAAAGCAAACGATCAATGAATCAAACACTGAAAGCACAAACTGTTCTTTTTTATGAACAGAGAGTAATAGTAATCTATCTTGTGTGTGTGTGTGTGTGTGTGTGTGTGTGTGTGTATCCTTCCCTTCTTTCTTTCATTGTTTGTTGGATCATTTTTCATGCCTATATCCTATAATCTGAAAAATTACTTTGAAGATAACAATAAGCAATTCATTCACCCATATTGATCTACTATTGTTTTGTTTTTAGATTCTGTATCATCACTTTTTTGTTTTAAAATAAAAAAATAAGCAAGAAAAAAGTGTTGAAACTTTTCACTGTACAGAAATGATAAATATTTGAAGCTATAGATATCCTTAACCTGACTTAATTCCTATGTCTTTCTCCATCAGTTAAAAAAGGGTGGGGGACCAAGAGATGGATGGAGGGGAAAAGAAGAAGATGGAAAAAAAAATATATGTGTATCAACTACCCATGATGGATATAATTAACATGTACTGCAAACATATACTCATAAATTTTTTGAAGTTAAAAAAACTAATTTAAATTAAACACAAATGAGGAAAAATGACAAGTGATTTCATAGTACATGTGTCTAGATAGTACAAAACCACTGTCATTCTCCCTTAAATGGAAGTTCTGAAAAAGATATAGGATTCACGCAAAATGTCAGCACATAGTGATAAGACTCAGATTTGGGGAAATAGAGATAACTGCTCTTTACTCAAGCAGAGTCATCTAGGCAGAACTGCACACCTGCTGTCAGTTAAAACCACCGAACAATTCCTTTGTAAACAGAGGACCAGAAGGGAGAATAAATATATGAATCGGATTAGTTCAGCTTTTTGTCTTTTTCATGTCTGGAGATTCAGTGACCCTTCACCATGAGCTACATCTGCAACTCTTTTTAAACTGTGGGTTATTTCCTTTTTACTTTTTGTGGCACAGAGGATTGCAGCCACGACCTTGCACATGCTAGGCATGCGTTTTACCACTGGGCTGTACCCTAACCCTTTTTATTTTAAGGCAAGCTCTCCTTCAGTTTCCCAGGCTGGCCTTGAACTTCCACGTAGATGGCACTCAGTATATACCACCATGCTTGGCTCAGGCCAGTTTTCTCAATGTAACTATCAGACAGTGGCACTCAAGCCTGACCATGCCTCAGAATCTCAGGTAGATCTTTTTAAAGACACGCTTTGAAGCCCAGAGCTAAACCACTGAATTAGAATTTCTAAGGATCATCATAAATCTTCACATGTAATTCTGGTTAACAGTCAAAAATTGTTAAAAACAATTAGATTGTAGTCATTTTGATTGCTTTGGTGCATGTACAGAGCATTCTTATCACTATTTTTCCTTGTTGTTGAAACTTTATGTCTATACAGTCTGAACTGACCAGTTGCTGAGTTGTGTTGAGTAATTATAATGGGTATTTTTCATGGTCAATACATGGTCAATACTTACTTGTTATTTCAGAATTCTACTCCACTATAAATTTAATCTTTGAAAGTATCTTCCTGTGCCTCAAGCTTTTTCACTTTTGGCACCATAGACAAAAAATTCTTCATTGTGATGTTGTCCTGTGCACTGTAGGAGACACAGGAGCCTCCCTGGTCTTTACCTGCTAGAGGTTAATCATCTACTCACCCCAGGTGACAACTGAAAATACACTTTCTCATCATTTCCAAATGTCTCTTAGAGAACAAAACTAGCTCCAAAGGACCCACTGCTCTCTGCTTAAAAGGAAGCACCACTGAGCAATTGAATTACCGGAAACAGTTTCTGCCTGCCAAGCTTGCTCTAATTTGCATCTCCCAGATCACAGAGGAACTGTCCTGGGGAACTGCTGTCACCATTTTCTTGTCTCCTCTAGTTGCCACCTCCACTCATACTATTTCTGGTGTCTCTGCCACAATTAGTGTTCCAGTTCATCATCCCTAGAGTAAGAGAAAGCTGGATGAGCTCTTCTCTTTTCTTAGGTTTCTCACAGCTGCAGGTCCCAGGTCTCACCCATCCTGAGGAACCACATAGTGGAGGCTTCTCACCATGACTTTGGTTCAGAGCTTTTGGTGGACATGGGAAGAGAAGCAATTGTCCTCCCTCTGCTGAAGCTTATTCCTAATTATTTCTCATTGTGGTTTGTAATTTACTATATTCTTCCCCCACTCCCTCAGTAACACTGAGATATTTCTTTTTTGCAATACTAGGCAGATATAATCTCTGGAAATGAAGGTCTGGATAGATTTTATAATCAATAAGAGAGACAAATATATATTTTAAGAGCCAAGATGACATAGTAGCTCATTTTGGGGTACAAATTACTTCTGAAAAATAGGAAAGGAAATAAAAAATGAATCTTGTATTGACAAAATTTAAATACTAAATCAATAAATGTAAATACAGAGGATTCATGTGATTTTTAAGTTGGAAAATCCAGTTTTCCCTAGCAGGTAGATGGCTGGCGTAGTTAGCTGCGGTACAGAGAAGCTGGTTTTAAACTTTCATGAGAGTTTGTCACTGTTCTGTTTAATAACAACCCACACACTATTTCTTACATGGACAGAGGCCTCTGACTTCCCAGGTGCGCCAACCATTTTTTGGGTTCCTTTCACTAGATAAGCACACTAGATTCTATGACTTTTTTTGTTGTTATTCTTGTTTGTTTGTTGTTTGTTTTTGTTCCCAAGATTAATGTTGTAGTCAGGCATTGTGAGGAGAACAATTATAATCTGATTCAGAATTTATAGTATTATAAATTAATATTTATAATATTAAACACAAGAAAGTGCGGAAACCTCTCCACAACACTAAAGACCCAGAATACTCAGCCAAGGCCCCAGATCCCACAGCAATGTCCTGCATGAGTCCACATGAAGACCTAGAGCCCATGACAATGCCTCCTATGGGTCCAACTGGAGATCTAGAGCCCATGAGAAGGACTCATGCCAGTCTGTTTTATGGATCTGCACTAGGAAGGCCCAAAGGTCAGCAGTGGAAGGTGGAAGGTTCTACACTGGAGCTGAGAAGTCACACTCAAAGTAAGGACCAGGGCTATCCTGAAAAATACCACAGTCATCCTCAGCAACAAGGAGGTCCTGAGGTCATCTGATGCAATAGTTGAGTACATGCCAGGAAGCCAGGGTGACAAGCTTCTCCTGGGGAATAAACAGCACACGTCTTCCCCTCTAGAGCCAGGAGCTGATGCTAAGTGTAAGGAGCAGAGCACCCCCAAAGTGAACCACAGTCACTCTCACGAACCAGGCCCCAAGCTCTTTTGATTGTAATGGCCAAACTCATATTGGGGGAGCTAGACATGATGAGCTCTTCCAGGAGAACCAACGGCTTAAAACACTTAGGAAAACCCACAGTGCCTCACTCTTGTCCACATCTCTATTTATGCTGTCAACTTTCCTCAGGTGGGCCATCTACACTTAGAACCATACTGATTTAATTCAGCTGGCGTTAAGTTGACCACTAGTTTTTAATCCATAACAATTGATAAGACTTTGAATTTACAAAGTGCTTTCTTATACATCATCTCAGTAATTATCTCCATTTTCAAGTAAGAATCAGAGTAAGGAATACACAGCTGCTTACTCAGAGTTAATCTCCACATGCAGATCTGTTAACTCTGAGCACAGCATACTTTAAAATGCAACCTCAAAACTTTACCTCAACTGGCAAAAGTAGTTTTATAAATGTCTTAGGTTATAAGATCACTGAAGCGGAGGTTCACCTTTCACTGCTTGTTAATTGCTGTTTGGTATAAAACAGAGCAATATCACCAGGGTCTCAAGCAGTCACTAGATCCTTGTAATATAAGAGTGTTGTTGGTTTCCCAAAATTTCATTTTCTCTTATGTAGGCACCACTTTCTCTTCTCAGATTCCTTGTTTGGCTGTCTTTGTTTTCTACTGTGGCTCTATGGGTAAGTCTCATCAGGCCTAGAGTGGGAACTTTGCTAGCCTTACACCCCAAGTACTGATTGTACAAGATTCCTTCACCCCTTTCTCTAAAAGTTAAAATATAATCAATCATTATCACTGACCCATGCTTAGATGTGAACAGCCTGTTCAATTTTATATTCCGTTCTGATAAATTCAGTGAGTATCTGTCTTGTCTCTTCCTGTCCTCACCCTTCCCAATGACCATTAAAAGGGAGGGGACAGGTGGGGATTTCCCTTTGCATAAATCAGGTTTCCTGGAGTTTTCAATTGTTTCATCTTGGAACAGACTACCAACAAGCAATTAATATTCTGAAATTGCCATCTTTTCATAGAAATTTCCAAATCATTTCAGCTAACTAGAAATTATTTTCCAAATGCATTAAAGGGAAGCAGAACACCCCTACCTACTGGTCCTCTTAAACAGGCACATCTGGCTCATATCTCTCATACTTCTAGTACAGGAATTCCCACCCAGTACAAATGACAACAGCATCATATTAGCTATGATTGGGAAAATTCTGGAAAAAAAATCCTAAGATGGTACCTGCATTGCTTTTTATCTTCTGGATAGTATTTTTATTCCTTTACCTCTGACTATCTGGGCAAACTTGCAACTGAAATTGTGCTAAGTATAGTCAGAAAATTCTTGGCATAGTGGGTGGCAGGAACAGAGAAGGGGGAAGGAGGAGCAGACAGCGTGCAAGATGGAAAGCCCATAAGCACCCTCGGTCTCAGTATAGAGGTGGAGTCAGCATAGCTGCAGATCTGGCTCCCTCCTCATCTGCAGTCTCCTCCAATGAAACTAAAAATCACTACATCTACATGTTTTCTCCTATGAATGTGTCCATATAGATAGGTAGTCATTTCTGTAGAAGACCATTGAGAGTGTGTAAAACTCTATCTTTTGCAATTTTTTAAAAACCTTATTTTAGTCTCTATCTCCCACCAGCCTAGACTTTCTCTATGGAGCCCTCAGAACTAAAGTCAACCTGACCTGTCCATCAGGAGTATGTTTCAGAAGTACCGGACACTCATATGTCCCAATGGAAGCCATTTTTGATCATTTAAGCAAAATTGAAAAGCATTTGAAATTCCTCATTATGAGTAACTTGTGTTTACTCAGCAACACATTTAACAAGTGAATGTAAAGCAAGAAGAATCTGCTTTAGAAAACTAAACGAGATAGGTGAGGGGGTAATTATCCTAGATAATACTACTGTTTGGGAATTTATTTGCTTCATTGTTTTTCCTAAAGGTAATTAATACAGTAAAAAATTAATGACCTTAAGTAACTTTTACCATTATAATTTCCGCAGCACAATTTTCTTCAAAAACTTTGATGAGACTTATGTCTCCTTATCATTACTTATCTTTTGTCCTTTCCTATTTACTCATTACTTAGGAAGAATAAGGTCAATTAATGCAAGATATGTCATAAGTTATGTAAACAAAATTATCTTTGTCAAAAACAAATATAGATCATTTGTCATTTAAAATCAAAATAGCTATCATGAAATACACACTTTTCTCAGTGGATTTATTTGTCTCCAGGTTGGTGAGTACTGTTCCTAGTAAAACAGTTCATAGATATATTATGTACCTTAATTTCATATTACTATCATTTGCTTGTATCTTTATATTCCACCCATTTATAGAAATATCTACATTACATTATAATTTAGCATCATTAAGGGTTAAACTCCAAGATCTTGACTTGTTTAAAATGAGACCTCTGGTTCCTGAATCAATCCTTTTCATAGATTCTATTTTTAGAACAGGTTATGCAGTGTGTGGTTGGTCCAATCAGGTGAATGTGATGAAATGCATAAAACCTCACAAGCAAGAATGAGGCCCATTAGTCAAATTATGCTTTTAATCTATAAAGGCATTACGTCATAGGTTAGTTAGAGGAAAGGGTAGGGTTTCCTCCTGAACTCATTACAGCGTGAACAGTAACATTCAGAAGGTAGAGTGCATAAAATGAAATTGTACCTCTCAGGTAGAAGTATTTTCCCATGAGAAAGGGCACCCTCTGTCTAAAAAGAAAACAACAGTATTTTTTTTTTCTCTAGTTCATGTATAAGTGAATGGAAACTTCTGAGCTCATTAGTAAAACATCTAGAATTCCAAAGGCAGAAAAGAAAATAGCTAAATAACCAAGAACTCCCAAAGTTTGCATATTTGATTAACTTTAAGATATCTGAAAATTAAGAGGTAATTTTCTGACCTCAAATTAAATCTGACATAAAGCTATTTCTTTAATGATTAAATAGAAAAAAGAGAGAGATGGCCATGAAAAAGTAATAAAACATGAGAATTAGTTTTCCTATTTTTGTGGTCCTGATATAAATTGCTCAGATAACTTCCTTAAAGCCTTTTTTTTTTTTTTTTTTTTTGTCTTCTGGGAGCACTGTAGCTGTGCTGTGAACAGAACATCAAAATTCAAACAAATCTCCTTAAGAATTTTGGAGCATCTAATCTTTGCCTAAGAGGCCCAGAACTGCCTGGCAAACCAAATCCTTCCCTATGAAATTCAAAGCGTACAAGAAGGCATATAAATTTTATTTATTAACCTTGGATTGTGTTGTCACTAAGAATTGCAGTTATAAAGCTAAGTGTCAGCAGCAGTAAGATTTTCGTAGTCTGGCATACTTGCTTTCAGTATCTCTGACTCATGATAGATAGATAGATAGATAGATAGATAGACAGGATAGGAAAATATGATATGATAAGTAAACATTAGTTCCAGAAACCTGTTAAATACAGTAGCAAGTGGAGCTGTTAGTCTGGTTCAAATGCTTCTAAAAGTTGGTTATATATAAAACATATATAAAATCAAGTACAGAAAATTAATTTCTAATACCATTTCTTAAAATAGCACTGAATTTAAAGTAGTTGAAAAGTCTGTTTTAGGTAAACATAGCAACAAAATTAAGCCATGGTGTTCCTAATAAGCTGAGAACCATCAGTGTTCAAACATCTCACCAGAAATGGAAACATGAAACCCAAAGTTCTTGAAATGTTAAAAAAAAAAAAGTCATCCTATTATAAAAATAGCACTGTTTCATTCCTCATTTTTAAAAATTTTTACCACTGGAACCCACTGAAATAATTGTCCAGGATATAAATCATCTCAACAGAAAGCAAACATTCAAAAAAAAGTTTTAAACATATTTAACTAACTGGAAACCATAAACCAAACAGGAAGTTCAAAGTAAAATTTTGAACTTACACACACTCGTGCTTTTCAAATAAATATTTCATTTGTTTTAATTAAAGAGTCCAGAGGAAGATAACGAAGTAAAAATTCTCCTCTTTCCTGGCACCTCAAAGTGATAACGGGACCTCAGAGTGTTCGAAATCACCCGAAACTCTATAGCAGCAAAGAGAACTTGGGTGTAATTCTTTATACCCCTTGTTTCCTCTTCCGCTGTCCTTAGTGAACCTTGATTCTCTTAAGAAGGAAACAAAAAGAGTGAGATGGAAGTGGGAATAGGGGAAGTAACAGAATAGCTCTGAGAGAAAACCTTGGGGAAGGAAGAAAACCATTCAAGCAAGATCCTTTAGGAACAGAATGCTATTTTATGACATGTTTTTAAAATTGTTTTCATTTTTCCAAAATACATTAAACATCCATTTGTTGAAGTACAGTTGAAATAAAAGCAGAGTTCAATAGGGTCTTTGTGCCCCTCAAACCAGCCAGAGTTTGATTCTGTTGCGATGGGCAAACTGTGAATCCAGTTCCAAGCACACAGGATTTCAGTCCTCGCAGTCAGGGTGTGTCAGAGTGGTATGGGACCTGAAACACAAGTTCTCAGACTCCAAAGGCCACATTTCAACAACTGCCCAGCTGGTTCTGCAAGTGGCATTTGGAAACTGCCTGTTATCAAGGACATCTGTTATCAAGATGATTCTTAAACTACCAAACCCAATTCCTCGCTCAGAAAAAAACTGTCACTAACAATGTACAAACAGTATTATGCCACATTTTCAGTGTTCCCATTTCTTCTCTCTGTGGGCACCTTCTTCTAATAACTTGATTTTTAGATTTCTGATTGCCCAGAACCTTAGAACAAAGTAGATCTGGGATAAATATGAATAATGGAATTAACAGGGGTCTTCCAATCTTCCAGGTTTTAGTTTGTTTTTTCTTTCCTTCATTGTCTTCTCATCCTCCCTTCTCCATCAAAACTCTACTCTAACATGACTATTAAAAGTGTAACCTACTAGAGAAAATGTTGAAAGCTACAGAACATCAGTCTGGAGACAAAAAGAACTACTGAGTTCTCGTGAAATTCAGAGTCAGGAATTGGAAGGCAAAAAGATTTTGCTTTGTTTAGCAAAGCAAATTAATTTTTGATTTGAGATTAACTCAAAAACTCTTAGATTGCATTAAAATTCTAAATTTTCTGGTGTATCAACCATTTGAATCATAATCACTCAGAATTTGTATTCAATATAAAAATTGTTGAATTTTGGTGACACTGACTTAGTGTGAACCTCTTGAGAGTCACGGAAGGGACACAGGAATTTGCTCTTTTAGTGAGCTCTTAGGTGATTTTTAATGCAGAATACAGTTCAAAAAACCAGCATTGTAGAACAGCTGTCTCAATTATAACTTCCTTATGCTTCCAGAATGCCCACCGAGGAAAGATTTATCCATTTTTTGCTGTAGGAGAACTTTATTTATTCATTCAATATTTATCACAAGCTTGAGGCAGACTTTTAAATTCAAAAAGAAAATTAACATGAATTTAAATATGTTAAATACCTTTAACTTCACACAGAAGTGTTAAATGTTTAATCCAAAAAATAACAGAGTCCATGATTTTCATAGAGGCTTATTAATTTCTTCTTTCAGAATAAATTTTTATCTGCAAGGTAATTTCATTAATTCTTTCGTTGAATCACTATAAATGTCAACATTTCTGTAAAGTAAATTGTAAACTTGTATCATTAATAAAGAATAACTGGTTTATCTGAACTGATGATGATATGTACATGATCTGCAGGTGTAATTTCTAGATTGTCATTCACAAGGACAACAGGAACAGAAGTAGCAGAAGTGACAACATCAGCCACAGCCCTAGAGGAAACGAGGTCCTCCCAAGGGGAAAGGGAGCCCAGCTGGCCCAGCCCTATAGCATCTGTACAAATGCTATCATTCTGGCCTATGTGCAAGGACAGAACATCCAGTGCTCAGACAATACATGTGGTCACAGATTGTTACAGATTAAAAGACACTGCAATAAAATCTATCAGAGAGCTATTAGTTGTTTTTTTTTTTCCCCCAAAGTGTTTCCAGTCCCTGGTTTTGAAAAAGGCTAGAACATTGTAAAAAGTAGGCTTAGAAATAGAAATAAAAAGCCACTGGGAGACCAGAAAGCTGCGTTCATATGGTGCTTTAAATAGCCCAACCATTAATAAGAAGATAATTTTGAAATTAATTTTTCTTTGTAACTGAAGTTAAGACTTCGCATCAGGAAACACACATGACCACAAACATCTACCCCACACAAACACAAACGCTGCCATCTTCCCCAAATTCATAAAGCAAATTAAGTTCATGAACCAAAGTACCACTGTATAAAAAGTTTTTTTATTTGTATGCAAAGCAATTTATTCTGCAACCTCCATAATGTACAGAAACATTAAAGAATACCTTAAAATGCCACTATGTAAGCATGCTTTTAATTTAAACATATAAAAAATGCTTTGTGGAAACATGTATAGAAAGATTGTCCAAAAAAATTATAAATTTTGCAAGGTGCACACTAATCACCTGGATATGTTGCAAAAATGAAAGTTCTGATTAGGAAATTTGGTTGGTATGGTCTCCAGGAACTTGCGTAGGGTGGGACGGATAGGGTTTTACTATGTAGCCCAATCTGACCTTGAACTCACATGGAACCTAGCCTGGCCTCAAACTCATGATCCTCTTGCCTCAGCCTTCTGAGTGCTGGATTACAGGTGTGAACTTCTGCACACCTGCCAGAGCTGGCATTTTTAACAAGCCTCCCATGGAATGCTTCTGGGCTTCTCCCATTTTGAGAGTTGATGTTACACAGACCACGGTGTCCCTCTGGCAGGATACCAGTGAGAGTGTGGCCACACCTAGAGCCACACCATCTGTGAAAACACTGTCCTGCCTCCAAACCAATGGGTGTATGTTGCACTGAGCACATGTCCACTGTCCCAGAACTCTTAACGGTCCAGCACCAAATGATAGGCTTCAGTGGGGGCAGCTTCAGAGGTGGCACCAGCATTTGTTCTGACTGCTCAGTGACACACTAACCAGCTGTGTGCCGCTTTGAAGTTCATGATTCCGAGTAAGGATGTGCAAGAAATAAAACTCTCAGTAAATGCATATTGAATAACTCTGGAAAGTGCTCAGGAATGGGTGCAGAGTGAAATATTGTTCAAGTAAAAAGAACAAAATCATAACATTTGAAGGAAAATGGTCAGAACTGGAGACCATCATGTTAAGTGAGATAAGCCAGACTCAGAAAATGGGATATCACCTCTGTGTTCTTTCATATGAGGAAATTGGGAAGGGGAATGACAAGAAAGTAGATGGGACAGGGGACTATTAGAGAGGAGGAAGGAGGAGACGAGGGTATGAGAAGAAGAGGAGGGTGATGGGAAGACAGGATCCAAGTCTGTTGTGTGCATGCACAAATACACCAAAATGAAACTAAGTAGTCTGCGTAACTAGCATGCACCAATGAAAAGAATAGATTCAGGCTAGATCCCGCCTTTACCTACTTTTTCCTCAAACTCCATCATGGGTCCTTTTTCAGAAAACTTGGAGCTCTTCATTTTGCTAAAGAGAAAACTGCAGATCGGTTTGCTGAGGTGTCTCAGTTGGGCTGGAGCCAGCCAGCACAAGGACAGAAGTCAGTTCTCCCTCCTTGAAGTCACACACAATTCAAATTTTCTAAAATATGAGATTGCTCAGTGAGTCTCTCACAGGATGGTGAGAACCTATAAAGTTTATATCGTGCAGCAATATTTCAAGTAGTTAAACTATTTGAGTCAGCATTACACTAGAAGGAAAACTTTTTTAACTCTCAACCTTGACATCATAGGGGTTTTGGAAATATACAAAAAATTTTATTTTACCTAAAATCTTGACATCACATCATCTAAAACCTTTCCCCGGAAATGCAGAGTTGAGCTAGTGACTTTCTTAATGCCACATTACTATTTAGTGACAAATTCAAGGCCAGAACTCAGATCTCTTTACTCTCACCATGGCACTCATTCTTCCAAACCACAACCTCATTCACTTTTGCTTTTTAAAGGAAATGTCTGCATGAAAGCCTGGTTTAGCACCACCCAAGCTGCTCTGAAACCTGCTTGCTGACTACAAGTTTACCTTTCTTCAGAACAAGGTGTGAACAGCTACTGTCTGTGAGATGAGCCAAAGGCCTGCCCTAGTGCACCGTAGGTGGGAGGAAACTGCCCCCTGCTGGGATACAGCCATGCAGACGTCAATCTTTAAAAAAAAAATCTGTAAAAGACTTAACTCTTAAATGTTCCCTGAGGTTCAATGAGTAATAAAGGAGCTTTGCAAAGAGATTGGTACAAGGAAACAAACTCTTTGCCATATGCTTTCATATAAAATTATTTCCCATCTGTAGTCATTTTTACAACTGCATCTGCAATTATAACCCCACTCAGCAGCTGGCTGCTGCAGGGAGGCCTAGGGCATATCCGTTACAGGGCTGGATGATCTCTAGTGAGAAATCTGGGTGTTCTCTTGCCTGCTTCTCACCCACCCCAAACCAGAAAGACACAGTGGTTACCATTGTGTGTTGCCAGATAAGTTACAGCGAGGGTCTGAGAGGGGTCTGTGATTCAGTTTAAGGCCACAGTTAATTGCTACAACTTGAGCATTGAAGGGCTCTGCACAGGAAATAGCACCATCAGGTTACAACGCTGACTTATTTTGTACAATCCTAAAAAAAGGAACTGCCCTCGATAAATCATTTTCCTAATGGAAATGACAGAATTATTCTCCCAGGAGAGCAGCACAAACCATACGTCCCTCTAAGGGCAATAGAAAGGAAATGCAGAGGCATAGCTGCCTGGGAGGATCTTAAGGCTGCCTAGGGAACTGCTCCCCTCTGTCCTGTTGAGGTCACTGGTGGCAATGTTTTAAGGCTTTGTTTACATACAAAAGATAGGATCCTCCTCAATGAATAGGATGTTTATTTAAAAAGAATATGTGTGTACCTTGTAAAGTAGAAAAGAAAGTTGCACATCATTACGAGATATATTTATTAACAATATGCAAAACTATCATCCTTAAGAGCAGTAGCTTTTGAAGATGACAGTTTATTTCTAAATTTTTTTATAATTTTATAATTGAAACATAAGGTGTTTGTTATTCAAGGTCATTTATTCTCTTCTAGGTAATCTAACTGGATGCACATCAATATCAGATTCTTCTTAGAGTGGAGCAGAAAGATACGGATAATAGCACGTGATTTTAAAACCCAAACTAGTAAGTCCCAGACATTTATCTCCTTCATTCATCACATTACTTTCATTAGAAACTTGTAATGGACTTTGTGTATGTCATTTGGCAAAGAAACTTCAGTTCGTGCTTTTTTAAATGAAATTGTAAGCACTCAGAGTTTCTTTTCCAATCAAAATGTTAGGAAATGCCACTCCCAAACCAGCTTCTGATTTCTGAGAAATTCTTGCTCCAGGTCACCAGGGACTAAAAGGTCAACGGTAAGGAAGAATTTAAGTGAAATTGGCTTCAATTTTTTAAGTGAGGCAGAGAAATCTTTGACTAAAGCAAAATATAGGGGTCTAAAGTCACAGTTTTATCAAACTCAACATAGGAAATTGGCCAGATCCTTCAAAACCTTTTCCCATGATTAAAAATCTCATTTGTTGCTTTTTTGGCATAATGGCTAAATGGTCTGGGGCACTGACCCAAGAATCAGAGTGAGGTTTTCTGTTGTTGTTACAACAAATTAATAAATTAGAGGAAATCTTTTTTTTTAATAACACAGTGAATAGCCCACTTTGAGGAGGAAAAAGTTATAATTTGTTATATTCTCTCTTTTCAGACTCCTCTTTCCCCAAAAGTTGCAATAAATCCAAAGAGTACCTAGCACCCTAATACGGAGTCTACCACTTCTTTAATTGTCTAAAAAACAAATTAATGAAATCAATATTTATTTATATGGTTTAACAAAAAGCCTCTAATAAATTACATGCAAAAATAGGTAAAACAATCTGTCCTCTCTTCATCTAAATATTAAAGTCATTTGCAAAATGTAAAACACATAATTTCTAATATAATAAATATCAACATATATCAATTTATAACTGCAATCAATATCAATATCTAACCAACCTAAGCAAAAGCTCTCATAGATTCTCAAGCATCTAAGAATGTAAAGGAGTCATGAGACTAAAAATATGAGAACTTGATAAAATAATTAAGTTTCTACTGCTCGGGCCCCAGGTATAAAATTTCTGGCAAAGGATAGAATCTCTGTGACTGTATTTCTGAACAACTTAGAAACATCTTGTCAAACATTTAAGAATGTGCAGCATATTAGAGTTGGCCAAAGTCTTCTTAAATGATGGAAAAGCTGATTTGCAATCTGTAGCCCTGCTGTAGATCACAAACAGAAAGGAGCTGGAGAAGAGGAATTTTCTCCAGGAGTAACCAGCAGGTGCTGAATTCCAAGACATCAGCATTGTCTTCAGGAAAGAAAACATGAGTGAAAGCAAACGCACACCCTACCATGTAGAAGTTTAAATTACTTTTATGAGTCTATTTCTATATTTTATTTGACAAATTTATGGTCTTCCCTACATAAGGATTTTGATTTATACTAAATATAATCCAACATAGCACCCACTAAGCAGCTTAATGTACACTTAATCTCTTGTTACATGTGATAGAACCAGACCGTACCCTCTTATTTTTCTCATCCAACTTCAAAATACGTTGTTCTCCTTCCTGTAAATATCTCTCACACTTTCCTTCTAGAGGCTAAATTAAATTGTACCTTCCTACCACAATGCCCTTGATGAAGTTCCACAACAGAATATGCAAAAATGGCCCCATGTTTTTATGTCACCCAAAATCTTTGTGCTCTGTAGTTCTTCTCATCAAGGAATCTGTTCTCCTCTTCTTTGAAATTTAGCCGGCTGTGTAACTGCTTTGTCCAGTAATATGATGGGAATCACGGCACACCATCTCCAAGCCTTGATGTCTGTCATCGTCTTGCTGCAGCGAACGGGGTCAAAGACCAATTGGAGAACAAGTCACCACATGGAGCAGAGCCACACCCACCTTACTGAGGCCACGCCCATTCAGCTGCACATGCATCAGCAAGCCCAGCGAGGAACAGATTTTTCTTAACTTCAGGAGACAAACTAATCAACCAAATTATCAGTTTGTAAGAAATAATAAATACTTTTGGCTTAAATTTTAGGCCTATCATTTTAACATAGGTAGATAATTCACTCGTCTTCTAATTTCCCCAGAAAATTTCCCACCTGTGTGCAATAAACCCCACACATTCACACTTGATTATATGTAGCTTCTCTATTGTGAGATGATGTCTCTAAACTACTTAAGGGAATAATACAGCATATTCAGTTTTTCTTTTCTCTCCATAAGTATTTAATTAGTTCATAGACCAACTAGAAAATTTAAATTTTGTAGTCAGCAAAGCAGGATTGTTTAACATCATCAGTTCTTTGCCCAGCAGTCTTTTTTCCCCATCATGTTGAAATAAAGAGAACTCTGTTTTAAGAATTCATTTTATCTCTCTTGTGCCCTCCCATAGTTCAATCTCCATGGGCCCCAAAATTCAATGAGCATGAATAATTTATAACCACACAAGGACAGCTTGACCTACCAGAATAAAACACTTCCAATTTAATAGCTTTTATACATTTATATCATTGAAATCCTAAAACTGTGTAATTTGCTCTCCCATTTTTGTTATTACTATTATTTTGGAAAATGAGTCACATGTTAGAGAAAAGATTGACTCCTGCTCTGTGGTAGCATCACAATGCTACCTCTGGAAAATTCTCCCTCAGAACCAGGTCACTTTGGTCATAGCTTCCCTGAAGCATTTCACTATGATCAAACCAAGACAAAGATGGAAAGCTTTGTTCTCTGGATCCTAGCATTTCCTTTCCTGACTCCCTTTACTTCTTTCTGGTCACTTCTCTTCCCAAACACCTAGAAAGTCAATGCCTGAATGCTTTTTCTGAATGACAGAATTCCCCCTCAGTGCAAGAACACTTGCTTTAAAAATGATCCCTGTTCCAACGTTACCGCTTTCTTTTCCCAAGTGGGTCCTTACCAATGTGCTCTTTGTGTCTGGCAGGAAAAATTGCTAAAATTCATGTGAATGTGTATTAGTCAAACAAATTAATTTGAATAACCATTTGCATAAAGAGGGCACTTGTGAATTAAAATGATGCTCTGTGGCAGAGCCTACTATCTGCCCAGGAAAAATGTCATGATGTGTCTTTTTTCTGAGCACTGTTGCTCATCTGGGGTTACTGGGAAACTATATGTGGAAATCTTGGTTCAGCAGGTTGTCTGAATGTGACCAAGAGAACTGTCTCGCTAACCCCTCAATATTAGGTGGCAACACAGAAAGTTTCATTGTGTATAAATCATAAAAACATTGCAACTAGGTTTTCTGCCACTAGGGTTAGCCTGTATAATTTACCATCTTTATTTATAAAGATTGTTCTTTGCAAGGCATATTTTATTCATTCATTCACTAATAGCGGTCACTGAACTTTTACTACAAAAGGTCTGATAGTAAATATCTTAGGCATTATGAGGCATATGGCTTCCCTTGTAGCCATTCATCTATCATATTATAGCATGAAGCAAGCCACAAATGGTACATAAAACACATGGGCCACAGCTGTGTTTCAATAGAAAAGGAACTTTATTCACGAAAGAAGAAAGCATCCATAGAATTGATCAGTGATAGATAAGCAGAAAGCATTTAATATTCTCCCCTAGAGAAACTGAGAACAGCACGGTCCTGTCCTCTGGGGTCATTCCAGTTGCACTGAACAGTGCAGCTAATTAGAGCTGAAATTCTAAAGTGGCTTCACTCACGTCTGGAGCCTTATTGCGACGAAAGCATCTGAGGGCTAATGTTTACATGGCTCTGGATCCCAAAAGGTCAATAATGGGAGTTTCAAAGACCCTTAAAGCTCACATAATTGCTTTCTTTTCACTGTACTAGTCAAAGCAAGACACCAGGTCAGCTCAGATTGGTAGGGAAATACATTCACCCTTCTGACAATAGAATGGGATGCCACAACACACGGAGAAAGAGTTGGCAGCCATATCTGCAAATAGCTACCACAAAATAAATACATCTTTCCTAGGTACAGAACTCTGACCGTCTTCCGACCTACCTTCGAAACCTCTCCGTGTCCTGATCACCAAACTTTATTACGTTGTCATGGGGAAATCCTAAAATCAGACAGAGAAGGGGAAAAAAAAGGTTTGGAAGTTTATGGGAAAGTTTCAGCAAGGAAAAGCAAAGAGCAAAATTGCTGTAGCAACCTTAAAATAGTTCATGCGAGAGAACACAGGAGGAGTGTGGGTGAGTAGGCAGGGTATGAGGTGAGCAGTTTACAGGCTTTTGCATATATTCCTTTTGATGAGGTAAGTCTTTAGTGACCATTCCCTTTCTTTATTCCCTTCATCCTAATCGAAGAGTCGCTGGTAGGATCATTTTCCACAAGCTGTGGTTTGAAAAGAAAATACAAAGTCCAACACCTGGCTTTTAAAACAACCACATAAACTGTAACAATGATTGCAGATGCTTGTTATACCTCTGGCATCTGCATTTCACAAGCATTCAGGACAAATAATTAGAGCCTCCAGCAATTTTTGTTCTTCTGGGTAAAATTATTCAAAATTTTATAAAATAAATAGACCACATTTAATAAGTCATACATAGATAATGTAGCAAACAAGTTTCATGTATCTCAACGCCATGTGCATAGTGAATGAAACATAAAGAAATTAAAGTTCAGCAGTACTGGGAAGGTCTTCTGACATTCAACTCTGTCTTCCACAAAGGCTGAGGAATGGGAGGTAGGTAAATATTAGAGTGTTGTCTGTTAATACAAATCAAAACAAAACAAAATCCTTTCTCTCTCCTTTTATCCAAAATGAGAATATAGCACAAAAGGGAAATCTATTGGAAAAAGGAAGAAAAAGTAATGCCTGAACTCCCAAGAAATGTCACTGGAAAAGGCTACTAAGCTTTAGTAACTCATTCCTGAATTTCACCTTCTTCTCCTTCCTTCCCCATTCCTGAACTCCTCTAAGAAGACAAGTCATAGATCACTTCTAAAGTCAAACGACTGTAGATAGCAAGGGTAAGACCATTTGCAAAACAAGGATCATATCTTAAACCAAGAAACAGAAAGCTGAGGCAGGCCAGCAGGAAGTTATTCCAACAGCTTATTTGCATGAGAGCTTCTCCAAGAGACCATATTCCCTTCCCAGCATCCTTCCCTGCAGTCTAAGGACTTCTGCAGAGCTCACTTCTTGATGACTCCATGGCCCCCAGAACCACCACACTGAGGACCACGCCTCCAACACAGCCCTGAGATTTTAACCAAATCAAAGCCATCACGAAATCCTTCCTATCTCAGGTGTGTTTTTTTAAAAATATTTCTCCCAGTCTGTGATTGTCTTTTCAATTGAGAGAACAACATATTTTATAGAAAATAAATTCTTAATTTTAATGAATTCTTTTTTCATTTTTTTGCATCTCATACCTTTGATGTTAAACAATTATTTACTCTGAGGTGAAACCAGTTATAAAAAGCAGATCTAAAAAGTCAAAATTGCCATGCCCAAGGTCACCTAGATTTTCCCCAGTGTTATCTTCTAGTAGTTCTAAAGTATTAAATTTTACATTTAGGTCTTTGATCTATTTTGAGGTGATTTTAATAATGGATATAGGTGTGTGCCTTATTTATTGATTGATTTATTGATTTATTTTGCAAGTGGCTATCTAGCTGTTTCTGCTACATTTGTTGAAAACACTATCTTGCTTGATTGCCTTCCCTTTATTTCTTTTGAGAAGGGGTGCAGTATTCCTAGATGGGTCTGTCTCTAGGCCTCCCGTTCTATTTCATTGGCTTGTTTGTCTATTTTTTGCCAACATCACACTGTTTTGAATATGGCAACTTTATAGTAGGTCTTGAAGTTGGATTGCATTAGTAGTTTTCTAGTTGTGTTTTACTTCAATGTTGTGTTTACTATTCTGAGTTGTTTGTCTCTTGATATAAACATTAGAATATGTTTGTCAATATTCACCAAATAAATTGGTGGAATTTTGACTGTGATTGCTTAACAGTAACCAACAGTTTGAAAATCAAAGTTGTCTACTTATAAACATGGAATATCTCTTTCCATTTATTTAGTTTTTCTTTGGTTTCTTTAATCAGAGTTTTGTACTTTTGGTCTTACAGATATTAAGCATGCTTTTTTCTACTTATGCATAAAGTGTTTCATTTTGGAAAAATTCCCAATATAAATAGCACTGTGTTTTTAATTTCATTATCCACTTGTTCATTGCTGGTGAATTTCAAAAGTGATTGATGTTTATGTATCACCCTAGAATAATATGATCTTTCCATAATCACTTACTAATTTCAGAAGATTTCTGTCATCTTTTGGATTGTATGCATAGAAAATCGTATTACCTGAGAATTAATGTTGTTTCTTTCTTCCTTCCCAATCTGTATATCTTTTATGTCCTTTTCCTACCTAATGTTAGATAAGCAAGATTTACAGTACTGCCACAAAGTTGTGTTGAGAGGTAATAGACTTCCTTTGTTCCTGATTTTAGTGAAGAAGTTTCTGGTTTTTCACCATTCACTATGATGCTAGTTGGAGGTTTCTTGCAGCTGTTCTTCAACAAATTAAGGAAGTCTCTATGTTTAATTTCCTAATTTGTTTTTTTTAACTATGAAAGAGTGTTGATCAAATGCTCTTTCTATATCTATTGATATAATTAAAATATTTTTCTTCTTTCAACTCTTGAAGTGATAGACTATGTTAATTTATTTTTAAATGCTGAACAAATCTTGAATGACTTTCATAAATCCCTCATGGCCATGTTTGTAACTTTTGATAATGTTGCATAATTTAACTTGATATACTAATATTCTGTTAAATATTTTGCATCTGTGTTCATGAAAGATCATGTTCTCTTTTTTTTCTTTCATGTAATGCTTTCATTTGATTTTGATGATAGAATAGTACTGTCATCAAGGAATGAGTTAGAAAATAGTTTCTGTGCTTCTATAATTTGGAAGATATTGTAGATCATCAATTTAAATTTTTCCTTAAATATTTGGTAGAATTTGCCAATGATTCCATCTAGACCTAATGTTTTCTGTTTCAGAAGGTTGCTAATCATTAATTCCTCTAATTTAATAAACACAAAACTATTCATATTTTCTGTTTCTTCTCGTGTAGTAAAAATGTCTAACTTTGATATACCACATAAAGACCTTAGTTAATAATTATGTGTAGTATTGAGGACTTGCAAATGAGTTTAATACAACAGCTTTTACTTCAGGGGGAATAAATTATCCTTTATTCCCCCTGAAGT
Organism: Hydrochoerus hydrochaeris; assembly: GCA_004027455.1. NCBI lineage: Eukaryota > Metazoa > Chordata > Mammalia > Rodentia > Hydrochaeridae > Hydrochoerus > Hydrochoerus hydrochaeris. Next base: position 122,508 of record PVLA01001837.1, read on the forward strand.
AAAAGGACAATGGATTGTATCAATTTGTCTCACTACAATAATAGATACATAATATCATGTTGTATACTTTACATGCAATAAAGTTTTTAACTACATTTTTCAAGAAATTGATCCATTTCATCTATATGATCAAATCCATAAGATGGGTAACGGTGATTTCCTCTTTGATCTCTTGTATTAGTAATTTTTGTCCTCTCATTTTCTTTTAGTTAATCTGGTTAAAGTTTTCTTAACTTCACTGATCTTTCAAACACCCAGCTTTTGGTTTCTTGACTTTCTATACTGATTGTTTCTTTCATTGATTTTTGCTCTACTATTATTACTTTACTTCTGCTTATTTCTTATTTAGTTTGTTCTTTTTTCTCCACTTTCCTAAAGTAGAAGTGAAGGTAGTTGATTTTCTAATTTTTTTGTTTTTTAATTTATGCATTCAGTGTCATAAATTGCAATCTAAGTAACATTTTCATTCATGCCTTTAAATTTTAATAGTTTACTTTCTCATTTTATTGTTTGCTTCAAGATATTTAATATTCTACTTTGTCCATCTATACATGTTCTGTAATCTTCATATATTTTGGAATTTTCCAGGTATCCCTCTATTATTGAGTGGTAGTTTAATTTTACTGTAAGTCAAAAGTATATGTTGGATGATTTCCATTATTTTAACTTTAAGGAGTTGTGTTTAATGGCCTTCAATGTGATCTACCTGGTTGAATATTTCTGGTGAACTTGAGAAGAGTGTGTATTATCATGTTGCTAAACAAAATATTTTATTAAGATCAACTATATTCATTTGATTGATGATGACATTGAGTTAGAGTATTCCTTTATTGATTTTTTTGCCTACTACATCTATCCATTTCTGTCAGAGAAATATTAAAGTTTCTAGCTAGTGAACTGAGTTTATCTATTTTGCTTTACAATATTATCAGTATTATCTTATATATTTTGACACTCCAATTTTAGGCACACAATCATTAGACAACTACGCCTTCTTGAAAATTGACTTCTTTATTATTACATAATAAGATCTCTCCTTATCCTACATAATGTCTTTTTCTCTGGTCTTGAAATTAACATTGCTCTTTATTAATTAACATTTCTTATAAATTAATAGTCTTCTTTTGATTAGAAATATCTTCATTCTTTTTATCTATATGTATCTGTAGGAGTCTGCTCAGATTGTCATAATAAAATACAAATTGGGCAGATTAAACAACAGAAATTTATTTTTTCACAGTTCTAAAGGGCAGAAAGTATTAGTAAATTCAGTTCCCAGTGTCCACTGTTTGCATGACTGCAAAATCAGATCTGCAAAAGATGTATTCAAATTCCTTTTCTCTAATCTTTAAAGCGGCTTTTAAAACATTTATAATTTATCTTTAACATTTATTGCTTTAAGTACAGGTAGGTATACTCATTTATACATTGATACCCCTCAAATCATGTAATTCTTTTTACTCATTTCATTAACCTAACAACATATCCAGATCCTTGTTCCAGTGCAGCACAGGTCCCTGAGTAACATACAGGTGATATTGGTTATTACTGACTTTCTGCTATAGGAAATATAAATTCAATGCACACAACCTATGCACATTTTGGTCATAGATTTCTAGCTATAAGAATTATTTAAATTAATTAATGTACTGCTTGTTCCTTTCTTCTCTCCATATCTCATCATTTGGCATGAAGTGTTACTTTTGTCTTTCAATTAGTAACAACAGGTTATATAGACTATATTATATATGATTTTCCTTATTCTATCCCACTTTTTATATTTGCATCAACATTGTTGCTGTTGTAGCCATTATTTGCTAGAAATTGTATAAGTAGCTCTATATCTTAAGCTCATCATAAATTTTGTGTTTAATATGTCTCCAATCATTTGACCAAAGATTTCCTCTAGTTGATTCTCTATACAGACTCATGACACAATATGTCCTGAATTCTTACTTTCTCCTAGTAATGTGTAGCCTTTCTATTTTAAAACCAACTTAGAAGTCTAAAAATCCTTGACTCCCCTTTATGTTTCCTTGAATATTACAGTTATATTATTCCACTGCCTTGTAGCATAAAGCATTAACATAAGCAAATTTGATGGTAATTTGATTTTTCTGCATCATTAACTAACTTGTCTGTTTGACTGGGTGTCCAAAGAATTTTTTCACTTCAAAGTTTCATGATTTTACTAGAATATATCTTGGTGTTGAAATATCTTAATTTCCTTATAAGTTTTTTTTTCATTGTTACATAGCAAGTTACAGACAGCCATTTAAAAAAACAGTGTATGAGCTTACAGTATTCGGGAGTCAAGAGCCCTAGCACAGGTGAGCCAGGTACTATGCTCAGAGTTTTGCCAGACTGAAATAAAGTTGCCAGTGGAAGTTACCATATTTTCTGAGGATCATGAACTTTTTCTGAACTCACTCGTTGCTGGAAGAATTATTTTCCTTACAACTGTTAGAGAGACCTGACTTTCTTCCTCACTATCAGCTAAGTCCCCTCTTCCATCAACTTGGACAGACCCCAGCCATTCCCCACCAGGTGGTCTCCCTACCACATGAAAATTTTCTCCTTAAAGGCCAAAACAATACCTTTACTTTTAAAGCACTGTAACTTTATATGTTTCCCAAAGTTATGCTTCAGCAGTTTTTCTTTCTATGTTTTACTTATTGAGTTATATACTTAGCATGTGTCTAATTTTAAAAAAGATTTGTGCCAATCAGAAAAATATATTTTTAAAAAAGTGAATAAATTAGACAGAAAATAAGTATAGGTGGAATAAAATTCAAGATAAAAGCTGTACCCCAAGGTAAAAGCATGACTTAAGATTCTATTTGTATAGATATTCCACAAGTATGATATAAGCTTCCTAGTTTACAAATCATAGTAAGAAACTGGCACTTCTTCAGAAGAGCTTTTATTTTCAAATAGAGAACCTAAGAAATTTCTTCCACTGGTCCTCATGAAAAGTGCACTGTGTAGTGCAGTGCAAGACGTTGCAATCCTCTCCCTTAAATAGATATGATGGCATATTTCCAATACATCAGGACCATAAAAATAATCTTATAAGCAAACAAAAATGTAGCTTAATTTAGCATGATGTAGTGAATGGATTTAAAACATTTCCAGAAACATATGGATTTCAAATCTTTTAGTTGGTTTTTAATATTATTATCACAAACAGATTTTTTTTATCTAAGAGGTACAGTAAATAATTTTAAATTATATTCTCTGGCTAACATCTGAAGGTCATATAGTGGATCATTATGCTTTGAGGTCCCTTTATTAAAATGAGTAGCCTACCCAAGATTTGGGCTGGGAGAGATGCTTATCTAGCTCTTTCTTGGAGAGGATCCAAGGTAGTTAACTCTGGAAAGAACCAATATTTCTTTCAATTCTGGCACCATTACAAACAAGAACTTTAAGTTCCCTCATTTGAGACTATAGCTCCAAGTATTTTATCAGGCATGATGTTATAAATAGGTATTACAAATGTCTACAGTACCCATTTGTAATGTCAGTAGAGTGCCTATGGGGCAGTGACTATTAGTTTTCCATCACTGTTACAAAACACCTGAATTGAATAACTTAAAGATGAAAAGACTTCATTTTAGCTGCCACCCTCAGAGTCTTCAACCCATTATCACCTGCTCCATTGTTTCTGGATCTGTAGTGAGTCAGTAAATCCTTGTAAAGTAGAGAAAAGAGGCTCAATTCATGGTGGCCAGGAAGCTGAGTGAACGTCAATGCTTCCTCCAAGGGCATGCCCCATGGACTTATTTTTTTCAGCTCTATCACACATCCTAGGTTTCTACTGCCTTCTAATAGCATCATCAGCTGGAAACCAAGACTTTAATCATGGCCTTTGAGGGACATTTAAGACCCAAACTGTAAAGCTGGAACTGGGAGGAGTCACCAAGAAGCCACCTAGCCAGTCTTTCTGGTAAGCTGCACAAGCCGTGCAGGTTCCAGGAAGAGAAGTCATATAGCATCTCCCGCGAGCCTACTGGTGCATGGGCGGAGAATCAAACCCATCCCTCCACACACACATACTCTCCCTTCTCCATGGAAGCAACCTGCTGGTTCAAAGGTCAGGCTGAGTTGATAGCAACCAAAGTACAAAAACCAGTAAATACTTGTATTATTTGGTTGAATTTGCAGGCCTGGGGCCAGTGGTCTGAGCACCTATTGGGAGAATGACAGTATGCAATATAGCAAATATGGGAGATTTCCTTGTATCTTGCCTTTGAAATCCAAAATCGTTCACACTGTTTTGCTTCTTTCTGATTGTTTTGTTTTAGTCCATATTCTGTTTTGATTGTTATTATTCTGTTTTGGTTTTGGTTTGATTTTGCTATACCTGATGTAATAGACAACTATGGTGAAGATGACAAAATACCTTATGATAGGTATTATTATTTTCCTACTATCCTGCTTTGAAGTTCTGTACCAATTTTGATGCTTCGTTATGAATGGTTTTGTTCTGTTTCATTTTGTTGGATTTTATTATCTTTAAATTAACAAAAGACCCAAACTATAAGTAGAATATGACCTATATTAACTGTCTAGTGATAATTGAATTGAATCTTTAAAAGCAGAACTATAGATTTCTCTTCAGCTTTACTAAGAAGTCAAATAAGTTATTTGCTTGTATCAGTTCAAAATTTGAGTATATTAAATTTCGATAAACAGTCCACAAAGAGTAGGAATAAAATACAAACCAAGAGATAAATATCAGATCAGGGGGACAAAGCAGGGGTAAGAAGTTGACAATGATGGTGACAATCAAAAGATATGAAGAAGAAAATTGCCATAATATAAAAAATAGTCTTTGTACTAAAATTAGCAAATTCTAGTTTTTCATTTCATAAGAGAAAAAGTTCCCTTACTGAGAATCTCCAAGGTATGGTCACCTAAGTTAATTACTGATGTAAAATGAAAAAAAAATATTTTTAGAGGAGAGAAAGGTTAGGAACTATGAGCCTAACATGCAGAAATTTAGTGTCTAATGAGCCAATATATGCTCACCACTCTCAAGAACTATATCTTGATTTACTGTGATTTTCTGCTCACTTATGTAAACTGGTTAGTTGAAGTGATGGGAAAACAATAACCCATGAAGTGGATGTAAACTGATTAACAGTTAATTCATTTTCTCAAGCTAATACAACTCTGCATATTTAGGACTTTGTTACCAACCATGTTGACTAATACATGAAGAGTGAGAGAAGGAAAAGTTAACATGACAAAAAGAAATTTGTGGATTTATAGCAGGGTCAAGTTGTCTAAAAGTTTCAAAATAATATTGACAAATTGATAATACATGGAAAAGACCAGTGGTGGAGAAAGTGTTTCCAAAAGCAACATCATTTTAGATGATTCATTTTCAAAATGGTTGTTTACAGTGACCAGTTTTAACAGAAAATTTTATTTCTATTGTGATTACTAATGCATCTGAGTTGTGTGTACATTTTTCTTCAGTGCTGCACATAAAAGGCCATTGAGTAAATAAGTCACTTTGATAAATAAGGACCAGTCGTCCTAAAATGACACTGTGAAAACCAGTCTAAAAGGCCACCTGAGGTTCTGCTGATTATCAATACAATTTCATTTCCCTGCAACTCCATTTCCCAAGATGATCTATGTATTAGCTTCAAACTGACTTCTCTACTACAAATGGGTTTTTATGTCAGTTGGATTCTTCCTTTATCTTCCAAATTATGGCATTCTTTTATCTATTTCTGCTAACAGTTCCAAGAATTTAAAAAGTTAGCCACATATTATTTTCATAAATATTAAATCTGGGACTGAAGTGGAAAAAAACATGTTTTGCTCATCTGTCAGCTCCAACATGAATTTCTTGGTGATACGCTACTCAGCTGAGCACCACAACTTAAAACTCAACATTCCAAGCAGATACCCGTGATCCTGAAGTGTGCATGATGTGATCAGACATCGTTAAATAAGTCAATAGAATAGAAAGTGAAGAACACTTTTATCAGATTAAATAACTGTGACTGCTAAATAGCAGTGGCAACATAGTGGGATTTATTGTCTAATAAATATTTCACATTGTGCTAATCATCTTACACACAATATTCTTTTAATTCTTTTGAATACACTGTTTTGGGTTCAACTGTTTCTCTTAGAAATTTATCTATTGAAGTTCTAGCCTCAATGCCCCAAAGGTGACCTTTTTTGGAAATGTAATAAGTTAAGCACATACTGGAGTGAAATAGACACCTAATCTAATATGATTGTTGCTTTTGTATAAAGGAAAATTTTGGACACAGTTGTACATACAGGGAAAACATCATGTAAAACATAAATATAGAGATTATAGTAATGCACCTGCAAGTTAAGTGTTATGGTTTGTGTCTAGATGTCCTCCCAAAGCCTCATGCAGTCATACAGCTTTTTCAGAGGGGACTGTATCAAGAGTATGTGATGCTGGGATTAAGGGTGTATGTTTACTAAATCAGTCCACTGATTGGTTTGGCATAGTTCTGGATAGAGTTAAGGATCTGAGTTCTACACCCATCCTAGGGCAGGTAGCTGAATACAAAATAAGAACAGAATCTTGTATCCCCTTGCTTGCTTGCTCTTGCTGTTTTCTGCTGCTGTGAACTATTTTTTCTCTGAGATGCCCCTCTGCCAAGCCATTCTGCCTTAGAGCCAGATCATTATGTACTGAAACCTCTACAAACTGTAAGCTAGATAAACTTTTCCCCTTTAACTTTCAGAGCTGGGTGTTTTGTCTCAGCAACAAGAGAAAAGTAACTAACACAGAATTTTATACCAGAGAAATGGGTCATTGTTGTGACTATAGCTGATAATGTGGTTCAGGAGTCTTTGTGAATGACTTGTGAGAAGAGTTCAGAAAGGTGCAGAGATGCCAGCTGAAAAAATAGAGCTGGAATACCTTAGGCTGTATTATATTGGAAATTCCAGTCAGAGCCCAGAATGCCAGAAGACTAATAGAAATCCTGCTGGTAAAAAATCAGGCTTGGGAGGCTTCTGCTGAAAAGAAGGACTATACTGCTGTTGGACTCCAGAAATGTGTGTTATGCCTTGGAAAAAAGTTTGTCTGCATTTTTCTTATATCCATAAATTTGCCTGAGACTGAGATTAATGGTGGCAGACTAATTAATTTGGCAGAAATTATTTTAAGACATTCTAATATTGAAGCAGTTGCATGGCTGCTGTTGAGGGCTTTTCGCAGATCTATTGAGATTCAAGAACAAAGAGGCCAAAAGAATGATTTAAAACATTTTGAGTTTGGCTATATAGGAAGCTCCAGTAAAGCTGTGGACTGAAAAGATGGAGCAGATGAGATCTTGATAGCTGAGAAGGAACAGAATTAAAAAAAAAAAAAAAGATGACTGAGGGCATCACAAGAAGCAGAAGTGCCCCAGCCTTTGCAGTCTCAAAATTGCAAAGCTGAAAAACTGGTTTGAGAAGAGATTCCCCCAGAGCACCATATTCCAGAACGGTGGCAGCCTAGGAAAGTTGTTCCTCAAGATTTGGTTCATAAGAACCTGACCTTTACAGCCAAGAGAAAAGGAAAATTGGCCATTGTTCCAGCTGCTGGCAGACCTTGGCGTCATCCACATGGTGACAGTTTTAGGTTCATGCAGAGCTGTGGTGTCATACAGGCTTCCACCCAGAATTCAGAAGAAGTCCTGGGAGACCATGCCCCTGTGAGGGCAATGTGTGAAGTTGTAAGTGTAAAGCCAAATGTGCTTTGGAGAACCAAGAATTTTGAGGAAAGCAGGAATATGAATTATCTGAGTAAAACTGCAAGGAGGGAATAGAATGGGTTCAAGAGAGAATTCACAGGAGCTACAATCACCCAAAATGCCAAAGGGGAAGAACCACCCAATCCCTTTGGAATTGACATCTTGCCACAGATTGCCTTACATGCTGCACATGGAACTATAGGACCTAATGTTTGTCCTTTCTGGATTTTGAACTTGCTTCAGTCCAATTCCTTTGCATCCCTTTGTTTTTAACTTTTGGAAAGGAAATATCTATTTTGTGACATTGGAAGTTGGAAATATTTAACTTTCTTTTCATTTGTACAAGGTCTCACAGCTAAGAGTTTGCTGTAAATCTCAGAGACTTGATGTTTGGACTTTTCAACAATGCTGAAACTGTTAGGACTTTTTTAACTCTTGAAGATGGACTAAATGTCTTCTGCATAAAGGGAAACACATGAGTCTTTGGAGATTTAGGGATGGGATATTATGGTTTGTGTCTAGACTTCCTCCCAAAGCTTCATGAGTTCATAGGGCTTTTTTAGAGGCAACTGAATCTGGAGTGTGTGATGCTGAGATTAAGGGTGTGTGATTACTAAATCAGTCTGCTGATTGATTTTGCAATCAATCTGAGACTAATCTCAGTAGTCTGGATAAGATAAAAGAAGCAGAAAGACAGTCTTAAACTCCCTTTTTGCTTTTGTTGTCTTTTCCTGCTATGAACTGTTGCCTCTCTGCCATGTTCCACTCTGCCTTCGAGTCAGCCAATGATGGACTGAAACCTCTACAAACTGTGAGCTAAATGAATCTTTGCTGCCTTAGCTTTGGGTGTCAGGTATTTTGTCTCAGCAATGAGAAAAGTAACTAAAACAGAATTTGACATCTAAACACAAACTAAAACATCAAGGAACACAAACTATAGTTGGTAACCACCAAGCCAAGAGCTGCATAAAATGTATTCTTCCTCAGAGTTCTTTGAGGAAAATAACTTACTGACAGTTTGGATTTAGCCTCCAGAACTGTGAGACAATCAATTTATCTATTTAAATCATTCCTTTGTGGTGCTTAATCATAGCAGCAGCAAACATGTAGGTATGATTGAGAAAATACTTTAGTCATAGGTAGGGCTGTCTAAATTTTTTTAATGAGGTTAATACCCACAAATTAAATCTAAACTAAGTAAAATATGGTGCATGTGTATTAGGTCTCAGGAGTAAGAGATACATTTGTCTATCTTTTAAATAAGTGGTAGCACAAAGAAGGGAAGACTTTATGCTCTTTTTAAGGGCCATATCAAGTTTAGACTTACATCATCTTCATTTATTAATTCCCCTGACCTTATTCCGAGACTAGCTAAAAGACTGCAGTTTATGGCTGGAGAGTTTCAATTCCATCCATCTAGTTAATAAGCTCTGAACATATCATTTAAAAAGTCACTATGAGGAGAGTAGAATGAACAATAGGTAGACCATGAAAGACCTTGGGACCTTTTTTATTGTCCCTGAGACACAGAATCTACATCCACAACTCAAAGAAGTGAATTTTCATCTCTAACAGTTTCAGAATAATGCAGTTCATGTTTGGTTGGCTCAGAGGTAAAAACACCATGAGGGAAGGACATAGAACAGCAAAGATGCTTTGTTCATGGTGGCTGGAAAGGAAAGGAAAGAAACAGTGCAGAGAGGAAAGGTTGAGAGAACAGACTTAGATTCCAAAGTCACACCTCAATGACCCATTCAGACACACCCAGAAGTGTGCTCCATCAATCTCCCAGGAAGATGCCAAAGCCAATCAAGTTAAAACCCCACCCTAACTGCCATAGGCAGTGAGAAATATTGGGTACCATAATAGAGACAGATACATGTCATTGTAGTTTTTTGAGCCCATAGAATATAAAGTACCAAGAGTCAGTCATAATATAAATTACAGTCTTAAGGTGATGACTATGTGTCCCTATAGGTTCATCAATTATAATAAATTTATCACTTGGATGAGGGATATTGATACAAGATAGGCTCTGCATGTGTGGAGGCAGAAAATACATAAGAACTCTCTACTTCCTAATTTTACTGTGAACATAAATCTCTAAGAAAATAAAATAAAACTTTAAAAAATCACTACAATACTCAGTAGGCAAAATTTCCTTACTTAAATGATTGGTTTCTTCACTGGAATATTGATAAAAGCAGTGAGAAGTTGTGCGGCAGGTAGTGGAAGCTAAGTGATTCGCCACCTTCCTTTGCTGCTGAGAAAATATGTAAATTAAATAAGAGAGGAAAGGTTTATTTTAGCTCACACAGTTTCAGAGTTTTCAGTCCATGATCACTCAGTTTCATTGCTGTGGATCTGAGCTAAGACATAATGCCACGGTGGAAGGTGAGGGTTGAAGAAAGTGGCTCACCTCATGGCAAAGAGGAAGCAGACACAAAAAGATAAACAAAGAGGAGGCCAGGGACACACTATAAACTCCAAGGTCACTCTCCATTATATACTCTTTTCAACTACACCCCACCTTCCAAATTTCCATCACTCTTTAATAATGACCTCAAATTATGATCTCATCGGTGAAATAATTCATTGATGAAGGTAGAGTCCTCATGATCTAGTCAGTTTCTGAACACAGTTCTCATGTACTTTCTACCTCCACATAGGCGGAGCCCCTCTCATAGCAACATCCCTCATTCAAGTGGCACATTTTATATGACCGTGTGTGTGAGTGTGTGTGTGTGTGTGTGTGTGTGTGCGGCAGCTCAATTTTAAATGTAATCGTTCCTTGTCAATGTACATTCAGACTGCTTTTGGTATTTTACCACTAAAAATGTTATAAGTATTCTTCTACACATCCTTATATACTAGTGCTTTTTGAATGTGCCAAACAGATTCAAAAAAACAGATAATACTGAGTCAAAGCATACTATTTTATTTTCATAGAAACTATCAGATTGCTCTCTGAACAGATGCATCAATTCACACACATCTCAGAATTACTTAACAATGGCAATTTCTTGGACTTTCACTAGTCCAGAATTTTATCAAATACATCAGTCTAAATCCTCAAACCCAGGGCCATTTAATTTAATAGCTCCATAATTTTAGTTTTCTTAACTGATTTATGTTCAATTTGTCTATTCTCCTATATTCTCAAGATGTCTGCTGCATATCTGCACATTCCTTCCTCTGATTGAGGTAAGCAACACAAACCTTCACAGATGAGTGGCATACAAAAGAGCTTCTTAAAAGGATAGTAAGTGACTTGCAGAGCTTGAAGAGACAGGGTTAGAGACAAGCCTAATAACAGTCAACACACCCACCAACAGTGCCCAGAACAACAGTCAAACTATAAAACAGAGCTGATCAGAAAAACAAACTTTTCAGAGCATTTCAAAACCATGAAACAAAACAACTGGTCATATTGCCAATTCTGAACCAAGAAAATCAAGCTTGCAGCAAGTTTCAGCTGTCTCCAGTGAATTTCTCACTGCAATGCTGTGAAATATATAGCTAGTTTCTTCCCCTCGTTCCTGAGACAGAGCTCCTAGTGTCCTTTATAGATAGGGTTCTGGGAAATCCCTTGTTGGAATGAGTCCAGTCTTGGTAGAGTACTAGACAGGCTTTGGACTGGTAGTTGGTTGATAGTGTAAGCAATCTTGGAATTAGAAATTTGGAAACTTTAGCCCAACCCAAAAATTATAGAGGCAAGAGGTGCTGAACATTGGAGTTGGTTGATGGACAATGATGTAATCAGTTACTCCTATGAAATGATATCTATGTAAGTCATAGATCAAAGTGTGGAAAGCCTATAAATCATTAAACAAGTGAAAATAACTAGAAGATGATGTGCCCAGAAAGGACATGGAAGTCCCATGACACTTGCTCATACCTTTTCCTATGTATCTGGCTTCCAGCTGGCTGTTGATCTGCATCTTTTGTACAAATCTCCATAAAAAAGTGTTTCCCTGAGCTCTCCAAGTCACTCTAGTAAATTAATTGAATCTTGACAGAAGGGGTTGTGGGATCCCTGATCAACTGTTACTCCGTCAGCAGCACAAATCACAACCTGGGGCTCCTGCCTAACACCTGGATGAAGCATTGGGGAGGAAGTCTTAGGGAACCAATATCTTAACCTGGGGGCCTGAGAATATAGTGTAGAATTGAATTGAACTGAATTGTAGAGTGCAGACGCCCAGCTGGTAAAGGTTGGAGAATTATTTGGTGTGTGGCAGATATTCTAACACACCTTAATGATCAGAGCATGAAAAGAATTGGTTTTTTTGCAACAAACATAATCATTTCTGCTTTGGTACCACGGAGAGGAATCTGTGTCATACTGTGAGGGAAGTTGTGAAAATGTGACAACTAAAATTTCAACTTTTCTGGTAGGAGCAGCCTGTTCCTCCCACTGAAACTGGTATGTTGGTAGTTTCTCACACCATAGAAAGAGGTGTCAGTGCTAAGTGGTAAGGAAAAATAATCAAAGTCTACAATTTTAAATTATGAATGGTCTTGGATGCTACACTGATATGAGACTTCATTCTCAATTCACTATTAGGTGATATTAAATAACTGTTGCATGTCAGGTGCCATGATATTTGTGTTTTAGACACCCTGCTCATGGACGGGTGAAGAAGGTGATTGAAGGAGTTTAGGATTAACAACCCAGAGATCACCCATATCCTAGTTACTTCCTTTTCATCGAGACAGTACCCAACACCCAGAAGTTGAAGGAGGAGGAGGTCATTTGGGCTCACAGTTTGTAGAGGCTTTAGCCCATGGGATTGCTCAAGGACAGGGCAGCACAACAGAGGAGTCTGGCAGAGGAAAACCAGTTCATGACATGGGAGTAAGAGACAAAGAGAGATCAAAGCAAAAGCCAGAAGAAGACCTTCCAGGTCATGCCTCATTCATCCAACTCCTCCAACTAGGCTTGGCCTCCCAAATCACAGTTAGCCAAAACTCATCAGTGGACTAATCCCTGATAAGTATCATGTCCTCATGAACCAAGCACCTCCAAAAAGCCCCATCAATGAGCTTTTGAGGCTTTGGAAGGATATATAGAGATACATCATAATATTTCATCATACTGTTATAATAGTCTTATTAATGGTGGTGCTGGATGAGCTAAGATAGCAGCAATGGCAAAGGAGAAAAAGACTAAATACACATCTAGAAGACAGAATGGGCACTTAAGACAGAGGTACTGAGGAATAGGAAAGACTCATCAAGGGTTACCAGGTTCCTAACTTAAACAACTGTGTCAAATGTGGCATCATTGCTAAGCTTCAAATATAAAATGGAAGGGTCAGTTGACAAATATATCTATAGACTCAGAGATATCTGTGAAATATTCTTTTAATTAACCCTAGAGTTACATTTGCATGACATGAATATATGCACTTCACTGATTGAGCTGGACTCCATTTCCCAGATTATTTATCTGTGACTCTTGGTGCAGGTAAATGATAAAGGAAAACAGTTTCTGCTACAGGAGACCACTATCATCAAACCAGAAAACTAAGAGGAAGTAAGGGTTCCAAGATCATCTGCATAAGTACACTCAGTAAAGAGGTTCCAGTTTGACTTCCTGAATTTTAGCTCAGCTTTTCAGTTTCCATCTTATCCATGCTTCCCTTCCTGAGTGGCTGCCCTGATGACCAACAAAACAGTCTCCCTTATACTGATGAACTAGCTTCTCATAGTGCATTTGGTCAAATCTCTGTAGAAAATCTCTGAGTAGTTCTTCTTGACTGAACCTTGAGTGATACAATAAATGTGGTGTCTGTAGACCTTTTTATCATTTATGTGGCTTTGCATACATAGCCAAGGTCCACCTGTGGCCACACTTTTCCACCACACTTTTCCATCTGTGGCCAATAGTAGTTTTAGAGTTCTACTAACCAAGACACTGGTGTTCAGCTAGTTTGCATTAAAGAAAAATCAGAAATCATATTATAATGCATGAAAAGTATAAAGTGGGTTGGCAAACATTTTATGTAAAGGATCATATGATAAATACTTTAAGATTTATACCTCATAGGTCTCTATTGCAGTGATTCTGCTCTCATTGTTGAGTACAAACTACAGACAATTCATAAATTAAATACTGTAGTTATGTCTCAATGAAACTTTACATATGAAAACAGTGTATTGAATTTTTCCTGGAGACTTGACTACCAATGCCTAATTTAAAAAAATACCACATACTCTATCATAAAAATATACTTACATAGATGATCCAACATGGCCGACTGAGTGGTGGCACGATAGAGAGCCTCTCTGAAAAAAAAAAAAAAACTCAGATGCTGCAAACAGACAACATGAAGAAAGCCAGACAAAAGGAGAGGAATTCTCATGACCCAGGAAGAAACTGAGGAAAAAAAGAAAGAAGAAGTGAGGACGGAGGGCTGGAGCTGGGCAAGCTACGGTCACTGTACCAGCACATCTTAGAGTCAGGTGACTCACGATCCAGCTGAGATTGCAGCCCTGCCAAGAGCAGGGGTTGGTGAGCTCGAGACCCTCTTCTGGAGGAGGCGCTGTGGCAGGAAGTGAAAACAGCGAGTTGAACTCCATGAACTTTGGTGAGTGATAGGAACTGGATTCCCCAGAGAGGGAGGACTGGCTAGACAACATTTTGGAGTTGGGCAGGGCCTGCTTGAATAAAAACCCGAGGCAGCATTGGTCGACAGCTCCTGGTCCAAAGCAGACTTGTGGGATCTTCTTGGGCTAGGCCAGGCCTCTGGTTGAAACCCAATAGCCAGGGATGAGGCTGTCCTGAGCCAGTGGCATCCCCAGGGAACACACAAACTTGCTGAAGCATCCACTGGGTGACTGATGTAGGGGGAGGGGCCAGCTCATACCATGCACCTCACAGATCAGCAGCAGAATGGCGGGGGTGGCATTTCCCTAGCCAGTGCACCGCAGAAAAACTGTAAGCAAGACAAAAGGCCCAGAGATTCCACCACCTACTCGTCTGAAGGGGGCCGGAAACATGACAAGACAGAGAAACAGCAAAAGGCCTCCAACCACCGAACCAGGGAAAGTGAGTCCAGTAGAGGTAAATATAGAGGAAGTTGAGGGCAGCAAACCTGTAATATCAGAGACAGCCTCATCGGAAATAAAGAAATACTTCCCATACCTCATCAGTGAATTTAAATCTGAAATTCTAACTCAGGTGAAGCAAGATATAAGAAGATTAATAAAAGAAATCCTGGGTAATCCTCAAGTAGACACAAATGAAAGAATGGAGGAACCCAGAGAAAGGAGAGAAGCCTTTGATGAAGAATATAAACAAAATCTTGAGTACATGAAACAGATCCAAAGAGAATATCAGGAAATTAAAAACTCCATTGAAACCTGGTAAAACCTTTTAACAGAAACTAAAGACAAACTTTCAAAACTTGAAGATAGGTTTGAAACATATGATCATGAAAGGAAAGATCTCTTAAAAATAACCAGGAACCAGGAACCAATGATACAAAGGCTAGAAGATGACAAGAGGATTTATAACCTAAGAATAAAATATGTGAATGAAGATTCAGTGACAAATACAAATGAAATAAAAAGTCTATTCACAGAAATAATTAAGGAAAACTTCCCAAACATAGGTAATGGAAGTGAAGTTCAGATAAATGAGGCATACAGAGCTCCAGCCAGCTACAACTAAAACAGATCTATACCCAGATATATAATAATCAGGATCCTAGAAACCCATCATAGTAACAGAATATTAAAAGCAGTCAGAGAAAAGAAACATTACCTATAAAGGAAAACATCAAAATCACAGTGGAATTCTCAATGCAAACCATCACATCAAGAAGAGCTTGAAGCAAAATATTCCAAGCCCTGAAAGAAAATAACCTCTAACTCAGAATGATGTACCCTGTGAAACTATCTCTCAGAATTAATGGAGAGACAAGATACTTCCACAACAAAGAGGAACTGGGG
Source organism: Hydrochoerus hydrochaeris (assembly GCA_004027455.1). Taxonomy (NCBI): domain Eukaryota; kingdom Metazoa; phylum Chordata; class Mammalia; order Rodentia; family Hydrochaeridae; genus Hydrochoerus; species Hydrochoerus hydrochaeris. Next base: position 138,212 of record PVLA01001837.1, read on the forward strand.
GCGTTTGTGACCAACAATCCAACCCTGCAAAGAATATTGAAGGACATTCTAGAGAGAGAGAAGAAAATCACCAGGGTTCCAGGAACAATGGCAGAAAGGCCTCAAAGAAAGGGGCAGACAGTGGAATGAAGGAGAAAAGTAAACAAACAACAATGACAGAAAAATAGCATAGCAGAGAAAAGACAGAGAAGATTGGTTATATTGCTGTTTTATCTTGACTGATTTTATCTGAATCTGGTATGTTTTGGAGTATCAAGTCTGAGAGCAGAGGAAACTACTCTGAAGATGACAAGATTCAATAGGATACCCATTCTGGTTTGATTATTAACTGCCTTTGAAGTCCTATAATGTCTCCAATGTTTAGATTTTATTAATAGCATAATGTAATGTTAAGTTTAACTATACTATGTTTGACGATAGGGACGATTTTATTGAAAATAACAAGAGACATCATAATAACTACCATAGATCACCTAGTATTGTGGTTTCATATGCCCTTTTCATTTTGTGTTTCTGTAGGAATTTGTATTGTTGACTTGTTTTGATTTTGTTTCTCCCTCTAATGCAGAAAGGCTAGGTATACATATAGAGACTTACACATGTGTAGAACTTCTAAGTAGTTTACAAGAATGGATTATAGTTATTGTAAAGAAAAAAAAGAGAGGAAAAGAAAGTATTCTAAAGGATATAACTGCATGTACATTTGAGTATGTGGGATTGATAACCATGTTGCTAAGTTTTTGTTGGATAGATGAACAAAACTGGTTTCAGTCTCACTGTTTGGATGTCCACTTTGTAGGCTTTACTTTTGTAACTTGAACAACTACTTCTAAGAGGAAAATATGTAATTATCAACTAGTAATTTCTTACTGGTTACTATTTTTGTTGTTTTGTTTTGTTTTTGAAATTTTGTATTATTTCTATACTCTTTCTGTTTCAATTTTCTTTCTTTAAATACATATACATATACATATATATATATTTACATAGTCTCTGTACATTTAACAGGGAGATCAGAACCAGACAACTTGACATCTGTTACTATCTGATGTTCCTTTTCCTCTTTTTGTTTTTTTTTAACTTTAAAACAAAATAAAAGACATAAGAGATAAAGAATTTCAAAAAAAAGTAGGACATTAACACTAGTTAATCTATGGCATATTGTTATCTTAGAGGTAATTGTTCAGGTTACAAGATTTAGGCAAGAAAAGAAATGATCAAACAATAAAACAATGACAGCACAAACTGTTCTTTTTGATGAACTTACAGAAATTAGCAGTATAGCTATCTTTTATATATATATAAATGCACACACATATATGTATACCTATATTAATACAATCTTTTCCCTTCTTCCTTTTCTCCTTTTCCTATCCCAAGGGAAAAAAAGTGCTCAAAAGGAAAGAACACCTTTTCCTCTTTTTAAATAGTATTAAAAAGTTAAGTGCAGTGATTTAGAGTATATCCACAAATTCTTTGATACGTCTCCTTCCAAAAAGTAACATTTCATTCCCATTCCCTTTCATCTGGATTGGGCATAACTCACTCCAAATGAAAAGAATATTTCAGATTACATTAGTTAATCTCAAAGGTTAAATTAGGAAACAGTGATTCAGCTCCAACTTGGCACCCTCTCAGGGTACGCACACCTAAAACTCAGCAGATAAGCTATGAGAAAGGTATATAGCCAATTGAAAAAGCCAGATATAGCCCCAGTCAAGGTCCCGAATAACAGCCAGCATCATCTGTCAGACGTACCAGTGACCAACACGTTAGACGATTCCAGTCTCCAGCACTTTGGATTGACCCAGTTGATGCAGAGTACAGCAGAACTATTCACCTTCATAACCCTCACCTAACTTGCAGAAACTGAAGTAAAACTGTGGTCATTGCTTTAAGCCACTAATTTTTGAGTGGTTCCAAAAGGTCACTGGAAGCCCAGACTCCCCAATTACTATAGTCTGGGAACCTGGCAGAAATTTCCTCAACACACTGACCTGTTGACTTGAAAGTTAGCACATATCATGAGTCAATTGGGGTGAGTATCTGACTATTGAAGAGACCTTTCCAATAATTCAAAGGCAAGACTGAAAAAATCACCAAGAATACCATCAAAAGCCAAGGAGAGAATTTAAGAGGCAAAAGTCAATGATTTAATCTGGAATTTGGCCAAGACTCTAGCTTTGATGCCTCTAACTCTCTCAAAAACGATGTTGTGGGACATTTTATGGCCAACTCAGATCAGGACTTCAGCTGGCCCAACCATCTTTATGTGAAACAGAATACCACTACAAACTAGTAGGCCAGTGAATTTTGAAATGACAAGTTTGACATTTAACTCATTTGGACCAGAGTGCTTTTCAATAGAAGCATAAATCTAAAAGAAAAGCTAGCTCTTATGATAAATGAATATCTGCAGACCAGTCAACAACTGGTTCTTTGAAGGTTAATTTTTGAATTCATGATAAAATGGAGTTCAAAATTTGGAGAAACAAAATGTACATTTTCTGAACCTGAATATTGGAATAAAAGAGAACTGCAACTAGGACCATTTTTTAATGAGAAAAAAAATGCTATAGAAATTGAAAAAGAAAAAGAATTAATGTAGAATTACAAGACTGTCATTTCACGATAGGGCATGCATATGGCAGTGTGAAGAGTACGCGTTGGTTGTGTGAATAAATATTAAGTGAATATATTCACTTAATATAATATCCTTTAATAGTCACTTAAAGGATGAATCTTAGCAGAATAAAATATGAAACAGCTTTCAATTTCATATCTCTGTAGCCCCTTTACCAAAATTACACATCGATCTACTCACTTTGTGTCTAACATGCCATTCTGTGCCAAAATACTACAACTTTGCCACTCAAGAATATTTTCCAAAAATTTCCTCATGGAATGTTTTGGAGTAGAAAAAACATGGAATTATACAATATTGGATTCATACCTGAAATAAAATCTGCCACTAGCTAACTGTGGAAACATGAAGGGTTTTTTATTGTTGTTGTTGTTGTTTTTGTTTTTTTCTGCAGTACTGGGAGCCTTTGCACTGAGCTACATCTTCATCTCTTATTATTTATTTTTAGAAAGATAAGCCACTAAGTTTCCAAGGCTAGGCTTGAACTTTTTTGATTCTCCTGTCTAAGAGTACTGGGATTGCATTTATGTCACTACACTGAGAAAACTTGGGCTTTTTTTCTTTATAATCATCAATTCCAAGACCTGTAAAATCCATATAGTGATTACATGGTTCAAGCCAATGTTTATGAAATATTTATCACAATACCTTAGGAACTGTAAGGCAAGATCAGCAAAGGTCAATTTTCTTAGACCCACCCTCAACTTCCCCCTGGATAACTACTTATGTTTCAGTGTTCAGATGGTATGTCGCCTCCCCAGTGAGGTTCTTGAAAAGACAGTTAAGCAAAGTTTAGTTTATCCAGACTGTCACAGCACTGGGCCACAGGGTATTATCTTAATATGGATACATGCTTTGTCTACCCCATGTGGACTTGGAACTTTATTAATTCCTTGTGTCTGGTACCTTCATAGTGACAGTCTAGGAATTTTTGTTTTGCAATAAAGGCATCCATAAACATGCCATTTATAAAAATTAGTATGTGTTACTTGAGGGAGTTGAAATGTGTATTACTCAATATTTGGAAATGTTTTGTTCTGTGTTGTAGAGGCTCTCTCTTTCTTTCTGTCTCTCTCTCTCTCTCTCTCTCTCTCTCTCTCTCTCTCTCTCTCTCTCTCTCTCCCAAATCTCTTGCTCTTCCTCTCTCTCTTTCTCATCTGGTTTTCGCTTGTCCAGCTACCATCACCCTTCTTTGATTTATGAACATCCCCTGGCCTGGCCTCTCATGATCTCTCAAGTCAGTTTCTTTTGGTAAAACTATACCTTATTAGTGAAATGTGACCAATGGATGCTATAAAGTACTCTGGAATTGGAAATGTGTTAATTGACACATCACACACTTCCCAAAGGGGTTAAAGCAATTGCAAACAACAGGAAAATCTCTACTATAAAAGTTTACTCTTAGAAATGCATTTTATAACCTGGCTTGAACATTCCATGCAATTGATATATGGATTATATACTGGCAGAATGAGTGGTCACCTGGAGTTTAACACATGTTTATTTACTTTTCTATCATTTTAATGCATCAGGAATCTATACTAAGACTTTTCTAGCCCACAAGGTAAATTTGGTTATCTGATTATCTTCTGTTATCTAAATGGGACTTATAAATGGGAAACCAGACAGTGAGATTTATTTAAAATTGGAATAGATAGGTGGTCCTTGCTGTAAGAACAGTAAAAAGGGAACTTGAACATCTAGAGGGTTATGTGAGCCCAACAACTTCCAGGAGATAAAATATTCAAGGTTGAACTGAGGCCATCCTGGTGATTATATCTATTACTTTTACCAGAGCTACAGGGACCTAAACTACAAGAAGCCATTGACTAACACATTTACTCCTGAGTTTGATGTAATAAACAGAAAACTCATCACAAGTACCTTTTTCAAATGGCTTATATTTCTTATAGGATTATTTCAACAAAACAACGAACACTTCAAAATGAAGCCATTTGACCTCCGTGAGTCAAATATTCTTGCTCACACACATACATATGCACTCACCTGACAAATGTATTACTTTAGGGTAAGGGGTAGGGCTCAAAAGAGATGTCTAACACAGTCTATTAATGGTTTGGTCTGTTCAGGCTGTTATAACAGAATACAATAATCCATGTGGCTTGCAAACCACATATTTGTATCTCACAGCTCTGGAAGCTATAAGACATGATGAGGATGCAATTTCTGGTGAATGGGAAAGGGGTGGCTCTTGATCTTCTTCTCTAAAGGCACTTATCCCATTCTTGAGGGTTATGTCACCCTGACCAGATCACCTTTCCCCTCATGAATCCCCTATTATTGTCACCTTGGGGGTTAGGATCTCTGTGTATTAATTTTGGAAGAACACAAACTTTCAGACTATAAAAACTAGTCCCTGGGGGAGAATAACTTGGATCCCTTTTTTGCAGTGTATCAAATGTCATTGCTTTCTTCTTGGTAGCATTCTAGGTCACTGCAGTGGATTAGAGTGAATCAGAAATCTCCCATGAGAGCAAACTCCAAAATCTAGACCCTCCAAAGGGAGGAGAACTGACAGAAACAATTGCCAAGAGGGACCTGATGTTAGAGTTCTTATTCTAAGGCTTCCATGGTTGGTTTCTCCAGTAATTTTGCCATTCATACCCCAGACAAAATTGCCTGTATACAAATAATAAAATGCCAGTTTAGTGTTTCTCGAGGTGATTGATGCATGTTCTGGTTCTATTGCCTTACCAAAACTAGTGGCAGGCTTTACATCTATATAAACATACATCTTTAATATACTCATGCTGGTAAATGTAATAGCATTGATTAGTAGTATGCCCAGAACTCAACTTTGATTTACAATTCAGGCAGCCAAACATCATACAGTTTTATGGTGAGGTAATAAGATGTAGTAAAAACATCATCTTTAAGATCAGGTAGTCCTAGATTCAAATACAGCTTCTGATATTCATGAGATGCAATAAAATAAGGTGTTGTTCCCCAGGTCTTCCATCCTTCCTTCCTCATAAACTGATAGGAATAAGGTACTCTCCACAGTATTACTAGGAGAATTAGGCATACAGGGTCTACAATATATTGTATACATAGGAAGTAAATAATAAAATTATTAATAATACTCAATTAAGAAAAATACAATAGAAAAAATAAAATCTAAAGCAGAGTTTGGAATAACAGAAAATTGATTAACCTCTTAAAACATTAATTTTTATAAGGAAGGAAGGATGGAAGACCATTTGAAATCACTAAAAACAATCAACAGTGGTTATTTCAGTAAACATAATTGCAGAGATAAAAATACTTTCATGACTTTATGTAATTTCATGGGGCTAAAGGCAGTGGAATTATTAGCAATTTTTACTTTCTTTTAAAATATATTTTTTGGATTAATATAGGTTTAGCCAAATATAAAATGAGATGGGAATTATTAGTATGTCACTTTCACCTTACTTGCATTCTACCCTTTAAAATCCTGTTCTGATCTCAAGTGCCATTCCGACCATAAAACATTCTTGCACTGGTGTGATCCTTTTTTCATTATATTTATCCTCACTGAGTTTATTATAATATGTGTAATGCACTACATGCTATATAATTCATACAGTAATCCTCCCTTTTCTATACTTTGCTTTCATCAGCTTCAGTTAGTCACAGTAAACTGCAGTCCAAAAATATCCAATGAAAAATTCTACAAGTGTATAATTCAGAAATTGTACGCTGTTCTAAGCAGTTTGATAGTCTTTTATGCCGTCCTGCACCACCTTGCTAGGGCTATTAATCATTCCACTATGCAGCGCATCCACACAGTGTGTGCTACCTGCTCTATAATCACTTATAACCACGTCAGTTGTCACAGTGACTCTCTTGATATTGCAGTGCTCCCATTCACATTTACCATGCATATATGTTCATAGCAATGTTAGACACTTTATTAAAGTCTATTGTTATAATTGTTCTATTTTATTATTAGTTATTGTTATCAATCACTTATTGTGCCTAATATATAAATTAAACTTTACTGTAAGTATGTACATGGGGGAGAAATGTGATGTGTACAGGGTTTATTGCTAGCCATAATTTCAGGCATCCACTGGGGCTCTCAAAATACATTAGCCTATGGAAAATGGTGAGTACCACAGTACAATATGCCTTTTATAATTTTTTATTTCATAACTATATCTATTATGTGTGCTATGTTTTGTCATTATATTTTATAGTATTACAATTATTTTAAGTTATATATTATTCCATTTTATGATTCCGTTTTATCTAGTCACTTTCCTTGGCTTTGATCTATAATAGTCTTTGGAGATTTTAATGTGTTATCTACCAAAATGTGTGTCCTTAGAGCGATTTAGGTAAATGTGTTTATTTCTATAGAAAATGAATCATTATTCTCCAAGCATTGAGAAGCTGCTTCATTTCGTGTACACAGAAACTTTCTGCAGAAAAATAAATGGTGTCACCCTAAAATTTTGCAATATGTGTAGTTGGTAATAACTTTTTTTATGCTCTGTAGTGACTGGATAATGTAGAGCCTTGTGGGGATCTGGAATATTGGGAAATGCTTGGGTAAGTCAGGGTCATTGTGACCCTTTACTTCTTCAGTCCTTGAGAAGACTATTAGAAAGGTTTTGGCTGTAAACAACAAGAGATTTATGATTGTGAAACTGCAACCAGACAGACTAACCAGGTTGAAGATCATTTATTATTCTGAAGATTTGCAAAAGCAGATCATGTCAGCATAGATTTATGATGGTTTTATTAAATAATTAGAATGCCCTACTTGTGACCATTACTGTATATACTCTGGTAGTTTTCAGTGTACTCTCTCCATATCACCTATGAGTTTGTGATTGTTTTTCCTTAAATGAAAATTAGTTGGAAAAACACCCAAAGTATTATTGGTGATTGATTACTCAAAAATCTCAGTGTGTTTTCTGTCACATGAACAAAATATCATAGTCACTTTCTTTGCAAGGAAATTTATTGTGAGGCAATAGTGTAATATTTTAAATTGCAATAGTATGTATTAAGTCCTTATTCAGTAATGATTTTTCTTATATTTCAAATTTACTGAGATCAAGGAATTTGTCAACTCTATAAAAGAAATAGTTATGCTACCAGAATCTCTATAACACAAGATGTTCCTTGTATATGTATTGAAAATTGTCACTGCATATGTGAGAAATATTTGAACTAAATGATTTCACTACAAATAATATGAATTTTATGAATTATTATGTTTTAAAAAGCCCACATTTTTTATTTCAGTTATCTCAACAAAATGGCATGCCTCTCAGCATTCAGAAGCCGCAAGAACTTTAAATTACTAAAACTGTCTATACAATATGTTTCACAAAACACAGGAAAAAGATAGGTACTTGGAAAAAAACTTTTCCAGAGAAAAACACTTCAAGTAGCTCTTACAAAAGAAATAATTTTAAGTAGCACTTTTTAAAAGGCTTCACAGAGATTGAATTAGCCAACACTTAAAATTGTACAATAAGTTAAACATAACGCTGCTTAAAAATTCATAAATCTTCTCTCAAGACACTCTCCTCTCTGTCTTTCTGTCTCTCTTGCTCTCAAAAAACACACTTCTGTTCCTGGTCATAGGAGTGTGACCTGGGGATCTGTATTTGTTCCAAGTGCCTTCCTCTCTGTTACTCTTCCTGTCCTCTGCTTTACTGACCGTATTCTAACCAGTTTTCCCCTACCACGCCCTTTCACCCATGAGGTTTTTGATTTCCAGACAGTCAACCATGAGAAAAACAAACCATTTGCTCATTTAAATTGTGGGTATTGGATATTGCATACCAGCAATGGGAAAGCTGACCAATACAGAGAAATGATACATTAGCTATAGATAGATAGATAGATAGATAGATAGATAGATAGATTGACTTATTGCCTCCTATGATTAAGAGGTTGAGAAGTCCCTAGATTCACCTTCTATAAGCTATAGACCAGGGAAACCCTGTGGTAAACTTTGAAGCCCTCAGAACCAGAGACTCAAAAGAAGCTCAGTGTCCCTGTTCTAGCAGCTGAGCAGAGAGTGAATTCAACCATTCTTCTCTGGTTTGATCTTTTTAGGCATTCAGTATTTTGGATGATGTACAGATGGGCCAAGTATGACCTTTCCAATGCTAATGTCTTTTGGGAACATTCTTTTCCAATGCTAATGTCTTTCCAATGCTAATGTCTATCTGGGCATCTGGTGGCCCAGTCAAGTTGACACATAAAATTATTACAATCACTATGAATCTTTTATTATGTTTCCCATTAAAGTATAATTGACATTTAATAAAAGGAACAGCTTTTCAGTGCACAGTTCAATTAATTTTGACAAACTGCACCTACATACCCATCACCCAGTGATGATAAAGAGCATTTCTGTGCCTTAGAGTTTTGTTCTGTTTTGTTTTTGTTTTTGTTTTTGTTTTTTTGCCCTTGTCCCGCATTTCTCATTCTACACAGCTTCAGAGGCAACCATCCCAATTTCTCTCATATAGATAGAGCCATATAGGATGTTATTTTTCATATCTGGCTTCTTTAATTCAGCATAAAGTTTCTGAAATGCACCTATGTTGTTCCATGTATCTGTAGCTTGTTCCTTTTTTCATTCTGTGATACCATTGCATGATCATAATATAATGTGCTAAACTAATCACTAGCTCATGGATGTTTGAATTGTCAGTCAGGATTATTGTGAAAGAAAACTGCAATGAATATGCTCACATAAACGCTTTGGCAGGCATGCGCCTTCATTTCTCTTATGCAAATGCATAGAAGATCTCTGAACTGTACGGTAAATATAAATTTGATTTCACAAGAAATTGACTGACTGTTTCCAAAGCTGTACCATTTTATTCCCCAACTGGCTTATGCAATCTCCAGTTGCTCCATAACCTTGCTCACGGTATAGTCAGCCTTTTTAATTTAACCATTGTAGTGGTATTAAGTGTTCTTCAGCGGTAGACTTCAGAAAAATGTATTTTCCTGAATACCAATGGTATTGGTGACCTCTCCATGAGTCTATTGTTTGTTATATATTTTCCTTTGAGTTATCTCTTTTAGATTTTTTGCCTATTTAAAGTTAGTTTTGTCTTTTATTACTGAGAATTAGTTTTATAGAATATTTTTAAAAAATCCTTTGTTGAATACATATATTGTTAAAATTCTATTAAATTTATGAAGTCTTTTCATTTTTACCAATGCCATTAATAAATAAAATTTTAATTTTTGGAAATTCTAATAAAGAATTTTTGCTTTTATGATTTTTCTCTTTTTATATCCTTTTAAATAAACCATTGCTTATGTCATGATTGTGAAAATAATACTTCAACTTTTTTTTCTATAACCTCTGTATGTTTTAACTTTTACTTTTTTCCAAATTAATCTCTGTAACCATTAATTTGAGATGGTGACATTTAATATCCAGGATCTTATTTGCTCTTGAAAATCACTGCCTCAGTGTTGAATAGATCAAATTTCTTATTCTAGAGCAAACTAGCTTTAGAACATGCCATGATTTAAAATAAGCAATCTTAGAATAAGAAATCAAAATATACTTAAATGTAACTACTGTCTTGTATAAGATAGAGGTACTGCATATTTCTAATAATATGCTTTTATGAATTTGTAAATTTAAAATATGTTTTTAAGAGAGCTAAGTAAACATATCACAATACGAAGGAATGGAGCTGAAAAGACATGTGTCAAGAAAGTGTGGCAATTTTTGTTCAAAAGTATGCGTATTTGCTACTCTGATTTCACACTAAGAGCATTAGCTCAGATCCACTTTGCTCAGTGATGTTGAAAAATGTCACCCTCAGGAAATGTGCGAAGTCCCAGGCTTGCTTTCCTTCATGTTCAAAGTTTGGCTGCACACTCCACTGACTAAATTCTCTTCAAGAAAGTTTAATTCCAGAATTCTCCTTAACCTGAAAGGAGCTAAGATCATCCTTGAGAATTTCAAGCGTGATTTTGACTGACAAAGCATAAAAAAAGCAAGACAGCCAGTTTTCTTGCACAAACAGTCCCTAGATCACAGTTCCGAATTTCTAAGAGATCATTAAGTAACCTGACCCTAAGCAAAAACACATTTTCTTACCAAAAGCAAATATCATCAGTTTCTGAATATACTTTTTACGTGACTGGATTTCAACCTCTCCGTACACTTCTAACACAAACAGGCTTGGTGAGAAACAATAGCTTTAGGAAACAGGTGGACAGAAAAGCTCCTGCGGAAGAAGTGAGCTGTTCTCTCGTTTCCCTCCTGGGTGAATGTGAGAAAGAAGACCCTGGACAGGAACTGATCTCGCTTCTCTTGACCCCTGCATTAGGCTCAGTGTTTTTTCTACTTCAAGCCTGGGGACAGCGCTGTACAGGACCTGCCAAGTCAGATGGTTCAGAAAAAGAATGGCACCCAGGGGAAAAGCTAGGATGGGCAAAAAAGAGCTCTCCAACAAATTATTTGCTGAATCTTGTTTCACATCCCCACCCATTTTAGCAAATGAGAGCATTCCCTGGCTTATGGCACACCATCACAGCCATTTCCTCTAAGTGCTTTGCTAGGACAAATCTCCAATGAGCTAAGGAAAGTTTTTTCATGCAAAATGACAATACTCGCCCTTTCCCTGTAAAGCCAGTGAAAAGAAAATGTCAGTGAAATTTACCACAAACTGGGCCTCCTACTTAAGCCTTTCTTCCATACAATGGTCAACAGCCACCCCCAACACCCAGTATCTAGAAACATTTATTGCCATTACCCCTCATTCTGCTATATGCATACCCTGTTCCTGTTATGATGTCTATAGTCTCTAAAAATAATGAAAAAATTAAAAACCAGTGGCTATACTTTTTGTATTCCCTCTCCTTAGAATGCTTTAATTAAGCAACTTTTAATTAAGCAAATGAGAGTTTAATAGTGATAACTTTTCCTCTAGCCCTCCAGTTATTCTGGAAAACTATGAGCAAGGGTGGGAGAAAATGAATTGGTTCAAGACCACCTGGAGAGCTGTCCTCCGCTTTTATTATTCTAGTCAACAGAAAGAAAATTGAGTCTGTTAGTCTTAGTAAACCCTGAAATTCAGCAGTAAAGACAGAGGGGAGGAAACACTGTAAATGCTCTAGAGTCATTATTGACAATGACTAGAAATTGTATTTCCAAAATACATAAATTTTACTTGCCTTGTTTGTGTGTTTTTCCTTATAATACTTAAAACAATAACCCATTATCCAAATTCATTGAAGGAGACCCAGTCACTGAAGTGCTTACTACACCAATTGGGGATTATTTCTGGAATAATAGAAACTGAAATAGTGAAGGACTGAGATATTGGGTTTTCTGCTTTGGAACCACTCGGTTCATGTAGCTTAAACTGAAGTTGACACTTTAAATGAATTTATTAGTCTCACTTTGTTCCAGGACCAGACGGTAGTCCAGCTCACACACATCGACATCGTTGGGGTTATATAACCTATTCCAGAAGGGTTGTATTAAAATCACATTTTTTTGTCAGTTGGTGAGCACTCCAAGGCTAGTTCTTTGAATTAATATCATCTTGCAGCTTAGAATTCAAACTACTCCTTAAACCACCTGAGGAATCAAGAATGGATGTCAAGATATCATTCTGCAAATTGTGCATTTTAGACTTCAGGATGAGACTTTTATAAGAAAGTCCACCCAGGGTCTGCAGTAGTCAGGCTGTGTGCTCAGTCCCAGAGCTAAAGATCTGAAGCAAGAATAAAGCCTCCCCCAAGGACTAACAAAATGGAGTTAAGATTATATAGCAAAACATAATTAGGCTATATTAAGGTGCAATATATAATCAGTAGATTTTTCCATATGAAATAATTTATTTAACTGACTATAAGATATAATTAATAATATTTTATGATCAGTGGTAGCCACAGTATTGGTATAATGCAGTTCACATTTCTTGCCTATTAACACACGTAGTTATTTTTCCTGGTGGTATCAAAACATCAACCAAAAAACAAAGAAAATAATTCTAACTTTTATCTGAAAACTTTTTGATACTGGTTCATAAGACTGAATGCTCCAAGCATCAAAGTTTATTGAATGGATGTCATTGGAAGAGAATTTCAAAACATTAGAGCATTCTCCAGACATACTACACTAGAATGAGAGAAAAATTTCCAAGCCTTTCTAGAAAATACACAAGTAATCCTATATAAAACTGGGCAAATTATATGAGTAGTCATTTCTCAAAATAAACTATGTAAATTGCTAACAAATATATGAAAAGTCAACCTCAGATCACAGGTCATCAGGGAAGTGCAAATCAAACCCAGAAAGAGATAACATCTTACTGTGTTTAGAATGGCTGTTATCAAATAGGGGGAAAAAACCTGCTGGGGAGAATGTGGAGAAAGGAGAGCTTTCATATGCTACTGGCTAAAATATAATTAGGATAGTCATGGTGGAAAACAGCATAGAGGCTCCTCAAAAAAAATTAGAAATAGAACTATCACACAATGCAGCAATCCCACTGCTGGGCACATATCCAAAAGCAATTCAATCAGTAAGTCCAAGAGACACCTGCACCCTTGAGTGCACTGCACTCTTCACAGCAGCCAAGGAATAGAAACAGCCTAAGTGCACCCTGACAGTCATAAAAAAGAATCCTGAAATTTGCATCAACATGGTTAGAAGTGAAGATTGCTTTGTCAAGTGAAATAAGCACAGAAAGATAAATACCACAGTCTTGTTTATGTGTGGCAGCTAAACATACTGAGCTCATCGGAGTACAAAATATAATGGCTACCAGAACCTGGGAAGAAGGGTGGAATAGGTACAGGAGTGAAGTTGGACAGGTTCTGTAGAATACAGTAGAATAACTGGTTAGCAATGAACTGTATATGCCAAAAGAGCTAGTCGCAAGGATTTTTAATGATGCAATATAAAAACATGATAAACATATAAGATGATGGATACACCAGTTATCTTGATATTTTCATTATACATTGTATACAAGTGCTGAAATATCACATTGTACTCTATAAATGTGTAAAATTACGTGTCAATTGAAAATGAGAAATACTGTATTAAGTTTATTGGTGCTATATGGATAGAGATAGATAGGTATGATCACATTCATCACAGGGATTTTGTTCCCACACATGCTATATCCTGGTTCCTCTTTATTTTTCAGACTTCCCCCTTCCCTTCAACACTGTTTCCTGTCCTCATTTACAAAGTGTGTTTGCATTATATCCTTCTTTTATTGTTTTTTCTTTCCATTCTTTCCTTTCTCCCTCATCCTTCTCCAGTTTCTAGTTTCCCTTTCTTTTCAACAATTTCTTCCCATTTCACAATGCCTATAATACACTTCAGGCCTTGTGAACCCTTTGGGCTTCTCATATTAAAGAAACAATGCAGTATTTACACATGTGCCTGATTTATTTCAGTTAACAGCATAGTCTGAAGGTGCCTCCATTTACCTAGGAATGTCTCAAGTTTATCCTGTTTTATTATGGCTGTGTATTACTCTATTGTATATAAAAAAAATCTTCTTTATTCCTCAGATGATGGGTATTTGGGTTATTTCCAAGATTGAACTACTACAAACTGTGCTGACATAAACACAAGTCCAGATGTATTGCTGTGGTGTGATGCTTTTAGCTCTTCCCATAAAATACCCAGCAGGGGAATTACTTGGTCAAATGAGACATCTAATCCCAGCTTTTTGAAGAAACTCCATAATGATTTCCACAGTGGTTGCACCAGCCTACACTCCCACCATCAGTGAATAAGGGTTCCTTTTACCCTCATCCCCATCAACATTTGTTATTGGTTGACTTCTTGATAATACTCACTCTTTCTGGAATAAGATGGAATCTCAGCATTGTTTAATTTACATCTCTTGAATGACTAGTAGTGCTGAATATTTTTTTCATATTTTTATTTTCCATTTATATTTCTTCCTCTAAGAAGTTTCTATTCATTTCAAATGGACTTTTTTAGAGTTGGGTCTTTAAATTTGGATTGTCTATTTTTTTTTCAATTCTTTATATGTTCTAGATATTAGTCCTTTGTCTGAGGAACAGCTAACTAAAATTTTTCTCACTCTGTGGTTTGTCTTTTAACTGTATTGGTAATTTTTCTCACTGTGCAAAAGTTTTTTAATAAGATGGGATCCCAGCTGTTGATTCTTTGTAGTATTTCCCATGCTGTTGGGGTTCTGTTCATGAAATCTTTGCCTACACCTATGTCTTCAAGTGTTCTACCTATTCTATTTTCCAGAAGATTTAGTGTTTCTATTTTAATATTTAGATCTTTGATCCATTTTGATTTTAGTTAAGTGTATGTTAAGAAACATGCATCTAATTTTAGTCTTTGACGTGTAGAATGCCAGATTTTCTGGCACCATTTACTAAAGATGTTATCTTTCTTCTAAAGAATGCATTTGGCCCCTTTATCAAAGATGGAGTGGCTGAGTGCATTAGTTGTTTCTGCATCTTATAACCTATTCCATTTACCCTCAGGTCTGCTTTTCTGCCAGTACCATAACAATTTTACCATGTGGTTTTGAAGAATAATCTCAAGTCATGGATTGTGAGGCCTTCTGCTTCACATTTGTTGCTTAGAATTGTTTTTGCTATTCCAGGTCTCTTCTGGTTCCAAATGAATTTTAGGAATGTTTTCTTTAGCTTTGTGAAGTATGCTAATGGTATTTTGATTGGGATTGCATTAAGCCTGTATGAATGGGTGTTAAACCCTGTCAAATGCCTTTTCTGCATCTATTGAAATGATCATGTGACTTTTGTTCTTGGCTCTGTTGATATGATGCATAATATTTATTGATTTGCATATGTTGAACCATCCCTGCTTTCCTGAAATGAAGCCTACTTGGTCATGGTGAATAATCTTCATGATGATTTGCTGCATTCTCTTTACCAGTGTCTTAGAGATTTTTGCCTCTGTGTTCATTAGGGACACTGATACGTCGTTTTCTTTTTAGGTTGGGTCCTTCTCTGGTTTTGGTATCAGGCTGATATTTACTTCCAGGAATGACTTTGAGAGTTTTGCTTCTCTTTTAATTTCATTAAAGAGTTTCATCAGCAGTGGCATTAAATCTCTAAATTTCTTTTAGAATTCACCAGTGAATCAATCAGGATCAAAGCCTTTTTTTAATGGTAAGGTTTTAATGACATTTTCAATTTCATTGACTGATATTGGATCATTTAGAATTTTTACAACTTATTAATTCAGTTTTGGTAATTTATATGTATCTAGAAATATGCCCACTTCTTCTGTGTTTTCAATCTTTCTAGATATAGTTTCTCAAAATAGGTGATCTGGATTTCCACAAGATTTGTTGTGATTTCTCCCCCTTTTCATTGCTAATTGTATGAATTTGAGTCTTTTATTTCCTCTTTTGATAAAGTTGGCTAGGGGTTTGTCAATTTTATTTATTTTTTCAAAGAGCCAACTCTCTAATTTGTTGATTCTTTGTATTGTTTTCTTAGTCTAGATTGCATTTATTTCTGCTCTTATAATTATAACATCTTTCCTCATATAAAGTTAGGGTCTGATTTGTTCTGCTTTTTCTAAAAGTTTGATGATCGCTATCAGTTTTTTGTTTTTGTTTTGTTTTGTTTTAATTTGGGCTTATTCTGTTTTCCTGATGTGAGAATTCACCTCCATAAATTTCCCTCTTAGGACTACTTCGATTGCATCCTATGAATTCTGGTATATTGTATCAGCATTATCATCCAATTATAAATTCTGTTTAATTTCTGATTTAAATTTATGTATGACCCAGTGGGTTTTCAGGAGGGTATTATTTAATTTCCAAATGTTAATGTATTTTTGTGGCTTCTTTTGCCATTGATTTCCAAATTAAGCACACTGTGGTCTTTATCTCAATCTGATAAAAGCCATCTGTGACAAACCAATAGCCACCATCTTAATAAACAGTGAAAACCTGAAAATTTTCACTCTAAAATCAAGAACCAGACTAGGATGCCCCTTATCATTACTCCTGTTTAATATAGTTCAGAAACATTAGCCAGATCAGTTAGACAAGAAAAAGAATAAGGATAGGAAAGGAAGAAATTAAATTATCATTCTTTTTAGATGACATGATACTCTACATAGAAGACCCCAAAAACTACTGAAAGACTTGCAGATTTAATAACCAGGTTCAGTAGTGTGACTGATACAAGCCTACACTCAAAAGGCAATAGCAATCCTGTACACAAATAAATAGAAATTAGGGAAACAACACCCTTCACTATAGCATCAAAAATAATAAAATAGGGAGAAAAAAAGATGGTGGATTGATAGGTAGCATGGTAGAGAGCCTCTCTGAGAAAAACAATTCAGGTGCTAGAATTTAACACCATGGACAAGACCAGATGAAAGGAGAGGGATTCTCATGACCCAGGAAGAAAATGAGGAAAAAGAAAAAGAAAAAAAGGGGAAAAAAGCATGGATGGAGGGCTGGAGCTCATCCTGTGCTGTGCTGTGCTGGGCAGATGGCTGGAGCTGGACATGCTCCCATCAACTTGGTCCCACACTGTGCTGGGCGCGTATTAGAGTCGGGCGACTCACGAATGAGCTGGGCTCACAGTCCTGCCGAAACCAGGGGGTTGGTGAGTCTGAAACCCTTGACGGGAGGAGGCACCCCAACAGGGAGGGGAACTGGAGAGGCGAGCTGCACTGAATGGTGAGTGCTGTGAACTGGGCCCTGCAGAGGGGGTGACTGGCTAGACAACATATTGGAGTTGGGCAGGTCAGGCTTGAACCGGCAACCACAGTGGCATCAACTGGCTGCTCCTGACCCAAAGCAGAGCTTTGGGATCTGCTTGGGCTGAATCACGCCCCTAATTGGGGCCCAGTAGCCAGGGATGACATCTGCAGGGCACAGACTAATGTGCTGAAGGCACTCACTGATTGACTGGCTCAAAGGAGAGGGGCCAACCCACATCACCCCTGCATGCACCTCACAGATCAACAGCAAACTGGAGCAGTCACCTAGCCAGTACATTCCAGAAAAACAATAAGCAATATGGAAAGGACCTGAGACCTCCACCATACACCTGTCTGAAAGAAACCAGAAACATGACAAGAGAAAGAAACAACAAAAAGCCTCCAGCTGCTAACCCAGGGAAAATAAGTACAGGAGAGGTAAATATAGAAAAGACCAAGGGCAGCAAGCATGCAATATCTGACACAGCCTCAATGGAAATAAATACTTCTGTGACCTCATCAATGAACTTAAATCTGACATTCTAACTCAAGTGAAGCAAGATATAAGAAGATTAATAAAAGAAATACTAAGCACTTCTCAAGAAGACACAGATGGAAGACTGGAGGAACCCAGAAAAAGGAGAGAAACCTTTGATGAAGAATATACACAAAATCTAGAATACATGAAACAGATCCAAAGAGAATACCAGGAAATTAAAAACTCCTTTTGAAAGCTGGTAAAATTTCTTGACAGAAACTAAAGACAGACTTTCAAAACTTGTAGATTTCCAATGTATGATCATGAAAGGAAAGATCTCTTAAAAATAACAAGGAACCAGGAAGTAAAAATACAAAGGCTAGAAGATGACAAGAAGATCTACAACTTAAGAATAAAAAATGTGAGCAAAAAAGCAGGGACAATTACAAGTGAAATAAAAAGGCTATTCACATAAATAATTAAAGAAAACTTTCCAAGCACAGGAAAAGAAAATGACAATCAGATATATGAGGCATACAAAACTCCAGCCAGCTAAAACCAAAACAGATCTACAATGGAGACATATAATAATCAAGATCCTAGAAATTCATCACAACAGAATATTAAAGGCCATCAAAGAAAAGAAACAGATCACCTACAAAGGAAAATCCATCAAAATCACAACAGACTTCTCAGCACAAACTATCAAATCAAGAAGAGCTTGGAGCAAAGTATTCCAAGCACTGAAAGCAAATAACCTCCAACCCAGATTGATGTACCCTGAAAACTATTGCTCAAAATTAATGGAGAAACAAGATGCTTCCATGACAAAGAAGAACTGGGGGAGTTTGTGACCACCAATCCTACCCTACAAAAAATACTGATGGACATTCTAGAGAGAAAGAAGAAAATCACCAGGATTCCAGGAACACTGGCAGACAGGCCTCAATGAAAGGGGCAGACAGTGAAGTGAAGGAGAAAAGTAAACAATAATGACAGAAAAATAGCATAACAGAGATGAGGCAGAGAACATTGGCTATACTCTCTAACACAGATGGCCTGGATACACTAACAAAAAGACACGCAGGCAGAGTAGATCAGGAGATAGACCATCGAGATGCTCTGAATAGGAATTACAATCAACCTGAAAGAGGGTTAATGAACTGAAAGTCAAAGGTGAGAAAACAATGCTCTATGTGACAGGAAACCAGAAAGAAATAGGGACAGCTCATCCAGAAGCTGCAGACAGGTTGGAAACCCACGACATTTTTGTGCAGTGAAGAACTACTCAGCTATAAGGAAGGAAAACCCTGAGGCTTTAGTAAGTAAATACAGCTCATGATCAGACTCAGGGGTGAAAAGGTTCAGAAACACTTAGGTAGATAGCAGGCTGCCCCCCTTATCTAAAAACTGAAGGAGTTAGTGGAACCTAAAATGTACAAAGCACCCTGAGAAAGTGAAAGGGGAGGAACTGTCTAAAAAAAAGAAGGCAGAAGACATTATTAATAGTGTATCAGGATTTAAAAGACACATTATTCTCATTGCTCTGTTTAGTTTGATTTTATTCTGTTCCAGTCTGTCTACTCATACTAGATTTGAAAGCACAGATGGTTAACCCAAAAATAGCAGGACATACTATGTTAACTATCCTTAATTTCCTATTAACTTAAACTGAAGACCTCTATTACTTACACTATCTTACTATGACTGATCTTATTTGAATCTGGTTTGTTAGATTGCTGTTTTGTCTTGACTGATTTTATTTGAATCTGGTATGCTTGATAGTATCAAGTCTGAGAGTAGAGGCAACTACTCTGAAGATGA
Source organism: Hydrochoerus hydrochaeris (assembly GCA_004027455.1). Taxonomy (NCBI): domain Eukaryota; kingdom Metazoa; phylum Chordata; class Mammalia; order Rodentia; family Hydrochaeridae; genus Hydrochoerus; species Hydrochoerus hydrochaeris. The sequence continues at coordinate 157,868 of PVLA01001837.1, forward strand.
CAAGATTCAATAGGATATCCATTCTGGTTGGATTATTAACTGCTTTTGAAGTCATATAATATCTTCAATGTTTTGTTTTTATTAATATTGCTATGTACTGCTATGTCCAATTATACTATGCCTGATGATATAGACAATTCTATTGAAAATAACAAGAGACATCATAGTAACTACTGTAGATCACTTAGTATTGTGGTTCTATATGACTTTTTCATTTAGTGTTTTTCTAGGAATTTGCTTTGTTGTCTTGTTTTGATTTGTTCTTCCCTCTAATACAGAAAGGATAGGTATACATGTAGAGATTCATACATGCATAGAACTTCTAACCAGTTTATGAGAATTGATTATAGGCATTGTAAAAAAAGAGGAAAAGAAAGTATTCTAAAGGATATAACTGCATGTACGTTTAAGTGTGTAAGACTGATAACCATATTACTAAGTTTTTGTTTGATAGGTAAACAGAACTGTTTGCAATCTCACTGTTTAAATGTCTACTTTGTATGCTTTTCTTAAGTAACTTAAACAACTACTTCTTAGAGGAAAATATGTAATTATCAACTAGTGATTTCTTTTTTTAAATTATGTATTATTTCTACCCTCTTTCTGTTTTTTTTCTTTAAATAAAATAATAATAAAATACTCAGAAATCAATCTAACAAAGAAAGTAAAATAACTACATTGAAAATTACAGTATGCTGAAAAAAGGCTATCAAAAAGGGTATCAGAAAATGGAAAGATATCCTTTGCTCATAGGTAGGAAGAATCAACAGAGTAAATAGCTACACTCCCAAAGTTTCTATAAAGATGTAATGAAAAAATATTTTCAAAAATGATGAAACATATGAAAATCATTCTGTGAATAGAGGGAAAGAAGATATAATGCACTGCCAACATTCTTGAAGATGCAGCGATAATGGTGGAAAACCATTAATATCAATGGTTTAAATCAAAAAGTGTATCTGAAAAGTTGTTCATTAAGTGTGAAATTATTTTAGACAGAACAATATTCTTAAGCAACTTTAAGCAATCTCTTTGATGTATTGTCTTTTTATATAACTTAAAGAATAATATGAGAGAACGAAACCTATAAATATAGAAGCGCTACTTTAATGAGTACAAAGTTAAAATTCTCCAATAAAAAAGGGTGTTATTACTTGGTTTATTGGTAGCCTTCTTTATTAATAGTACATGAAATAATAAGACCTCTAGCAAATTGACAGTATCTTAATTTAATGACACACAATAGCTGTGGAATATTGATCATCATAACCAGACCCAAGCCAGAAGCCCCTTCAGGAAATCTTTTTCCCTCCTCATCCAGTGCATGTAGCCCTCAGGTCACCTGTTCTCTGATCATTCACCAATGATGGAAAGAAGAAAACAAACTCTTAAGACACCTAATGAGCATTTCAATAGTTTCCAGAACACATCATGTCAAATTTTTCATAAACCAGACTGCCTGACATTTTGTACATTTTGTACTTTTAAAAGTAATACATAATTTAAATAATACATAATTTAAAAAAAGAAATCACTAGTTGATAATTACATATTTTCCTCTTAGAAGTAGTTGTTCAAGTTACTTAAGAAAAATTAAATAATATCAGAGAATGTCTAGCCTTAAGCTACAACTGGAAGATTTTTTGAGAAAGTTGTGCTTAGTACAGCAGCCATGTTGTAATGTTATTTACTCTGAACCTCTCTGTGTTCATTTGCATAATTCAAATATTGGCAGGGTGTGTAAAAATGCACACATACCAAAACATTTTGGACCTTATGGTAGTACCTTCTCTACTAACTTAGAGTAAAAGGCTTCATAAAGTTTTTTTTTTTTGATCACCAGCGTCTGAATTAACTGTTCCTTACTAATCTGTTCGCGTCCATTTTTCGCTGCCCCATAGTATTTATTAGTCTCTTTTGTTCAATAAAAGCATTCCAAGATGAGTTACTCTTTTACCAGTACCAGGATAAGTAACATTTACTTGAGCACACTGTAAAAGCCACAGTTTAAGCTCCTCTTTTGCATTTTAAGACTTTATTTGGTAGATTAGCCTTATTATTGTTTGTGTTTTGCACACAAGCAAACCAAAACTTGTGGAAGTCAAATAATTTCCCCAGCATTGATATCCGCTAAGGCCATGAGCTGGGATTTGAATTCAGGTTCTGTGACTCTACAGCTTCCACTGGGCACAACCCATGTCATCTACTTCTCCACAGAATACACATTTACTAAACATGGGTGGTGTTAAATTTATTATTATCCTACTCTAATCTTTAGAATAGCTATAGCATATCAAAATGGTCACTATAGCTATTATAGATTAATTGATTTTAAAATCAAACTCTTACTGGTATAAAAATTATATGAATTTACCATTACAAATTTCTAGGGCATTCATCAGTAGCAGATGATCTACAGAAATAAGTTGCTACGTATGTAAACTCTCTTGTCCTCTGGAATAGGCTAGTCCTCCTTCCTCTCCACAAGTTCCCAATTATGGTTATGATGGGTGTGCCCAGCTCCCTTTCTTAATAATTTACTGTTATCCCCTTTAAATGACATTTACAAGAATTTACTAATGCCAATGCCTTTCCATTTTTAATTTATAAAAAACTTTGTTTACACTCTCACATCCCTCAGCCTACTGCATAATGAATATTTCAGAAATAATTTAAAGTGCATGCTGCTTAGAAACTCCACTAAGCCCAATTAACAAATGGTCCAAGTTTTGTTGACCACTACAAGACCCTTAGAAGCGATGCATTTGCTTGTAGAGTTTAGACACGATTCTCCACAAGTGCAAAGAAAAGTACTTTGCATGCCCATTCCAGCTGGAGCTAGCAGCAAAATCAAGAACATCAGACTCCAGGATGTTCTCTTTCTCCAATAAACATCTGAGAACATTATAAACTCTTGGATAGCTTCACGGATTTCCAAATACAGCCCTCCAGATCACTGAAAGGTAGACCCATAAATTTTGTGAAAATAAAATCCTCACATTATAAAAGGGATGCCCCACTTTCTTGAAGCAATATTTAGCCAAGAAGAAAATAAAGCATATTTGTTCACTGAAAACCCTAACAAGCTTATTTCCCCACCCATTTCTCCATTTTGTGGAGAAACTCTCACCCTTATGACCAGGAAGTGGCCCCGGGGGGGCTTCCTTATGTTTTCATGAGCTTATCTGTGATATCTACACAGGTTTTGATTAAGTGAAAATAAACAAGGGTGAGAAACACAGGACTTGCGATCTCATCCGTAGGTGACCAAGGATAAACAGAAGTTTCACTTGATCAACAATAATAAAAATCAGTTTCCTTGACTGGATGTGAGAGGGGGGAGTTCAAACAAAAATACAAGAGGAAATTGGTAGAAGGTGCAGAAGTTTAAAGCTACGCAAAAAATGGTCAGTATAAACACCAGAGGCAATAGAAGCCATGGGTGATAAAGAAGAAAAGAGTTAAAGGGGGAAAAAAAACTGATAGACGATGAGAAATGAAATGGAGAGTGATAGAAGTGAGAGCCCAGCATGTTAGAAGATCCTCAAGTGTGTGCTGCTGAGGAGACAGACGCTGTGTCTCTTGGAAATGCCGTGCTCCGCGTTCTGCTTATGAACTAGGGCAGTCGCCCAGAGTGCAGGCTCCACAGATGCTGGCGTGAAGCTGATTGCTGTCATGTTTATCCCACAGGACTCCTCTGTTTCTTTTTTTCTTTTCTTGTCTTTTCTTTTCTCTTTTCTTTTCTTCTTCTTCTTTTTTTTTGACTGAAGAATATCTGAGACTTAACTTTTTTTTCACTCAAACAATCTGAGAATTACCTTTGCTGAGATTAACACTGGCTCCATGTATGCTGCAGTAGTGGAGAACTATGAACTATGGCACACATTATTGTGTTTAAGACAAAAGATGTTAATGTTTTTTCTAAACTAAAACCTCAGGGGTCAGGTTTCATTGCTGTGCTGGCACTTTGTGATAAATAAGTGGATTACATGTTGCAATTTGCAGTTGGTCTCTGTCACTGGTTCGCTGTCACTGGTGTGTGTAGTGAATTTCTGCTAGGTTGATACAAATGAACACCAATTGCTTCTCTACCCTGATTCAAAGATTTTGCTGTATTACAATTTGAAAATTTGAAAAAAATAATGTTTTATTTTGAAAAATTTTGAAATAAAAAAGATGAAATGCTTGCACGGTACAATGAACATGATCTCTCATCTAGATTCAAATGGAAATATTTCATCAGGTCTCAGTTCATCAGAAACAATTTGTGTTTTCATTGTTCAACTGTTTGATCATTTTGCATGCCTATATCTTGCAATCTGAACAACTACTCTGAAGATAACAAATCACAATATATTAACCCAGTATAATCTCCTATTATGTTGTTTTTAAGTTCTGTATCATCATTTTTTTTGTTTTTAAAATAAAAAATAAAGATTTTTGCATAACCACAATAGTATTATTATACCTAAGAGAATAAAAAAAGTACCCTTAAATAAATGTATGTACACATATGTATATGAATCTATGTGTGCATAAATGTACATGCATGTATGAGTATGTATAATCTAATGTACATTTATATATGCACATATGTAGTCAAGACTATATATATAAGACTATCTGCTTCCACAGATTTAACCAACCGTGGATCAAAAATAATTTTTAAAACTCATCTCTAAAGAACACATGTAGACTTTTTCTGTCATTCTTTAAATCATCCAGTGTAACAAAACTTTACATAGCATTTACATTGTATTTAGAATTACAAACCATATAGAAGTGATTCAAAGGACACAGGAAGATTTGCACAAGTTTTATAAAATGCTACATATTTTATATAAGAAACTTGAACATCTTTAGATTTTGGTGTCCATGGTGGGTCTTAGAATCACCTGAAGATTCCAAAGTATGATACATACATGCTTCAAGTTTTCTCTTTATTTCTGGTACAAGAAGATGACAGAGGCTTGCTTTGCACTTCAACCCAAAAGAAAACCCATTTACTTCTCTGTATTATTGTCTATTTAAATTTAAATACAATATTATTAATTCTATAATATGATTCCAGATTTTTTAAAAAACCTACTGAAAGCAACAACTATAATTACCACCACGTTTGTATCAACTACTAAATGCTGAGTTTTCCCATAGTTATTCCATGCAGATGAGATAATGAATCATTTGTTTATTTTACAAATTGTAAAATAGAGGCTTTTAAGGAACTTGCCTAAAGTCACATGAGTATATCTGAATCTAAAACCCACAATCAGTTTTCATTTTGCCATGGTACTTGTCAGAGCGTCAAAGGATTGGCCATAGAGGCTGCTTTGGTCTGAAATTCTCATCTGTAGAGATGATGACCAGCATTTAAATGAGGCTGTAAAATGAATCAGATTTGAAGAATAGGAAAGGGTAGGAGAATGGGGGAGCGGAGAATCAAGTTATATCATATACAGGTACAAATTCCCTATAAAGAATGTGATCATTATGTAATACCTAAAATATAGGTATACCAATATTTTAGGTATTACTAAAATATACCAATAAGCTTAGTTAAAAAAAAATCATATTTGACTTTTAATACTAAGCTCTTTAAGTCTGTAAAAATATTTTTCGGGCTGGGGATTTAGCTTAGTGGCATGAGCGCCTGTCTGGCAAGCGTGAGGTTGTGAGTTCGATCCCCGGTCCAAAATATATATATTTTTTTTTTCTCAAAAAGCTATTGATTCAGCGTATTTTTCTCTACTATTCCTACTTTAAAATATAAAATGTAATGCCAGGCATTACTTGTAATCTCAGCACTCAAGAGGCTGAGGCAGTAGAGTCACTAGGAGTTCAGGGCCAGCCTGGGCTACAAAGTGATTTCTAGGCCAGCGTGAACTGCAGAGTGCAAATTTGCCTCAAAAAGACAAAAATTAATAAATATAATATAATATTCCACACATAAAATGTTTCCTTTCAGCAGGACTTAACTAGCACATGATTTATATTGGAGTAAATATATACTAGTAAGAAAAGTGTTTCATATTTCATTTAAATTGAACTCTTGGTACTTTTGACCATAATTAAACGGAAGCATTAAAAATTATAGTATAAACTATACTGCACCATTTTTTAAAAGATTTCTAAAAGCATAATTAATGACCACATTATCTTGATTAGACTGTCATTTCTGAGCCACAAAAAGTCACCTAATTCAGACGCCTATAATTAGACTTACTGGCTTAACCAGCTCATACCTGATATTGTGCAAACTGTGACCACAATAACCACCACTGCAAATAGAAACCTATACGACCATTTCTCAAATATAGCCACCAAAACCCTTGCATGGCACTCTGAATGTGATTTGCCACTGCATAGTTACTTCTCCCACAAGACTGTGTCTCTTATATCTCCACATACAGGAGTTTGCATTTAATTTGTGCTTTTAAAAACACTTACTGGTGTTGAGCAGTAGCTCAACTGTAGCTTAGATATTTAGCAAGCATGAGGCCCTGGGTTCAATTCCCAGCATCATAACAAAAAATTTTTTTCAATTTAATGATTAAAAGACAATAGTTCAGAATCACTCACCCATTTTTAATGAGATTATTTAGGACATTTTTATTCTTTAATTGTAGGAGTTTAATTCATATTTTGAATATTGAACTTATGAGAACACGGTTTGCAAATCTTTCTCCCATTGTTAAGGTTATTCTTTCACCCTGTTGATATTTCCTTTTACTGGGCACAGATTTTCTTAGCCTTATGGAGTCCTACTTGTCTACCTTTGCTTTTTCTTTGTACCAGAGATTGATCTCATGATCTTGCACTTGCCAGGCAGGTGTTTATGCACCTCTGCCTTTGCTTTTAATATTTGTACCTTGGGTGTCTTATCCAGGAAATCACTGGTAAGGCCAGCATCGTGAGCATTTCTCCCATGTGTAATACAGTTTCAGGGTTTATATTTAAGCTTCTAATCCATTTTGAGTAGGTATATGTGCAATTGCTAAGGGTACAATTTCACTCATTTACCTAAGAGTATCCAATTTTCCCAATGCTACTGTTAAAGAGATTTCCCTCTCACACCTATTGCATGTACTTATTACCCTCGTCAAAGATCAGATGACCATGTAAGCATGTATTTCTGGCCCCTCTATTCTGCTCCATTGGTATGCGTATCTGTTTTAATGCCAGGATGACACTGTTTTAATTACAGCCACTTTATGATTATTTTAATTTCAGAAATACAATACCTCCAGTTTTGTTTTTCATAAAGATTGCATTTCTATTTATGATCTTTTGTGATTCCATATAAATTTTCAGATTGCTTTTATCATCTCTGTAAAAACACTAGTATTTTGATAGAGCTTGTGCTCAATCTGTAGATTACTTTCAGTAGAATGCATATCTTAGCCACATTAATTCTTCCAAACCATGAATACATCTTATTTATTGATGTCTTCTTTTAAAATTTCTTTCACCAAAATTTTGTACTTTTCAGTGTACAAGTATTTTACTTCCTTAGCTAAATTTCCTCTTCAGTATTTTGTTATCTTTGATGCTACTATAGATGAGGCTATATCTTCCAATTTACTGAATTAATTTATTAAATTGTGTGTGTTCTTGTGCAGCCTTCAGAGTTTTCTGTATAATGGTATGCAATTCTGTTTCTTCCTTTTGAATTTCAGTGTCTTTTATGGCTTTCTTATCTAATTGCCCCATCTGGGTCTTTCAGTGCTACATTAAATAGAAGTGAGATCCCTCTTGTTCTTTGTCTTGTTGGGAAAACCAGACATTACATTCAAAAGAATAAAGCTTAAAGGAAAAGCTTTCAGTTTTTCACCAATAAATACAATGTTACTTGTGGGCTTCACATCTATGTTCTCTATTTTGTAGAGATAAAGTATCTTATACACCTACTTTGCTTTTATACCCACTGAATATTAAAAGTAAGCTCTACAAATGTACTGAAATGAAGTATGCTATCCTGTGTAGCAAAAGCCACCCAGAAAATACCCAGTTTTCTAAATGACATTGCAACATACTGTACCAAAGTTACTGCTCTATCCCTCTCTAACTTTTTTACTCCAGATTTTGGCAAACTAATCATAGGATTTTGGGTTATAATATGATGGATGCATGAAAAATTCTTATTTTATTGGCAATAAACAATTATTATATACTTTAATAATAAATTACAGTGTTGGGAGTGCCATGTAATTATATTTTTGCACAACCTTCTCAGTCTTGACAAGGAAAGTCTGTCTTCTCATAAATCTTATTGTCATCCCAAAACTACAGTTATCACTCTATCTAGAATTTTGATTTCCACTTTCAGTTACCCAGTGAATGAGAGGCCAAAAAATATTAAATGGAGAGGGTTGGGAATAAAAAGTGCATAGGTTCTAAATTGCAGTGTTCTGAGTAATGTCATAAAATTTCACACTATCATATCCCATCCTGTTTGAAATGTGACTCACTCCTTTGTCTGGTACATCTGTGGTGTAGAAGTTACCTGCCTGTTAATCACTCAGCTGCTGTCTGTTATTAGATCAGCATCAGCTGTCATGGAATCACAGTGCTTGTGTGAGAGAAGCTCTTAGGTAGTAGTTTAGCTATGTAACAACGCCTACAGCATTCACCTCATGTCACCCCATCATGCAGGCCCTGCATCACATTATCTCAACATGGGAAGGGTGAGTGCAATACAAGAAGATATTTTCAGAGAGAAAGACCACATCCACATAGCTTTCACTACAACATGTCGCTACAATCATTTTATTTTATCAGAAACTACTAATGTTAATCTCCTACTATGTCTAATTTTACATTAAATGTAAGAGCCACGCTGGGCCTGAGAGGAATAACAAGAAGTTGATTCTCCCTTCCAGTGAGCCTGGGCTAGGAGACAAGAACACCTCTCCCCCACCCCGGGAAGCAACCAGCTCATTCAGAGGACAGGCTGGGTTGATAGCAACTGAGGTGCCAAACCAATGTAATGCTTGTATTGTTTGATTGATTTTGTAGGCCTAAGGCCGGTAGTCTGAACATCTACTTAGAAGATAACAATATGCAATATAGCAAATATGGAGGATTTTCTTCTGTCTTGTTTTTAAACTCCAACATTGTTCTCAATGGTTTTTGTTGTTGTTGTTGATGTTCAGTTTTATTGTTTCGTTTTATTCCATGTTCCATTTTGATTGGTTTTATTCTGTTATGTTCTGTTTGATTTTATTATGTCTGATGGTATGGGCAGCAGTTTCAAAGATAAGAGGCGTTATGACAGCCATTGTTGATATCCCCTTATCCTGTTTTGAAATCCTGTCTAATTTTCATTGTTCTGTTCTGATTAGCTTTATTTTGCTTTGTTTGATTTGGTTTTACTTTCTTTGAAATAAAAACAGTAAGAAGTTAAATTTAATTAAACTTACTAAAAATGTATTCATAGATAAAAGATATAGGTGGGGGAAGAAAGAGAGAGAGTTTATAACTATTTGTGAATCAGCCCTTGCCGGGGAATGGGACAGATGCCCTGCAGATAAGAAGTGACTACTATGTAACAAGTAATTCACATGCTAAATCCCAAAATGCTGGTTAAATCTATAGAGATAAAATCTCTCTCTCCCTCTACTTCTCTCTTTCTCACTCTCTCTCTCTCTTTCTCTTTCTCAGTCCCATAGTGACATATGTTGTTGAAAATCAACAGTCCTGTAAAATAAAGTGACAAGAGTTTCCAGTCACTACCAGCTTAGGGGCATTCTGATTCAGAACATTCATCTTCTCATAATTCATTGTAAGATGAACAAATATTGATTTTCTACTGTTTGGAGAATTTATGAATATGTTCACAAATATAATTTTTATCTTTTGTTTAACACAATAAATATAGCTAGATTCTATAAAAGACATTATTAATTTAATCTATTAAATGAAAGATACCAAGACAAAAAATGTTAATTTTAAATAAGGTATAAGAAGTCAGCATATATGATTTTATAATGCACACTGTACTCCATGCTACAAATGAAAAATATAATCTTGGGAGACTATAAATCTCATAGTTTTCTGTGATCATAAATAATAAAAACTAAATCCTACATATATACACATTACTTTCAAGAGCTACTACATAACTTAGTAGATAATCCCTTAGTACTTTTTTGCAGTTACCTGTCATCTATTAAAGTAACCCACTTCATTTCCTACTCTATGAATAATCACTGAATTTAGAAAATCAGTGAGCATCCCTTTGTCCTCCAAGCATTCTACTCTAACGAAAGAGACAGGCCAGCAAATGCAATCCCTTCAACACTGTGAGATACAACAGCCAAAGGGGAATAAAACCACAAGAGAATGGGCTTAGCAAAAGCTCCACAGACCACTGGACATTTGAGCTGAGTCTTGCAGTATATCAATAGGTGAGCAATGAAGAGAATGATATTTTAAATTAAGGGGCTTTAGCCTCTCTGGAACTGTCAGGGGTCTAATATGGCGAGAGGTGAGTGAGAACAGGGAAGGAGACAGCACTGGATATGAGTGTGATCGTCACTGTAGAATTGCATGTGATTGTCACTGTAGAATTGCATGTGATCGTCACTGTAGAATTGCATGTGATCGTCACTGTAGAACTGCATGTACATATATACAGCTTCCACTCTTCTCAGTAGTTAAAGGGCAGTGACTAGAACTTCTAAGTGATTCAGAAAGTGAACAAGTAACTTTGGTGATAGTTTTCAGGGAAGACGTGAAAGCAGCGGAAAGTGGATGCAGATAAGCCACTAAGGTTTACATCTCAGTACTATGTGGGGTGAATTGTAAGCTGGCAGTGCCAGCAGACATGGAGAAGAAAATCCTGATTTGAAAGACTTTTGAGACAAAGAATCACTGGAGATTATGCCAGACCTATGTCAGGGTTCTGATCAGGAAAAGAAGGGATACTTTTAGGATGAGAGACTTGATGAAAATTTTAGGCTTATAAGAAAAAAAAATTATAGGACAAGAAATTTGAAGTTCCAAAAAAAAAAAAATGAAAAGAAAAAGACAAAAAGAGATCAGAATAAAATAAAGAAGGTACAAGCTGCAATGTGATTTTTTTAAAATGTGAAGCAGTCATCCTTATGTGGAAATAGACACAAATCTTTCCTGGAGACAAGAAGGAAGTACAGCTACTGCTAAGGATAATTTGAAGTTAAAGGTGGAAGAAAACAGAAATAAAGTGTTTTTTTTTTTCATGGTGATAGGATCAGCAAAAGAAGCATGAAATAAAATATTTCACTGAGGAATGGGTGTTACACTGAAGGGAGAAAAACAAAGCAGGCTATGAAGCTGAGTCACAATGAAGACCAAAAAGAGAAAATCAGAATCATTCAGCCCAAAATAAAGGATGATTTACAGGGGTGCAAGAGAGACTTAACTCATCAGGCCTGGAATGTTCAAACCTTATACATTTCCAAAAAGGCTTTCTTGTCTTCAGAGGTGGGCCTGGAGGATGAGGTCCAAACCTTTAGGATGTTTTACAGGATAGGTGTTTGTTTGCCTGAGGTCATGCATCACCAGTTGGATAAGACAATGTATGTGAACAATGTGAGCTATGTCCAATGACTGTCTTCATTCTGCAATGGTAGAGTGGGGGTAGCTAAGACCAATCTTGCCTTTGCGATTGGGCGTAGATAAGAAGCTCACATGTCGAGACTAACATGAGTTTCTCTGATTTCCAACACATCACATATACCGTTGGAAAGCTACGTTCATCCATGCAATTTCACTGGCAGCGCATACCTACAAGCTCCTGCCTGGTTTGTTCCGGATCACACGGTTTCTCTTTGCTGCCTTCAGTTTGTATCCTTTCACTGTAAAGAACCATAGTCATGAGCGTAACAGACTGTCCAACATCTACCTAGCTTTCCAATGAATTTAAGCCTGAAGATGGCCTTGGGAATATCTGAACCTGTGGGTTTACTCATTCCTCAACCTTAAATCAGAAGTAGTAAGGAGAGTTTGGTTTGCAGCTGCTTGCAATGAAAGAGCAACAAAGGCAAATAGCTGTAGACAACTGGTTTCTACACCCTGCTATTTCCCTGGCTCCAGTAACTGATGCCTATGCAGACAAAGTACTTAGCAGATACTTTATTTGTTGAATGAATAAATGAATGAATGAGTGTTTGGAAAACCATGGAGAATGAAGTGTAGCTTATCAGTTTTTAATCAGCAGGCTCACCATTAAACAAAGCCCTTCGGACACACCCTGCCACTACTTGCAGAATACCTTCTTTGTTCTTCAAGTGAAGCCTGTGATGTCCCAATTATTAATTTATTTTATGGTCCCATCAGATAAAGCCTTCTGCATGTCCATTATTTTTTCTTCATAGAGAAACTTTTGACTGCCCAACCAAATCTTTTTCTTAATATTCTTTTGAGTATAAAAGAAAAAATAATATTTCTGCACCATTTTTCCTTCTTGAGAAACTGGATTTCATTAGCTGTCTTCGGTAACAACTGCAGGGATTATATTTTATTATATATATTTTTTAATTTAGAGAAAAAAAGCAAAACAGAAAAAAGTGGCAGAAATAACACAAAATTTCAAAAACTAACAGTAAGAAATGACTAGTCAAAAAAATAACAGTAAGAAATCACTAGCTGATAAATTACATATTGTTATTTTAGAAGTAGTTGTTCAAGTTACATATTTTTATTTTACAGAAAAAAAAAGGTAAGCGTAACAATGAACTAAGTTTCAAAACAGGTTAGTTGGACTGCTATAATATTTGGTACATTGTTTACTGTCTTTGTAGTCATTTGGAGTAGAAGATACAGGCAAGATATCTTGTCCAAATAATATTAGCACAAAACTTTCTTTTCAAAGAATTAAGAGAAGCTAGATGTATAACTATCTTAACCATCTTGTGTAGACATTTTTCTTTTCTTTTCTCTTTTTTCCTTCTCCCTTTCCCCTGTCCTGGTTTGAATATACAATAGATATTTTGTTAAGATCATTGCACACATTTGTACATGTACTTATACAGTATATACAAAGTGTTTACTTAAACTTTAAATAGTTACCTATGTGTCAAAATTTGCTAAACAACTGAATTAAACTGGCAAATTTATTGCACTGGACTTTGATTTTATTGCAATAAAAATTACATAAAATGAATATCTGAAGTTCAAAAATCACTGTATTCTACATGCTGTGTGCACTGATCCTGAAAATGGATGATGAGCCATTGCAAGCCATCCTAAGACGATGCCTCCAGGAACCTTTTAGAACATTTCTAATGTTCTCATGCTCTTTCACTAATGGTCAATAACAACTACATCTTGAAAAGAGAATAATAGTCAGGAGCTAGATCTCTCGGGACCTAGGCTTCTCATCAGGAATTAAGGTCTAAGTCACATGAGGAGAAAAATGCCTTTATCTGAAGAAGACCGAACGGACTCTTGATGGGTGATAGACATGAGCAAAATCAATTACAGCTTGGTGCAAATCATAAGGAGAGGAATATTTCAAGCTCTGGCCACAAGCCTTCCATTACCATCATTCAGAAATCAAGGGTAGAGGGGTACGCATTCTGCAGTGTCCCTGAGCTGTGAGAGAGCTGGCCTTTGGAGAAGAGCTAGTGCTCATCCTTAATTTCCTTTCATCCCTTTTATTGTTTCTGTGCTTCCATGTCTGTTTTTTTTTTCTCCTCTCCCCACAATGGCCAGTCCCTGATACTCTTTTTGCAAAACTTCCTCAAGAGTTCCTGACCCATTTCCCTGCAGACTTCTTAAGCAATCACTGGGTGAGTCCTTCATCCCGGAGATGAAAGCCAGCTTTGTGGCTTCAGTCAACTGAGATGGCCCACACACACAAGTCCTCCTGAAGAATCAGGCTGATACTATTCCCCACAGCTAAAACTGATTACTTGCATCCTCAGCTCCATACTCCTTATGGATTTTTCCTGTGAACACTTTGCTAACAAACCATTTGCTACCAATACTGGCGTCAAAATATGCGTCTGAGGCATCCGGTTGTTGCCACACTTCTTAGTCTCACTTTCAGACATCTCCCTGTAAGTCCCTGTATTGGTATCTTTTTTTGAGAGAAATAGCTTAAGGAAACAGCTATGACAGGCTACTTTGTAAAGAAAAGAAATTTATTTAGCTCGTGGTTCTAATGGTTCAAAGATGCAGCATCAGTATCAGCTTAACTCTGGTGAGGACCTGGTAGCCAAAAAGTGTCACAACAGCAGAACACATACGAAAGTGAGAAATCGCATCCAAAAACAGGCAGTCAGGGAGGCTAGGGTCCCACACAATCCACCCACCATGACCTAAGGACAACCCTCCAGGTTTTGCCCCTAAAAGTCATCACCTGCCATTGCCACAGTAAGAACCAAACATGTGTCACATAAACCTTTGAAGGACACACTCAGTGTATAGCCAAACCATAGCAACCACTAATCTACAATGACAAATGAAATTCACAGGACACCCCTTAATGACACTTAGCAAATGACAATACCGCTTTCCCAGGGGTGGCCTGTAGGGTGTCCCCCTTTTGTGATATATTTTACTGAGGAAATGCATACGTGTGCTTGCTCATGTTTTAAATCGTTAGGGAAAAATTAGATATAACCTTTAAATATTAATTGGGCTTTGTGAGAAGTGGTTCTCTTTTAGCATTCTTTTCATACTTATGTGATGATAGCATCGGTAAAGGGTTGTTTCCAATCTTCTATTTTCCAAATGCACTTCTAATGGTATGATGATACCCTTGCCACTGTGCCGCTGAGGTTCAGAAGCTCTGTTGGACCTTGCACTTGGAGAAAATGTACTTTCCTTCTCGGTTCAGACAGGAAGAGACAGCAGAGTTGTCCTCACAGATTCTTGCCTGGTTCCCTCCAAGCTGTGTGTCTACCCAGAAGACAGGGTGCGCTGTGAGCGGGAGCCTGAGAAGTCATTGAAAAAGCAAGCTCTGTGCACTCATCTGGCCCAGGCAGGTCAACTGCTGTGGGAAGAGATAACCACACTCTTTAGAACTAAAGGACACTGGGGTTTCTAAGGAGCAAATTGAGGCTGCTCAAGGTCACAGATAGTTTTGGTGCCAGGACTGAAACTAGAATCAGGGTGCTCAGATTCTCATTCCACTTTATTTTAAGGAGAACAGACTTTGTCTCTTTTGACTGAATCAGGACCCTTCAATTTTTTGCCTGTGATACCAGTGATTTGTACACATGGAGAGCTTCTGAATCGTACATGTGCTTTTCATACAGCAAATACTGAAGTTAGAAATGGGTGGGCGAGATTAGAAATGTCCATTTTGTACCCTGTTGACCAATAAATTACCTAGTATACAAAATTCTCATCAGAGCAGATGTTGCTACCTGATGTTACAAAAAGGAAATTCTGTTTCTGAGGCATCAAGGTTACATGGCCAACTATATACTCTTGTGACTTATACTAATGGAGGCATTATAATCATTCTTCACAATTGAACTTTTAGAAGAACATAAATTTACAAACAGAGTAAGCATCTCCTGAGATCCAGCCATGTTGGAACTGAGGGTGCTGAGCAAGAAAGCAACACTCCCTCCTTCCTGGTAAGCAGCCGCAAGCAATCAGCAGGCGAGCGAGGAACAGAATCAATCAGCATCTCCTTGAGCCTACCAGCACATGGGCGGAGAATCAAGCATCCCTCCCACCCCCTGCTAGCAACTGGGGGTCAGAGGTCTGAGCATCTCTTGGGATGCTCAGTATGCAATATAGTAAATATGGGGGATTTCCTTCTATCTTCTCTTTGAAGGCAAATATTGTTTTCACTGTTTTGCTTCTGATAGTTTTGCTCTATTCAATATTCTGTTTTGATAGGTTTTATAATGTTCTGTTTTTGGTTTGATTTTGCTGTACCTGTTTGAATGGGCAACTATTGGGAAGATAACAAGATATACTATGGTACCAATTACTGCTATCCTGGTAACCTGCTGTGAAGTTCTGCACCATTTTCACTGCATTGTCTCAATTGGCTTTGTTCTGTCTTGTTCTGTTGTATTTTACTACCTTCAAAATAAAAAAATTATAAACAGAAAACTGGATGATTTTATTTTAATTTCTAGTGGTTTCTTAACTATGAACAATTTATTAGTAATGAAGTTATTGTGGGTAGCAAAAATAAAAAATTATAATTCATTAATTTTCATTTAAATTAATTGAAGTGAAAGTGAAATATGATATATAAATTTCATCAGAATTTTTTTATTTAAAGAGGAAAAAAACAGGAAAAAAAGTACAAATATTACAGAATTTCAAGAAAAGAAGACAAACGGTAAGAAATCACTAGTTGATACATTACATATTGTTCTTTTAGAAATAGTTATTCAAGTTATAGAATTAAAGCACACAAAGTGGACAGTAAAGCAGTGAGAGTGCAAACAGATTTGTTCAACAATCCCACAAGAACCTAGAAATATGGTCATCAATCCCACACACCTAAACATACATGCAGCTGTATCTTTTATAAGCACTTCCTATTTCCTCTTTTTTTACAATAGCAATTATACATTTTAAAAATTTTATTTAAACAGAAAAAAGGTAGCAACAATACAGAATTCTAAAAGAAAGAAAGAAAAAGGAGAATGAGAAAAAGCCCCACTAATAAATCAGTAATTTATAAATTACATACTGTCATCCTGGATGCAGTCATTCAAGTCACAAAGTTAAAGGGTAACATGGTAAATATTAAGACAGTCAGACTATAAATAGTTCTGCTCAAAGATCCAACAAAAATTCAGCAATATGGTCATCTATTTTACACACTCAAACATACATGCAGTTATATCCCTTAGAGCACTTTATTTTCCTCTCTTTTTTACAATAGCAATTACACATTTTGGTTTTATTACTTTTGTAGTTCTTATTTACTTTTTACACTAGAGAGATAGTATGATATTTATAAATATGATTCTTATTTATTTCACTAATGAGGATAGTTGCAAGTTGTCTCCATTTGCCTATGAAGGCCTCAAGATTATCCTTTTTTATAGCTAATATTCCATTGTATAAAAATGCCACATTTTTTCATCCACTCTGCAGTTGATGGG
>PVLA01001837.1:175036-315834 GCA_004027455.1 Hydrochoerus hydrochaeris
TTTAGCTATCACAAATTGTGCAGCTATGAACATGGGTGCACATATATCACTGTGATATGAGCTTTTCAGTTCTTTGGGGAAAATACCCAGGAGGGGGATAGCTGGATTGAATGGGGCTTCCAATCCTAGTCTTCTGAGAATTCTCCATATGGATTTCCATAATGGTTGCACCAGTCTACATTCCCACCAACAGTGGAGCAGTGTTCCTTTTCCCCCCCAGCCTCTCCAACATTTGTTATCAGTTGATTTCTTGATGGCAGCTATGCTTTCCAGAGTAAGGTGGAATCTCAGTGCTGTTTTAATTTGCATTTCTTCAATGACCAGTGATGGGAAACATTTCTTCATGTATTTATTTGCCATCTGTATATCTTTCTCTGAGAACTGTGTGTTCATCTCAGATGCCCATTTTTGGAGAGGGTCTTTGAATGTTGGGGTATTGATGTTTTTCAATTCTTTATATATTCTGGACACAAGTCCTTTGTCTGAGGGGTTGCTGGTTAAAATTCTTTCCCACTCTGTGGGTTTTCTTTTCACTCTGTTGGTGATTTCCTTTGAAGTGCAGAAACTTTTTAATAATGTGAGATCCCATTTGTTGATTCTTTGAAGTGTTTCCTGTGCAGTTTGCGTTTGGTTCATGAATTCTCTGCATATCCCTATGTCTCCAAGACTTCTACCTACCTTGTCTTCCAGTAGATTTAGTGCTTCTGTTTTAATATTAAGGTCTTTGATCCATTTAGACTTTAGTTTTGTGTGTGGTGATATGCATGGATCTAGTTTCAGTTTTCGGCATGTAGAGAGCCATTTTCTCCAACACCATTTATTAAAGAGATTATCCTTCTTCCAGTGGACACATTTAGCCCCTTTGTCAAATATCAGGTGGCTGAGTGTCTCTGTAGTTGTGCTTGCATCTTCTAATCTGTTCCATTGATCCTCAGGTCTATTTCTTTGCCAGTACCAAGCTGATTTTATCACTGTGGCTTTATAGTACTGTTTCAAGTCAGGAATTGTGATGCCTCCTGCCTTGCTTTTGTTGCCTAGAATTGCCTTTGTTATTCTAGGTTTCTTCTGTTTCCAAATGAATTTTAGTAGTGTGTTCTCTAGATCTGTGAGGTATGTCAATGTTATTTTGATTGGATTGCGATGAATCTGTATAACAGTTTTGGGAGTATAGCCATTTTCACAACATTGATTCTTCCTAACCAAGAGCAAGGAATGTCCTTCCATTTTCTAACATCCTCTTCAATCTTCTTTTTCAGCATAACATAATTTTCAGCATATAGGTCTTTTACATTTTTATTTAGGTTGATTCCTAAGTATTTCATTTTTTTACATGTTATTGTAAAGGGCTATATTTCCATAATTTCTCTCTCAGTGAGTTTTTTGTTTGTGTACAGGAATGCTATTGATTGTTGAGCATTGGCTTTGTATCCAGTTACACTGCCGAACTTGTTTATTACCTCTAGCAGTCTTTTAATGGAGTTTTTTGGGTCTTCTATATAGAGTATCATGTCATCTGCAAATAGTGATAATTTAACTTCTTCCTTTCATATCTTTATTCCTTTTATTTCACTCTCTTGTCTGATTGCCCTGGCTAGTGTTTCCGAACTATGTTAAAAAGGAGTGGTGAAAGTGGACATCCTTGTCTTGTTCCTGATTTTAAAGTGAAAGCTTTCAGTTTTTGTCCACTTAGTATAATGTTGGCTGTTGGGTTGTCATAGATGGCCTTTACAAGGTTGAGGTAGACACCGTGTATTCTGCATTTCTGAAGGGTTTTTATCATGAACATGTGCCAGACTTTGTCTAAAGCTTTTTCTGCATCTATTGAGATAACCAAGTGGTTTTTGTTTCTGGCTCTGTTGATGTGATATATTACATTTATTGATTTGCATATGTTAAACCATCCCTGCATTCTTGGAAGGAACCCCACTTGGTCATGTT
Source organism: Hydrochoerus hydrochaeris (assembly GCA_004027455.1). Classification (NCBI taxonomy): domain Eukaryota; kingdom Metazoa; phylum Chordata; class Mammalia; order Rodentia; family Hydrochaeridae; genus Hydrochoerus; species Hydrochoerus hydrochaeris. The sequence goes on from PVLA01001837.1 coordinate 176,975, forward strand.
GTATAATCTTCTTGATGATTTGCTGCATTCTATTTGCAGCATTTTGTTGAGAATCTTTGCATCAATGTTCATTAGTGAGATTGGCCTATAGTTCTCTTTTTTGGTTGGATTTTTCTCTGGTTTGGGTGTCAGAGTAATACTTGCCTCCTGGAATGACTTAGGGAGGATTGCTTTTTTCTCAATTTCATGGAAGAGTTTAAGGAGTACTGGCATCAAATCTTCTCTAAATTTCTTGTAGAATTCAGATGTGAATCCATCAGGACCTGGGCTTTTTTTGTTGGTCAGTTTTAATTACATTTTCAATTTCAATAGCTAATATTGGGTTGTTCAAAATTGCTCTATCTTCTTGTTTGAGCTTTGGTAGTTCATATGTTTCTAGAAATCTGTCCATTTCCTCTGTGTTTTCCACTCTGTGTGAGTAGAGATTTTCAAAGTAGGTATTCATGATCTTTTGAATTTCCATGGGATCTGTAGTAATTTCTCCCTTTTCAGTTCTTATTGCATAAATTAAGGTTTTTTCTTTCTTTCTCTTGATAAGATTAGCTAGGGGTTTGTCAATTTTGTTTATTGTCTCAGAAAAACAGCTTTTTGATTCATTAATTCTTTGTATGTTTTTTTTAGTTTCAATTGCGTTGATTTCTGCTCTAATCTTTACAGTTTCCTCTATTCTATGAGCTTTGGGTTTAGCTTTCTCCTCTTTTTCTAGAAGCTTGAGATGGAGCATTAGGTTGTTTATTTTTGCTTGTTCTGTTTTCTTGATATGACAGTTTATTGCTATATATTTGCCTCTTAAGACCACTTTCATTGCATCCCACAGATTATAGTATGTTGTTTCTCTATTTTCATTGAATTGTAGGTATTGCTTTATTTCTTCTTTAATTTCATCTGTAGCCCACTGGTTGATCAAAAGGTTTTTATTTAATTTCCATGCATTTATGCAGGTTTTACAATTTCTTTTGCCATTAATTTCCAATTTCAGTGCACTATGGTCAGATATTATGCATGGTATGATTTCAATACCTTTGCATTTACCTAAGAATGTTTTATGGGATAATATATGGTCTGTTTTGGAGAATGTCCCATGTGCAGCTGAGAAGAATGTGTATTCTGATGTGGTTGGGTGGAACACTCTGTAAACATCTACTAAGTCCAATTGCTCACAGGTGTGATTCAGTTCTCCTATTTCTTTGTTAACTTTTTGTCTAGTTGATCTATCTTTGTGTGACAGTGAGCTGTTAAGATCTCCTGTTATAATTGTGTTGTTGTATATTTGGTTTTTCATGTCCATTAGTATCTGTCTTATATAGTTGGGTGCTCCTGTATTTGGCACATATATATTTATAATTGTTAGTTCTTCCTCTTGAATTTTACCACTAACAAGTATGTAGTGACCTTCTCTATCTCTTTTAATCATTTTATGTTTAAAGTTTATGTTGTCTGCAAATAGAATAGCTACCCCTGCTTTTTTCTGGGTTTCTGTTGCATGGAATACTGTTTTCCATCCTTTGACTTTTAACCTATGAGTTTCCTTTTGGGTCAGATGTGTTTCTTGTATACAGCATATTGTTGGGTCCTGTTTCTTGATCCATTCTGTCAATCTATTTCTTTTTATAGGTGAGTTGAGGCCATTTATATTTATGGATAGCACTGATATGCACTGGCTTGACTTTGCCATGTTATGTTCCAGTTGTTTCTTTCTGCTTTTCCTTATTTAATTGCTTATTCTACCTGACAGTTTCTTTCTGTTGTTGTTTTGGGGATTGTGGTCATTTTTATCTCTGTCTAGTATGTCTTTCAGTACTCTTTCTAGGGTTGGTTTGGTGGAAATGAATTTCTTCAGTTGTTCTTTGTCATGGAAGTATCTTGTTTCTCCATTAAATTTGAATGAAAGTTTTGCTGGGTACATCAGTCTGGGTTGAAGGTTTTCTTTCAGGGCTTGAAATACCTCACTCCAAGCTCTTCTTGACTTCAGGGTTTGTGCTGAAAAGTCTGCTCTGATTCTAATGGGCTTTCCTTTATAGGTGAGTTGTGTCTTTTCTCTGACAGCTTTTAATATTCTGTTTTTATGCTGTATGTCTCAGATCTTAATTATTATGTGTCTGGGTGTGGATTTATGTTGATTGTGACTGTTTGGTGTTCTATATGCCTCACTTATCTACATATCACATTCTTTCTCCATGTTTGGGAAATTTTCTGTTTTTATTTCTGTAAATACTTTATGTATGTCATTTGCCTGAACTCTTGTATCTTCACTAATGCCCATTATTCTTATATTGTTGTTCTTGGCATCATCATGGAGCTTCTGGATTCTCATTTCATGCTGCTTTATTATTTTTAAAAGTTCTATCCTTTCCTGATCATTAACTGTGATCCTGTCCCCAAGGTCCGAAATCCTTTCCTCAGCTTCCTTTAGGCAGTTTTGCACGTTTTCAATAGATTTTTTTGTTTCGTGGATGTCTCTTTGAGTTTGTTTCATGAATTCTGCTTGTTTTCTATATTGTTCATTCAAAGTTTCAATCAGTTTCCCATGCTCATGTACTTTTTTCTCTAGTTCTTCTTTAGTTGCATTCAACAACTCCTTTACTAAAGTTGTTATTTCTATCTTTACATGGGAGAATACTTCTAATTTGATATCCTCTGTAGCCTGATGCAGTTGTTTTTTTATTTCACTGGCTATATTTTCAGAGATTCCCAGTGTGTTACTTTTGGGGTCCTCTATTTCAAAGTCTCCTATACTTGCTTTGGGTGAACTGTATGTCTGAGACTGCATTTTGCTTTTTCGTTTTGTCATTTTCACTCTGCCTGGTGTTTTCTATGTGTAGGAGGGGATCACACACACTATTTTCAGACACACCAAAGTCTTACAGTTAGTTGGAGGGGGTTTAACTACTGGCCCTATTTATCACCTGTACACCTCTATTTTAGGGGTATACTCACCACGTTGATACAGTCAACCTGGTGTAGTCCAAAGTTTGCCACCTGAGAGCAAAGTTCCAAATTTTCTCAGACTAACTGGATCCCACTGAGATGGTCTGATGGTCCAGGTGGGAGGGTGGGCCCATCTGTAGCAGTCCAGGGCAGTTTTCAGTCTTGGGAGGGCCTCCTCGATGTTCCAGGTGGCAGGGTGGGCCCTCGGTGGAGGTTAAGGGCAGCCTTGCCCTGAAGCGGGTTTGAGCTGAGTTCCTGGTGGCAGGGCGGGCTTCATCAGAATTTTTAATTAAACATAATCAGGGCTTGGAAATTGTAGTTTTGGTCATTATTGTCAATTTAGATCACAGGATGCTCAGATATATGATTAAACACTATTCTGGATGCTTCTCTGAGTGTCTTTGAGTAAGCTAAGTGAAAACTGATAGATTTATTGAAGAAGATTGACCTCATTAATATGGGCAAACCCCATTCAGTACATTGAATAAATAAATATATATAATGGCAGACTGGACCTGCTCAAATAAGGGGCAATTTTATCTTCCTAACTACAGGAGCTGGAATGAGGTCTTTCTTGTCTTCAGTATAGATGGAAAATAAAGATTTTTCAGATTTTAGATCTTCAATTTTGTCTGGCTCCATAATTGTGTGAGCGAATTTCTTCTGATAAGCCTTGTTAGGTGTGTATACACACGTTCACACACACACACATACACACACATGTTGTAAGTTCTATTTCTCTGGAGAACCCTGACTAACATAAACACTTACTATGTGCCAGAAAATATAGCAAATTTTGCAAAAAAAGGGATAAGATGCATATTATTCTCCTCACTTTTCAGATGAAGAAATACAGGCATTAAAAGTTTTAACCACTGAACCAGAGTTAAGGCTAGTAAAGGATATTTCCTGGGTTTAAACCCAGGTCCATTTGCTATGAAAGATTTCATTCATCATTCTAGCATGCCCGGCCAAAGTGACAGCATTTACTTTGCAACTTTACATGGACCTTTTGAAAATTTCCTTGTCTATTAATCTGCTTTGGTAAGAGCATAGAGAGGCAGAATTAAAACCTTTAATATGCTGGGAACATACTGTGCTTCACACATTCATTCTTGAGTTTGGTTTTTTGTACATGTCTGCACATATACAACTTTTTGTAGGAAAAAGAATTTCCCTCAATCTATACTGACCACAAGATATGTCTTTGAATATTGCTCTCCTATGCTGTTTGGTTATGGACCATGTGAGATCAATCTACAAGTTGATGCATTTGCTTCAATAAACAGCATGAATAATTTTACGCATCTAGGCTTTGGTCTGCTCTTGCTCATGGTTCCTTGGCACATCCAGAGAACCCAAGCAAAATTTCCAGTTAAGAGCCAAAACCTTTGTGATGTATTTCATTGCTGTGTGCTTCAGTGCTGAAACACTTTGCCAGACTTTGTCTCTTTGGGTCCAATTGAACACAGAGATTAATGGTGAGTTCCAACTACTATGAAAGCAACAGAAACACAGATTGTTTCATTGTGTAGGGGTTTCATTCTGAAGAACTTTATTTGAAGTGACATAAATGGATGCCTACAACAGATAGCAAGTGAGAGTGTTGTTGGGAATGGTACATGTGTCATTCTTAAATACTTTCAACTTGGCTATTATTAAGCCAAATGTGTCAAAAACATATGTTCTAATTAAAAATAAAGACTAGAGCAAATTGAATTTTTTTAAAAAAACTAAATCAGGCCAGACCCAAGCCTCTCTCTGTGAGTCAGTACCATTCTCGGACTGCAAAGGGAGAGAACTAGGCCACATGAGAGAAGATCCCAGCCCGGAAACCACCGCTATGCATGGGCCACTGCTGGTTTGGGGAGAGCAGACCCAAGCCTCTGTCCATGAGTATGTGCCAGTCATGGACTAGAGAGAGAAAGTACCAGGCTTCACAAGGAGGAGATCCCTGCCCGAAAACCATACCGTTTTCATTGTTTTGTTGAGTTGGGCTTTATTTTCTTTTGTTCTGTTTATGCTAATTCTGATGGCATGAGCAGCTTTTTAAAAGATAGCAAGAAAGGGCCAGGGATTTAGCTCAGTGGCTTAAGCACCTGCCTGGTAAGCATGAGGTCATGAGTTCAATCCCCAGTACCAATAAAATAAAATAAAATATAGCAAGACATGTTATGGAAGCCTTTATGTGTTTACTACTAGCTTGTTTTGGTGTCATTTATTGCATCCATTGTTTTGCTTTTATTGTTTCTATTCTATTCTGTTCTGTTTGATTTTTAATACGTCCAAAGGTGATATTTGCAGCTATGTTGAAAACAAAAAGCCATTGTGATAACTATTGTTGATTTCATAAGGTCCTGTATCACTTATTCTTGTTTATTTTGCTTGATTTTACTCTGTTTTATTTTCCTTGATTTTATCCTCTTTAAAAAAGCAAAACTAAATCAGTTTTTAGATATATAAACATGATTTAAAGCCCATGAAAGCTTTAGTTCAATTACAAAATCCACATTTTTTCCCATTCTCATGAGTGATCAATCCAAATTTTCCAAGCTTAGCATTTTAAGTACATAAATAGATATGTAAGTCCATAGTCTGTGTTTGTGTTTGTGTGTGAGTTCATAAAAGTATCATGTGCATTTGTACATGTATTTGTGAACATCAAGTATGTGAGTGCTCACCTTGAGGCCAATTTTGAATGGAAATTTCTATGTATTTTATATTCAGGTGCTGCAGTTAGGATAATTTTAATACTAAAATAGAGCAGAAATAAAATTACAATGATCATGTTTTATTAAAGTTACCTATAACACTTGTACCAAGAAATTTTATTCTTTACTCCTTAGTGATTTTTTTCAAATACACTAAATTATCTTTTAAAAATTCTTCATGACAACACACACACACACATCACACACTCACACAACTTATTTCAGGATAAAAAGAGAGATATTGTCTATCACTTTAGAAAGCAGTACTGAAAGTTCCAATTAAAATATCAAAATTTTGCAAGTAAAGAACACAAACCTGAAGTTTTAACACACGTACAAGAGACTGAATGATAGACAAGGCTGTGAAAATACCAGAAATTTATTCTATGAATTTTAAGGAGGGAAAGAACTAGGTGGGATGAAAGACAAAGTCTATGATTTCATAGCTGGAGGTTGGAGACAGGAAAAGCATGGAATAGCCACTGGCCAGGGAGGAAGCCTCCTTGACCAGAATTCAGTGTCCTGAGAAATACATGGCAATAAGTCCATTAGTCAGCTTTTATCTCCACAACCAAATGCCAGAGAAAAACAACTTAAAGGAGGAATGATTTACTCTGGCTCACAGTTGCACAGGTTTTATTTCATTCTCAGCTGGTTCCAAGGTAGAAACACCATGGTAGAAGGGTGGTAGAAGACAGCTATTTACTCCAAGGCAGTTGAGAAACAGAGTCAGAAAAAAGCCAGACTAACTATACCATCAAAGCTATAGCTCTAGTGATTGGTCTCATTCAAGAAGGTCCATTGAGCTATGATCTCATCAATGGGTTAATCCATCAATAAAGTTAACACTCTTGTGATCTGCTCACCCCTCTAGGCCCTGTCTCTGTATATTGTTGTATTGGAAACCCTAAATACCTAAATACCTGAGGCTTTGGGGAACACATTATATGTAAATCATATCAGTATGAGATTATGAAGACTGTCAAGAGTTACTCCAAGTGGGCTGGGGATTGAGACTGGATTCATTCATTTCCTTAATATCAAAATGTGTGAGGAAAATTGGTGTCATCATCATAAATAAAAAAAAGATCGTCTAAATTTCCTGTCATCTAAGACCAGGTTAGTTTTAAATAAGGTGTTAGTGTTGGGGAAGCTCAGTGGTGCAGTGGCTGTGTGTCAAGCACAAGGTCCTGAGTTCAATCCCCAGTGCAGCAAAATAAGTAAGTTTACATCTCATCAGTGTTTCCACAGGTAACAGATTTCAGCTAATTTGCCCCATGTTTCCAATCCTATTAGATAAAATATGTTGATGCCAATGACAGATCCAAAACTTGAACTGCAGGTTACATTCATCTATGGTCAAGTTGCACTTGGAAAAAAAAAAAAAAAGGCAGAACACTGCAGTGCCAAAGTTCCTAGACATTCAGCTAAATAAATGGAACACACAGGTTAAAATGTGAGTCTGGACTTGTAATCTGATAACTTCCCAAGAGTGAAACATCATGAGAAGCCTTCAGGTAGAAACCAGGTCAGTTCAATAGCACATATTTATTTCACAATTACTAAAAATTCTCTTTTGGGTAGATATCAAATGCATTTGACAATTCATATTCAAATGAACTAAAAAAATTTTTTATTTCAAAGTTTTAATCTTAATTAAAAAATTAAATTAGAACATAGGCAATGTCCTCAAATCTAACCTATAGTGTTCCTTACCATATGAAGCTTACTAATTTGTATCTATATTTTTACTGTAAAGCATCATTGTAAATTGTATTTTCCTGACAGATAAGTATATCCTCAGCTTTCTTCCAGGGTGAAGGGTATTGCTATATTTTCTTGATTGTGGGAACATTTTCAAGAGAGAGCAAAAAACTGAAGTCTGTCTCTTTTCTTGCATATATATTATGAGGCCCCACTGAGGCATGTTGATGGAAATAGAATTACACTCTCTCTCCTCACCTCCATAGATCATTCTGTGCATATATTTTCTAATGAAGTCAGATCATTATCTCACAAATGATAAATTGTATATAATTTACAAACTTAAAACTACCTAAGCTATCTACCCCAACCTATGAAAGCATAGCTTTTATATTAAATTAATATTCTTCTCACCTGACATTTACATCTACTCTAGAACTTTTAAATTATTTGCCAACTTTTGGCTAAGGAGTATATTTTTAGTTAAGTTTGCTGCTTTTAATTTACTGGATATTTTTTCAGAAGGAAAAAAAATTGAAATATGTCCATCAAACATTTTACATTTCAACAAAACCATGACATGAAAAGTTTTCCAGAATTTTTCAGAGTGAAAATATGATCAAATAGCTCCAGCAAAGGCCAAGACTTCAGCTTTAACCTTCACCATTCTCTCGGGCTCCAAGACTTAGGAAAAACATGATAGGCAATTTGTAAAGCTAAACGATGTGTTTTTTTGGAAGAGAAAAATTCCTTATATTAGTTAGATTATGATGATATTTCGCTGACACAGTATCCACTAGACTGTGCGATTTCATAGATGACATCTGACTTCACTCCAATCCAAGAAGTCTGTTATGGGAGGTAGCACAAGCACCTCCCCTCAGCACACAGCACAGCCTCACCTAGAAAAGTGTGGTGTGAAAGTGGATTTGAGCTTCAAAAACACTTTTGCACAATAAGGCATTCTTTTAAAATATTGAAATCATTGTTTTTTTCCACGTTTCACAGGATTCCATGAGCCTCTTCCAACTTTAAAGACTTTCTTTGGACACACGGCCCTGCATGTTTCTTCCTGGATACAGGGACAGAATGTCTTCAATCGAGTCCCCCAGCATGGTGATATAGAAGGATGGTAAGGAGCTCTCTCTCTCCTTCCTTGCTGGAAACAAACTCTCCTGTTTACCTGCATAAATTCCTACAGCTCATGATCCAGAAGAGAAAGCAAAGATTCTGGGAAGAAGGAAGCAGATGGAAAATGTAATCAAGTCCCTACCAACAAAGAAGAGCCCAGGCCCAGACGGATTCACTGCGGAATTCTACAAGAAATACAAAGAAGACAATGCCAACACTCCTCAAACTCTTCAATGAAATTGAAAGGGAAGCAATTCTCCCTAAGTCATTCGTGGAAGTAAATATCACTCTAGTACCAAAACCTGAGAAAGACCCAACTACAAAAGAGAACTACAGGCCAATCTCCCTAATGAACATAGATGCAAAAATTCTCAATAAAATATTGGCAAACAGGATGCAGCAAATCATCAAAAAGATTATACACCATGACCTAGTAGGATTCATCCCAAGCATGCAGGGATGGTTCAACATACATAAATCAATAAATGTAATCCACCATATCAATAGAGCCAAAAGTAAGAATCACATGATCATTTCTGTAGATGCAGAAAAGCTTTTGATAAGATCTAACACCCATTCATGATAAGAACCTTACAGAGAATTGGAATAGATGGTCTTTACCTCAATATGTTAAAGGCCATCTACGACAAACCAACAGCCAGCATCATATTAAATGGCCAAAAACTGAAAGCCTTTACCTTGAAATCAGGCACAAGACAAGGATGACCCTTATCACCACTGCTATTCAACAAGTAAATACTAGCCAGAGCAATTAGACAAGAAAGAGAAATAAAAGGAGTAAAGACAGGAAAAGAAGTTAAATTATCATTATTTACAGATGACATGATACTCTACATAGAAGACCCCCAAACCTCCATTGAAAATCTCCTAGATATAATAAATAAATTCAGCAATGTAGCTTGATACAAAGTCAATACTCAAAAATCAATAGCATTCTTATACACTAAGAACAAAATCACTGAGAGAGAAATAAGAGAAGCCACACCCTTCACACTAGCATCCAAAAAAATGAAATAGTTAGGAATTAATCTAACAAAAGATGTAAAAGAGTTGTGTGGGGAAAATTATAATACCCTGAAAAAAGAAATCAAAGAGGACCTCAGAAAATGGAAAGACATCCCTTGTTCATGGATAGGAAGAATAAATATTGTAAAAATGGCCTTTCTCCCAAAATTGTTATACACATTCAATGCAATCCTGATGAAAATACTACTAACATACCTCATAGATCTAGACAAATCACTCCTAAAATTCATCTGGAACCAGAAGAGACCTAGAATAGCAAAGGCAATTCTAAGCAGCAAAGCCAAGGCAGGAGGGATCACAATCCCTGACTTGAAGTTATACTACAAAGGTACTGTAATAAAATCAACATGGTATTAGAATAAAAACAGACCTGAAGATCAATGGAATAGACTAGAAGATACAACTACAAACACACTCAACCACCTTATCTTTGATAAAGGGGCCAAGCATGTTTACTGGAAGAATGACAGTCTCTAATAAATGGTGCTGGAAAAACTGGCTATCCATATGCCAAAAACTAAAACTAGACCCACGCCTTTCACCACGTACTAAACTAAAATCCAAATGGATCAAAGATCTAAATATTAAAACAGAAACACTAAATCTGTTGGAAGACAAAGTAGGTAGAAATCTTGATGACATAGGGGTAGATAGACAATTCATGAACAAGAACCAAACTGCACGGGAAATACTTCCCAGAATCAATAACTATGATCACATCTTATTAAAGAGTTTCTGCATGTCCACAGAAATGTGCAGCAGAGTGACAAGAAAACCCACAAACTGGGAAAAAATGTTAGTGAACTGTCCCTCAGACAAAAGGACTTCTGTCTAGAACTCATAAAGAATTAAAAATCAGACCCCCAAAATTCAAAGACCCAATCCAAAAATGGGCATCCAAGATGAACACACAGTTCTCAGATGAAGAAATACGAATGGCAAATAAATACATGAAAAAATGTTCATCATCATTGGTCATTAGAGAAATGCAAATTAAAACCACACTGAGATTCCATCTCACTCCAGAAAGAATGTCCAGGATCAAGAAAACTACCAACAACAAATGCTGGAGATGCTATTGGGAAAAAGGAACTCTTCTGCACTGTTGGTGGAAGTGTAGACTGGTGCAACCACTGTGGAGGTCAATCTGGAGATTCCTCAAAAAGCTGGGCTTGGAGGTCCCGTTTGACCCAGCTTAGGCATATTCCCAGAAGACTGAAAACATCTTAGCAAAATGATATATGCGCACCCATGTATATAGCGGCACAATTTGTAATAGCCAGATCTTGGAAACAACCTAAGTGCCCATCAACTGAGGAATAGATAAAAAAAAAATCATGGAACTTTTATACAATGGAGTACTACTCAGCTATAATGAATTATCACATTGAGATATTTATAAATAAATGGATGCATCTTGAAACTATACTCCTAAGTGAAATAAATCAAACTCACATGTATAAATAGCATATAGTCTCCCTAGTGTAAGAAATGGTAAGAGTACAGAAGATTTTATGGAAATCATGGTTCACCATTATATTGCTTTGACATGTCTTCATTCATTGGTTGGAATGGTTTTATTCTGTTTTGTTTGATCTTAATATATGTGATCATATGAATAGTTACTTTGAAGACAAGACAATATGGCAGCCAGTGTTGATTTACTATCATCTTGCTCTGAAGTCCTACCATGCTCTTGTTTTTCTATTACCATTGGTTCTATCATGTTGTGTCTTACTGGATTTTAATATGTATGATAGTAAAAACAAAATTTTTATGGAAAATGAGATAATATAGCAGCCATTGTTCGTCTTTGGTTATTTGGTTCAGAATGCCTTGCAATACTTCCATTCTCTTGAGTTGTTTTATTCTACTTTGTTATGTTTGACATTATTGTGTGTAAAGCTAAGCTCAACATTTCAAAGAAAGAGACATTATGACAGCTACTGTTAATATCCAATTGTCTTGTTGTGAAGTGCTGTGATGCTTACATTGTTTTGTTCTGATCTGCTTAGATCTGTCCTCTTTTGTTTTATTCTCTTTAAAATAAAAAATTAAAAAAAGAAGTTGTGGAAATACATCCTTCAAGGATTTACTAGCCTTATCTCACTCCCTCTTTTCTCCTTTCCTTCTTCTTCTTTCTATCTTCTCTTCCTTTTTCTTCCTTTCTGTCTCTCTTTCTTTCCTCTCTCCTCCCCCCACTCAACTTCCACTGGTAACAGTGAGATCAGAATGCAGAACCAGCAAAAGGAAGTGTTAGGTTAGAAAACCAGTGACCACGAGCCACCTGCACCAGTATCTGCATCAAAATTCAGTGAGGGAAGAGCAGCAGACTGAGCTTTGAGATGCTGCCACTACACTAAATGCTTTCTCTACCACCACCACCAAAAAATAATAGCATAGGGGATTTGATTTTCCCTTGTGGTCATTCCAAAACCAGGAGCGGGGCACTTTTATTTGGTTCCTTATTTATAATTTGTACTGAAGACCCAGAGTGACACAACTAGACTTACAACTCATCTGAATAGAATGTCATATTTCTCTGCTTTCTTCAAGGTCAAGATTTTATTCATTAATGCATTATAACTAGATTCAAAGCAAGAAGGTTTAATGATTACTCTCATATTTTTAGTGCCACGTATTACCTAGGAGCTAGAACAGTGAATACAAAATAAACTGCAAGAAATAAAATATAATAAAAGCTATAAATAAAAGCTAAAATGGAGAAAGTGAAGCAATCTGGCAGGACAAGAGTAGAGAAAGGGAGTGAAGTACAAACTAAAATAAAATAAAATGCATATAAACTGCAAGAAATAAAAGAAAAAAACACACTGAAATATGAGAATATTTTGTTAGAAATTACATTGGTTCATATTAACAAAGGAGTAATTAATCATAACTAATATTTAAAAGTACAACTAATGGCATCTTCACTAGATCCATGTATCAGCTCTTACTCACCTTAGTAAGTACCTGAGTTCCCTTGAGGAGACAATTTTAACTAAAAAGAAGTTGGAATCTTCACCCATTTGGTCATTTACAGTTTACCAAATGGATCAGTTTATTAGATAAAATTGCCCTAATTCTTACAATGTAGAAAAATGACTTTAAAACATTGTTGGAGAATGAAAGGAATGGTAATGATACAAATAAGGAAATAGTAGAGCTAACTCTTCTGCCTGGGGTTAAGATCTTTGTCAATTATATCATTAAATTTTTAAAAAACAGTGGCAACTTTCATCAGGTATAACAAAAAACCTTGCAACTGAAACAATAAAAAGTCACTTGGAATCTAGATTTATATCCGGTTTATCCAGGGATAAACTTTGTGATAACTGTATTAGCTGTTGATAATAAATAAACTGATTTCTTATGAAAAATGGTGATGACATTTTTATGGAAAGTCACAACAGTAAAATTCTATTTTCAAAGGAAATATAGAAGTTTTCTAAGTTCTAGCACCTATAAAATTCTCCCTAAAACTACCCTGATATAGTCAGATAGTTTTTACATAAAATTGTCCTGCACTGAGAGGCTAGCCTACTCCACTGTGTCAAGGCTCAAAATTATCAGAAAATCTTGTTGGTAAATGTTCTTACAACTCTTTTCTATTTCCCAATCATTGTGTTTTCCATTTCAAAGATTGCCAGTCCTGCTTACAGTATAATTTTCCATCCATTACTACTCTAGTTTCTCCAGGTGGTTTCTAGTTTGCCCTTCTTTTATTCTATGAACTCAAAATATCTCTCATAAAAGGATCTAACCATCGTGGCAACAAAGTGAAATAATTGCCTTTCTTGCTCTTTTATTTCATAAATATTAAATAAAAACAACTATGTGACAAACAGTTTTGCAGGCACTAAAGGCACAAAGATATATAAGTCTCATTCTTTAGTTTCCAGTGAGATGGTCACAGACAAGTGCCTATTAATAAATAAATAAGAAGAATGTGACATAGGCAGCACCAGAAAGAGAAGTGAAAGTTCAGAAAACAGTGACTTAGTGGCTAATTTTGATTGGATGGTTCGAAACAGCCTTGCTGAGGAAGGTGATGTTTATGCTAAGATCCACAAGAAGACCTGACAGACGGGGGCACAGCTAGTGTGAGAGCCTTGAGGTGGGAAGAAGCTAAAATGGAGAAAGTGAAGCAACCTGGCAGGACAAGAGTAGAGAAAGGGAGTGAAGTACAAAATAAGAAAAAAGAAGCAAGCAAGGATGCATTTTTGATGGACTGAACACAATAATATTTCCACATCTTAATTTTAAAAAAAATGTGAGCTATTTCTGGAAATGGAAAAACTGGCATGCTTCACTCATGTTTAATAGGATATTTGGAATTCCTGAGCACCTGAAAGATGAAAGAGTAAATCATGAGATATCAAAAGTAGGATTGAATTTTAATTTTATAATATGATCAGTGCAAGAAGCACGTTTAAATTACTTTTGAAATGTCACGTAAGAATTCCAAATCCCTCGCAGCCGCTCTCTCTGCCACCTCACTTTTCAAAATAAAATATTCAGGTTTTCGTGACTGGCAACCCTATCTCCACAAAAACAGAAATATTTGAAGCTCGAACTTCCTACAAGAGGAACTCGCTGGCCTATTTTCTTCTAATTGCCGTTCACTTAATCTTTGATTAATGGCTCGTATGTTGACACAGAGTTCACAGTTTATGTTACATTTCTAAATCACTCTACCATAAATAAAAAATGTGTGTCAAAACAATTTAGAATCTTGCTTTGAATTGATTCTTAAAGCAAAGCTAGGTCTAGCAGTTAAATAATGATTGAACCACAAGTGAATCCCAGTTGACTGGATACTTTGGATGGATCTCCCTTTGACCCAAAATCACTACATAAATTGATAGTGTTGGAAAAACTAGTTTTCAGTCTATCAGTGACCTCACAGAACTCTGTCCCATAACCTGTTCTTGCACTTGGAAAATGAGTGTCCCCGGAACTTTGACTCTTTGACTGTCCATCAGCACATCTTACTCAAGAGTGTAGCAGTTACTTGTGGTGTGGCTATGGGAAATTAAGCTTCCATTCTTAAATTTTCTAGGTTTTTGTTCTAGTAGTAAACTAACTTTTTGGTGGAGTATGAAGTGTAGACTACTTGTTACGGGTTCAATTTTATCTTCCTAAAAAATAAAATTTGTACATGATGTCTAATCCATGGTATCATAATATATGACTCTCCCATAAAGTCTTATGGGGCCATTCAGATGAGCCCTGATCCAATACAATTGTAGTACATATTATAAAGAGAGGAAATCTGCATACACAAATGTACAGAGAGAAGATGATGTGAAGATACATGGAACAGAAAAAACATCTGTTTACAAACTAAGGCGAGGCCTGGACTAGGTCCTCTGATTCTTTCAGAGGAAACCAAGACTGCTGACACTGTGAATTCAGACTCTCACACTCCAAAACCGTAACAAAGTACATTTCCTTTGTTTAAATCACCCAGACTATTAGGCTATTACATCTGTCTTAACAAACAATAAACTTGTTTCCAACAGTTTGTGAAGATTAGAGACAGTCTGTATAATTTTATGTCTTATGAGAAGTCATATTCTGACGTTGTATCTTTATTGAACACATAAAGTAAATGCCATAAGGTGGATAAGGGCATCAAAATAAAAAATTAAAGCCAGAGCAAGTTAATTTTACAGACTGAATCATTTTTCCACGTGACCCACAATGGATGGCGTTTAGGAAGCACTGATTTCACCACCCGTTGGTAATTGTCCCAAAGATACTAAAATTACACATAAAAGAGCTTTTAGCGTCCTTGCCATCAACTACCACTCAAATCTTTATTTTATCCCAGCTCTTCCTCATATACCTTCTTTTACAATCCTCTCAATTGCTGTGTATACAGACAGGGCTGAATAGAAGAATTATGGATTCAGTGTTTCCCTTTCTTCTGTATTGTCAACAATGATTAAAGTTCCCTTTAAAGTAATATGGTTTTAATTTGAGTTCAGGTTGCTAAGGACTAAGGATAACACACAAATCAGTAGAACATTAAGGAACTACTATTCCCACAAACCATAATCTGAGATAAACACCACATGACTCAGTAAATCTAAGGAAATGTCTCTTACAACTTTGATGCCAACTCACAATGCCAAGCAAGGGCCAGCAGTTTCAGACTCATGAGCAAGCAAAAGACAGAGGGCTCTTGGAAACTCAGAAAAAAAGTATATTTTCTTGTCAGAAAAAGAACTTTAGTTTGAGTTTGTTAGCTATACGGATTGAATTGTATCACCCTTCCTCAACAAAGAAATAAACAAAAACAAAAAATCATCAGGCATAAGAAGTCACATTCTTCAATTTCTATCTACAACAAAGGGGAAGAGAGCAAAGATAAACCCATATAGAGGATGTGTTTGCTGCTGACACCAAGAGGATAATAATCTAGTAAGAAGGAAGTGACAGCTGCGGGAACAAGGTAGTGACACTACTCAGAGTCAAGGACCTGCTAGCTTCCCCATTCTGATTCAATGGTCTGATTGGTGTCAAGTTCCTACAAGTGAGTGTGTTTATCAGAACTTAGTCTGGAGAAGGGCTCTGAAGACAGCTCTGGGAGGACTAAA
Organism: Hydrochoerus hydrochaeris; assembly: GCA_004027455.1. Taxonomy (NCBI): domain Eukaryota; kingdom Metazoa; phylum Chordata; class Mammalia; order Rodentia; family Hydrochaeridae; genus Hydrochoerus; species Hydrochoerus hydrochaeris. Next base: position 193,101 of record PVLA01001837.1, read on the forward strand.
AACTTATTGGATCAATATGTTAGCATATGGATCAGAGCTAATAAGGATTTGGAACTCGAATGGGGAATCCAAGGCTGAAACTAGTTCTACCAACTGGACCACCAAAGCGTTGTTAGGGGTTATCTGCACTTGGTATGGTCACACTGACCTGGACTCTGTGTGAATACACCACACATGAAAGAGGCCAGCAATAGAACACACACTGGGTAGGACTGACTTCCCATTAACTAAGGAGTCCCTGGATACCAAAGTTTAGCTGGACTTGGACAAAAGGCAGGGATAACACTGCTGCATGGTGGATGAAGCACACACAACCATTATTCCACGGTATCCACAAGTTCTACATCCATGGATTGAGGCAATAACTGGGGAAGTGTATCTGCTTGATATGTGCACTTTACTTTTCTTGTCATGACTCCCTTTTCTCTTAGTTATCGTTCTTGTTATTGTTCTAACAATAGAGCCAAAGAATATGGCATGTATTCACATAACATTTACATTGTATTTACACTTAAGTCAGTATAAATAATCTTTAGAAGATATAAAGCCTACAGGAGCATGTCGACAGGCTGCATGAAAATACTATATCAGTTTATACAAGGAACTTGAATTTCATCTGTAGATGTTGTTATCCATCAGGGATCCTACAGCCTATGCCCTATACTGTACTTATACTCCTTTTTTTGTTTGTTTGTTTTGTTTTTCTGGTTCTTTCTTGAAATAGGCCTCATCCTTTTCACAAATCCCCTTGCTTAGCCATTCACCCAGCTAACTGAAATCAACAGCGACATCAGTAGAAGCTCTGGTTACACATCAACAGAAAATGGTAAAAGGAGATCACACTGGGAAACAAACAGGGAAGTTCATGCAGAACTGTCTCTTTCAAAAGAAAGAGGTTTTTTTTTTTCAGAAGTATTATCCAAGAATCTAACTACTCCAAGCGGCAGTAGCTTTTAACATACACTTGTAGAACTTATATTAAAATTAGCCAGGTATTAAAACATCATTTTGGAGGAAAATATAATTTTGGAATATTCTTTGAACAGCCACAACATGTAGAATATACTTCAGCATCTTTTATTCTTTTTGTGAGAAACCATAAGGTGAAATGGAGTATTTCTATTTATTTGGTAAAATAGCTTAAGATAGATAGGGAATGTTAGCAGATGGAAATAGGATTTACACAGAGAAATGAAGAAAGCCAGAAATGAAACTACCAGGGTTAATATATGTTTTAAAAAATATCTTTAAAAGTTAGAACTTTAAAAGTTATTTTTAAGATAAGCAAAAACTAGAGGAATGTGTCAGCATTACTCATTATTAAGAAAATGAAAAGACAAGTCACAGACTGAGAGCAAACACCAGCAACAGTTTTAAAAGGGAATGCATGATAATATATAAAGAAGTTCTGGGGGTCAACAACATTGAAACCAACAGTTTAATAAGTGGGCAAAATGTTTGAATAAAGAAAAGCAGACACACAAATGAACAAAAAGTACACAAAAAGTATTCAAGATCATGAGATATCAGACAAATGCAAACTGATGTCAAAATGAAATACCACTTTAAATCCACTCCAATACTTAACACATGACCCACCAGTCCTGACAGTGAGTATTTAATTAAGAGATATGAAAATATATGCCCACTGAAACATTTGCACATGAATGTCAATAGCAGCTTTATTCACACAAGCTAAGAATTACAAAAAACCTAAATGTACTTCAGCAGGTGAATGCATTAGCCAGCTGGGATACAATCACTCAGTAAAATGCTAGTAAGAAATAAAAAAAAGCTACTGAAACGTGAAACAGCATGAGACACTGACAGTGTGTTAAACAAAGAAGTCAAGTGCAAAAGAATGCAGAGTGTTTGATTTCCTTTACAATTCTAAAACAGGCAAAATTTATCTACAGTAGAAATCAGCAGGCTAGATATTGGCATCCAGGTGATGGTAGAAAGTCTCAGGCATGATAGAACTGCTACATGTTTTGACAAAGTGGTTACACAACGACATACATTTGTCAATGCTCATTGAATTAGAGACTCAATATTTTCTCACATGTGAATTATACTTTCAGGAAGTTGATTTTAAACAATATGAAAATAGGCAATGAACAAAACATCACAACAGTCTTTAGGCATACAATAGTAATGTTTATCCCTGTAGCCTCCCTAGTTTCAGTGTCTTGATAACTGAGATGATGTAGTTAAAATCAATTCTTTACAAGCTTTCTTCCATTTAAAGGTTTCTAAAGCTAAAATTAACAAGTCAAGCATGGTCTATAGCTTTTATAATGTTAGCTGTGCATAAATATATATATATATATATATATATATATATATATATATATATATATATATATCTGTATCATATGTAGATATATTCATTATCTACAGATGGCCCATTTTTATAGAGAGCATAAGAATCTTGAAAGTAGCCTATATGTCCACCCACAGATGCACAGATAAAGAAAACATGCATTTATACACACTGGAATATTACTATACCACAAAGATAGACAAACTTGAGTCATTGGTAAGAAAATAGATGCACCTTGAGTGATAATACTAAGTAAAATAAATCAGATACACAGCTTAAGTATTTCAGATGTACATTTATATGAGAAACCCAAAATATAAATAAATAAAAGAGCAAAAAAAAAAAGAAAACAGGGAGATAGTTCGTTTGCAAAAAGGAGAGGAACCAAAAGTGGAAGGGAGAAGGGAGGAAAGGGGATGAAAAGAGAATTAAGATGTGTCATGTACACTTAGCACCATGTAGTACATAATAAATGTAATCATTATGTATTATAAACATGTACTAATAAAATTAAAACTAATAAACTTACTTCATTTTTATTTGGCATGCTAACTTAATAGTATTTATATGTAAAATTATCCCAAATTTTGTGCTTCCATTTCAAAAGGTTGAACATGATATTAATTTATCTTCTAAACTACTGTGAGTTAAGAATTGCTTATGTTATTATGTTATGATAAGCAAGAGACCTTTTGGTTTCTGTGTCACCCTCATGAGTTCAAATCAAATTATAGATTCTGCAAAAGTTTTGCTTCTTAGAACAAGTGATCATCATGAGAAATATTCAACGTGCCTCACCTTTGTACTCAAGCATTAATTTGGTGGTCATCTTCTACTAAGCAAGTGGTATTTACAGGGCATCAGAAGGAAATAGGTCTAACACAGTGGTTAAAGTGGGATCACAACTTGCCTGATCACAAACATCATTTGTCCTAGTTTCAAAGACGTTGGGAATGGAAATCCATGGTAAAAGCTGAGATCTATGCTCAATTAATACAGTCCCGTCACCACTCCCTATGCAATGACTTTCAAGATCAGGCAAGTCTTCAAAACTCGGGCATAATGTGAGAAACAACTATAGAACTTACCTCAGAGTTTTGGGAGATCTCATCTCAAAGATATTTGAAGAACTCAGTGTGCTTGGAATGGGACTGTCTCTCCATTGTCTCCCTGGTAATTAGAGAAGATGATAAATTATAACCCAACAATCAGTTTCTGGGTTATGGGTGACATTGTCTTGATTTAGAAATAGTATGCCCTGGTCCACTATTATCTTAATAATAATAATGGATGCAATCAGAATATTATTTGTATGTAGGAGCAATCACTCCTACATACAAATAATATTCAACCTTGTCCATGCACATCAGAATAAAGCATGGTACTTCTCATCCAAAACAGCAATAATGCACACTTCTGAAGCAAGTACCACAGGATAAGGATGGGAGCAAGTGGATATGGGACATGGAAATGACAGCCAAATATTAGAGCTTTGCAGAACAGCTGTGAAGGTGAACTAGAAACTGGATGAAAAGCCCAAGACTGCTTTAGGCATTTCTTTTAAAATCTACATTCTTGAAGCCTTAAAAAAAAAGACTCAACCCAATCCAAAAGTAAGGGAAACTTTCATCTATTTAAAAGGATGACAATAATCTCATTTTCCTGCCTTCCTGTCATTTAAAGATTATTTATCTTTCTGCAGATCCATAACCTACCAGCATCTAAGTTCCTTCAAGAATCCAGAAGACACACAGAGAGCAAATAAACCACCAGAGGCAGTTCAGTGGAATTGCAGATTAGTCTCTTCAAAATCCCCTTTCCTCAGTTTCCTATGTTCATTTAACACCAATCAAAGAAAAAGAAATCTCTAGGGTCTTTCCCAAGTAAGTATGTGCAGCCTTCTGACCAAGGTCAATAGGGTGGAGGTACAGAGAGAGGTTTAAATACCCTGGAACTCATAAAGGGAAGCTCAACAACCATATAAGCTCTCTCTCTCTTTCTGGTTCACTTCCTGGTCTCACCTCTTCCTGGGATCAACTTGCAGAAAGCCAAGCTGGTTTTCTACATTCCAAAGAATTAAACTAGACCCATGCACTGGGTCTAGTCTAGTCTAGTCTAGTCTAGTCTAGCCCCTGTCACCATGCACTAAACTCAAGTCAAAATGGATCAAAAATCTAACTATTAAGACAGAATGTGTGGGTTGCTGAGGAGACAGCCAGATGCCAGCCTTTTCCCATGAGTCAGCACCTTTTACAGACAGTGGAGGAAGAGAACAAGAAGTCACCAAAAAGCAAGCCCTCCCTGAGATTCAGCACCATGTGCGGGAAACTGGGGAAAGAGCAAGATGCCAGACCTTTCTGGCACCTGGGTTGAGAAACAAGAAGAGCCAACACCCCCTCCCCTGCCATAAGCCACTGGCTAATTCAGAGAAACACAATCTGCAATGATAACTATTGAGGTAAGATACAATTTAATGCTTATAGTGTTTAGTGTTTCACCAACTTGGCAGACCTAAAGCCAATAGTTTGATCCTCTGTTCAGAGGATAACAATACACAGTGTAGCATCTATAGGAGATCTCCTTCTAAAGGTGGTAGCCATTGTTAATTCCCTATCATCTTGTTTTTGAAGTCCTGCATCATTTTCATTGTTTTGTTGGGCTGGGTTTTATTCTGTTTTGTTTGGTTTGGTTTTATTATATCTAATGGCATAGGCAGCTATTTCAAAGATAACAAGATATATTACGGCAGCCACTTTGGATTTATTATCTTATTTTGAAGTCCTTTATTACATTCATTGTTTTATTTCTATTGGTTTTATTCTGTTCTGTTTTGTTTAATTTTCACTATGTCTGAAGTTATGGACAACTATTTTGGAGACAACAAGGGGCATTTTTGTGAACCATTATTGGCTTCCTATTGTTTTGAAGTTCAGTGTCACTTAAACTGGTTTGTTTTGTTTGACTTTATTCTGTTTTATTTTGCTTGGTTTTATTCTGTAAAATAAAAAACTTTTTAAAAAAATAAATAAATATTAAGACAGAAACACTGAATCTATTGGTAAACAAAATAAGTGGAAATCTTGATGACATAGGGGTAGGCTGAACTGCATGGGAAGTACTAAAAAAGAATCAACAACTGAGATGTCATCTTACTAACAAGTTTTTGCACATCAAAAGAAATCACTAACAGAGTGAAAAGAAAACCCACAGATTGAGAAAAGATTTTTGGCAACTGTTCCACAGACAAGAACTTTTAACTAGAATGCATAAAGAATTGAAAAAAATCAGGTCCTGCAAATTTAAAGACCCAATCCAAAAATGCTGTGTCTGATATGAATACATAATTCTCAGATGAACAAATACAAATAGAAAATAAATATATGAAAAAACGTTCAACATCATTGGTCATTTGAGAAATGCAAATTAAAACTATACTGAGATATCATCTCACTCCAGAAAGAATGACTAACATTAAGAAATTAACCAATAACAAATGCTGATGGGGCAGGGCGGAAAAGGAACCCTTCTCGATTGTTGATGGGAGTGTAGACTGGTACAACCACTGTGGAACTCAGTGTGGAGATTCCTCAAAAAACTAGGGTAAGAGCTTCCATTTGACCCAGTTATTTTCCTTCTGGGTAATTTCCCAGAAGAATTGAGAGCATCATATCACAGCAATATACATGTACCCATGTTTATAGCAGCACAATTGGTAATGATTTAATCTTGGAAACAACCCAAATGCCCATCAACTGAAGAATGGATAAAAAAGATGTGAAACTTTTATGTCATGGAATACTACTCAGCCATAAAAACTCGAGGCTCTTAAAGGTAAATGGATGCAATTAGAAACCATACTCATTAGTAAACTAAATCAAACTTGTATGTGTAAGTACTGTATTTTCTCATTCATAAAAAACTGAAGGAATAAATATGATCTGGAACTTCTTTCAATCTGGGAAGCCAGAGCCATGGGAGATGAGTTTGAATACACTGGCACTGGCCTGGGGAGAATTTGGGACTATCACTCCCACCAGCTGGGTCCCTGCCCAGATCCCTAGGACAATGGACTAGGCTTGGGAAGTTTCAAAGGCTTGAATGGACCATGCCTTCTTTCAATCTGGGGAGCGAGGGCCGTGCAAGGTGAGTTCCAGCCCACTGGTGCTGGCCTGGGAAGAGTTTAAGACCACTGCACCCAGCTCCCTTGGACACTGGACTAAGCTCTGGAGGTGTTGCAGGCTTGAGTGGAACACACCCAGCGACCTTCATTCAATCCAGGGAGCCAAGGCCACACAAGGTGAGTTCCAGTGCACCAGCTCTCATTCCAGGGAGAGCTTGAGACCAAGGCACCCAGTGGTTAAGTACAAGCCCAGCTTCCTAAAACAGTGGACTTGGCTTGGGAGGTCCTGTGGGCCTGACTGGGCCATACTTAGTGACCCTTCATTCAGTCTCAGGAGCTGAGGGCAGAGGAAGTGATTTCCTACACACCTGGGGGAAGCTTTGAAACATGGAAATATAGGAAAATGACAAGATCAAAGACCAAAATGCAACCTCAAACCTCCATCCCAAGAAAGCCTAGGAGTCATGTGCATAGAAGAAAATATAAGCCATACACGTGAAATGCCTGAAATGGTATCAACTGAAATAAAGAAGCAACTCCAGGAAGCAATAAAGGAACTCAAATCAGAAATAATCTCCCAGGTAAAAGAAGAAATGATAAGAGTAGTGAAAGATATACTGAACACATCTAAAGAAGACATAGTTAAAAAATTAGAGCAACAAAATAAAAAGATAGAATCCCTAAATGAACAGTATACAAAACAAACAGAATGCATGAAGCAGATTCAAAGAGATACACAGGAAATCAAAAATTCTATTGAAAGTTGCAAAAACTGCCTCAATGAAAGTGAAGATAGAATTTCAGACCTCAAAGACAAGATTGCAGCTAGTGAACAGGAAAGGAAAGATCTTTTAAAAATAACAAGGAATCAGGAAATAACAATTCAACAGCTGCAAGATGATGCAAAGAAAAATAACATAAGATTAATAGGGATAAATGAAAAAGAAGGGGACAAAACAAATGATATCAAGAGGCCATTTACAGAAGTAATAGCTGAAAATTTCCCAAACATGACAATGGAAACTGACATACAGATTAGTGTAGCATATAGAACTCCAAATAACCATAACCAAAATAAAACTACACCCAGACATGTAATAATCACCATCCCAGAAATCCAACATAAGAACAGAATATTAAAAGCTGTTAGAGAGAAAATACAGATCACCTGTAAAGGAAAACCTATCAGAATGACAGCAGACTTCTTAACACAAACAATGAAGTCAAGAAGAGCATGGAGTGAAGTATTTCAGAACCTAAAACAAACCAACTTCCAAACCAGACTGATGTACCCTGCAAAACTGTCCTTCAAAAATAGATGGACAAATAAGATACTTCCATGACAAGAGCTGAAGAACTTCATGATCACCAAACCAATCCTGCAAAGAATACTAAAAGACATTCTAAATACACATGAAAAAAAAAAACACTAAGCAAGACAGACAATTAAACAGAACGGAAAGGTTAAGATACAACAGCAGAAAGGTAACATGTCAACAATAAATCAATATATAACAGTTATAACAAATAATGTAAATGGCCTCAATTCACCAATTAAAAGAAAAAGACTGGCAGAATGGATCAAGAAACAACATTCAACCATATGCTGTCTACAAGAAACCCATCTTACTCAAAAGGAAACTCAAAGACTGAATATCAGAGGATGGAAAACAGTACTTCATGCAATAGGACCCCCCCCAAAAAAAGTGGGGGTAACTATTCTGTTTGCAAACAATGTGAATTTCAAACCAAGAATGATCCAAAGAGAAAAACAAGGTCACTACATACTAGTTAGGGGAAAACTTGAAGAGGAAGAGATAACAATCTTAATTATATATGCACCAAATTCCAGAGCACCCAGCTATACGAAGCAAGTATTAAAAGAAATGAAAAATCAAATAAGCAATAACACAATTATAACAGGAGACCTTAACACACCATTGACACAAAGGGACAGATCAACTAGACAGAAACAGCAAAAAAATAACAGAACTGAATCACACCTGTGAACAAATGGACTCGATAGACATATATAGAGTGTTCTACCCAACAACATCAGAATATACATTCTTTTCAGCAGTACATGGGACATTCTCTAAAACAGACCACATACTAGCCCACAGAACATACTTAAGTAAATGTAAAAGAATTGAAATTATCCCATGCACATCACTGGATTATAGTACCATGAAACTAGAAATTAATGGTAAAAAAAGAAAAACTGAAAAAACCCCACAAACACATAGAAATTGAATAATACAATCTTGAGCAATCAGTGGTTCACAGAGGAAATTAAATAAGAAATTAAACAATATCTACAAGCAAACGAAAATGCAAATACAACTTACCAGAACCTGTGGGATGCAATGAAAGCAGTACTTACAGGAAAATGTATTGCACTGAGTTCCACATTAGGAAAACAGAACGAACACAAATAAACAACCAATATTATACCTCAAACATTTAGAAAAAGAAGAGCAAGCCAAGCTCAAAGCCTAAAGAAGGGAGGAAATTATAAGGATCAGAGCAGAAATTAATACAAGAGAGACTAAGAAAAGAATACAAAGAATCAATGAATCAAAGAGTTGGTTCTTTGAAAGAATAAATAAAATTGATAAGCCCTAGCCAACCTTATTTTAAAAAGGGAAAAAAGACTCAAATTCATGCAATAAGAATGAGAAAAGTGAAATCACTACAGACTCTGTGGAAATACAGAAGATCATCAACACCTGTTTCAAAAACCTCTACTCTCATAGGTTCAATAACATGGAAGAAATGGACAGATTCCTAGAAACATATGAAATACCAAAACCGGATCAAGAAAATGTAAAACTGCTGAATAACCCAATTTCTATTAATGAAATTGAAAATGTTATTAAGTCCTTACCAACAAAGAAGAGCCCAGGCCCAGACGGATTCACTGCGGAATTCTACAAGAAATACAAAGAAGACAATGCCAACACTCCTCAAACTCTTCAATGAAATTGAAATGGAAGCAATTCTTCCCAAGTCATTCCTGGAAGCAAATATTAACTCTAGTACCAAAACCTGAGAAAGACCCAACCAAAAAAGAGAACTACAGGCCAATCTTCCTAATGAACATAGATGCAAAAATTCTCAATAAAATATTGGCAAACAGAATGCAGCAAATCATCAAGAAGATTATACACCATAACCAAGTGGGATTCATCCCAGGCATGCAGGGATAGTTCAACATACATAAATCAATAAATTTAATCCACCATATCAATAGAGCCAAAAGTAAGAATCACATGATCATTTCTATAGATGCAGAAAAAGCTTCTGATAAGATCCAACACCTATTCATGATAAGAATCTTACAGAGAATTGGAATACATGGTCTTTGCCTCAATATGATAAAGGCCATATACAACAAACCAACATCCAGCATCATATTAAATGGCCAAAAACTGAAAGCCTCTACCTTAAAATCAGGCACAAGACAAGGATGTCCCTTATCACTGTTCCTATTCAATATAGTACTGGAAATACTAGCCAGAGCAATTAGACAAGAGAGAGAAATAAAAGGAGTAAAGATAGGAAAAAAGTAAGTTAAACTAGCATTATTTGAAGACGACATGATACTCTACATAGAAGACCCCCAAAACTCCATTGAAAGACTCCTAGATATAATAAATTCAGCAAAGTAGCTGGATACATACTCAATACTTGAAAATCAATAGCATTCCTATACACTAACAACAAAATCACTGAGAGAGAAATAAGAGAAGCCACACCCTTCACACTAGCACCCCCACACACAAAAATGAAATACTTAGGAATTAATCTAATGAAAGAAGTAAAAGAACTATACAGGGAAAATTATAATACTTTCAAAAAAGAGATTCAAGAGGACCTCAGAAAATGGAAAGACATCCCTCATTCATAGATAGGAAGAATAAATATTGTGAAAATGGCCATTCACCCAAAATTGTTATACAGATTCAATGCAATTCCAATAAAAAAAACACCATTAACATACTTCATAGATCTAGACAAATCACTCCTAAATTTCATCTGGAACCAGAAGAGACCTAGAAGAGCAAAGACAATTCTAAACAGCAAAGGCAAAGCAGGAGGCATCACAATCCCTGACTTGAAGTTATACTACAAAGCTACTGTAATAAAATCAACATGGTACTGTAATAAAAACAGATTTGAAGATCAATGGAATAGACTAGAAGATACAACCACAACTACAAACACACTCAACCACCTTATCTTTGATAAAGGGGCCAAACATGTTCACTGGAAGAACAGCAGTCTCTTTAATAAATGGTGCTGGAAAAACTGGCTATCCATATGCCAGGAACTAAAAGTAGACCCATGCCTATCACCATGTACTAAACTAAAATCTAAACGGATCAAAGATCGAAATATTAAAACAGAAACACTAAATCTGTTGGAAGACAAAGTAGGTAAAAATCTTGAAGACATAGGGATAGGTAGAGAATTCATGAACAAGAACCAAACTGACTGGGAAATACTTCCCAGAATCAATAACTGGGATCATGTCTTATTAAAGAGTTTCTGCATGTCCACAGAAATGTGCAGCAGAGTGAAAAGAAAACCCACAAACTGAGAAAAAATCTTAGTGAACTGTCCCTCAGACAAAGGACTTCTGTCTAGAACTTAAAGAATTTAAAAAAATCAGACCCCCGAAATTCAAAGACCCAATCCAAAAATGGGCATCCCAGATGAATACACAGTTCTCAGTTGAAGAAATATGAATGGCAAATAAATACATGAAACATGTTCATCATCATTAGTCATTAGAGAAATGCAAATTAAAACCACACTGAGATACCATCTCACTCTAGAAAGAATGGCCAGGATCAAGAAAACTACCAACAACAAATGCTGGAGAGGCTGTAGGGAAAAAGGTGGGAGTATAGACTTGTACAGCCACTGTGGAGGTCAGTCTAGAGATTCCTCAAACCGCTGGGATTGGAAGTCCCATTTGACCCAGCTATTCCACTTCTAAGCATATTCCCAGAAGAACTAAAAACATCAAACCACAGTGTATATGTGCACCCATGTTTATAGCAGCACAATTTGTAATAGCCAGATCTTGGAAACAACCTAAAGGCCCATCAACTGAGGAATGGATAAAAAAGATGTGGTATTTTTATACAGTGGAGTACTACTCAGCTATAAAGAATGATCACATTGAGATATTTATAAATAAATGGAAGTAACTTGAGATCATACTCATAAGCAAAATAAATCAAACTCACAGGTATAAATACCGTATAGTCTCCCTATTGTAAGAAATGGTAAGAGTACATAAGATTTTACAGTAATCACAGTTTCCTATTATATTGCTTTGAAGTCTTTTTGAAGAACTTTTCATTCATTGGTTGGAATGGTTTTATTCTGTTTTGTTTGATTTTATTATGTGTGATGGTATGAACTTTGAAGAAAACAAGACATTATGGCAGCAATTGCTGATTTAATATCATTTTGCTTTGAAATCCTACCATGCTTTTGTTCTATTACCATTGGTTCTATCATGTTGTGTCTTATTGGATTTTAATATGTGTGATAGTATAAACAAATTTTTTATGGAAAATGAGATATTATAATAGCCATTGTTCATTTTCTGTTATTGGTTCAGAATGCCCTGTAATACTTTCATTCTCTTGAATGGTTTTATCCTATTTTGTTATGTTTGATATTATTGTGTGTGAAGCTATGCTCAGCTATTCAAAGAAAGAGACATTATGGTAATTATTATTAATATCCAGTTGTCTTGTTGTGAAGTTCTGTGTTGCTTACATTGTTCTGTTCTGATCTGCTTTGTTCTGTCCTCTTTTGTTTTATTCTCTTTAAAATAAAATTTTTTAAAAAAGAGTAAATATGATCCAAAAGTTATAATAGATATAATAAAAGGGAAAGAAATGCTCAAAGGGAAATTTTATTGTTTAATCTATCTTGCATGCCTGTATCTGCTATCCTGAGCAATTACTTTGAGAATAATAATATGCAATATAACAACTATTGTTAAATTTCTATCATCTTGTTTTGAAGTCCTATATTGCCATTATTTTGGGGGGTGTTGTCATCATCATTTTGCTTCAGTTTTTGTTTTATAATTATTTGCTTCTTAATTTTTCCTTTTTTTTAATACTTTTAAATAAATAAATAATTGATCAGTTTATCTGACCTTACAAAAACTTCAGAAATGACATCCCAGAGAATGCAGAACTATCCAAAAGATTATCTGTGGAAATAGCTGAGATTTCTTTGCATTATAAATTTCTAAAAATTCTTTGGCAAATATGTTAGTAATATTTTTTAAAATATCCAAACCTGTTGAATTTTTACTACTCCTATACTGTAAATCTGGTTGGTCAAACTAGAACTTTCTAACTCAATAATTTCCAAGCCTGGCTAATTGCCAGTTTTTCTTTAAAAATACATATTCCAAGGCCTTCCAAAATTCAGGGGTCTGGTTTGATATCCAGAAATACGTGTAGTAAAAAACCTGACAAAATTGCAATTAGCGTTCAATTTGTTCAACACAAACTCCAATAAAGCAAGGAATCACAAAAAAATATGGCATGTGTACATCTTTATGTGAAACTAAACTGCACAAATATATCCATTTGACACTCTGCTGATGCAGCATAGGGGTTTTCTTTTGTTACATAGGTCTACTGATTAAACATGAAAGCCATCTTTTGCTGCATGCTTCACATCTACAAGGGAATGTATACAATTTCTAGTTTTAGTATCTTTGAAATCGAGAACAAATTTTAAAATATTTATACAGAAACGGCAGTATGACATTTTAGATTTTATATTGCTGTTTTAGCTGCTGAAAGTTGCTCTGTGCACAACACAGAACAAAGAGTACTGTTCTCTTTGCACTCAGATTGTACCCACTTACACTATCTACACCATTCTATGAACATTGTAGGAGCAAACATAATGGAATCATCAATTGGATTGTATAAAATGAGCTGCCAGCCAGGACTAGTGTGTCTCCTTCACTGAAGTAAATGAGAAAATTTGTTAGCAGAAGGTGGGTTAATAGCAGTCATTAATACCCCCTATATGCTTATTATTAACAACTCCACACCTAGGTAAATAAGATGATTATCTACGCTTGGGATATACTTAAACCAAGCTTCTCAAACTTGAGTGCATACAAATCCCCTGAGAATCTTGTTGATTCTATTCAGATTTTATGCAGATTCTATTTCACCATATCCAGAAGAGAGCCTAAGAATCTAACATTTTTTCTTCAATTTTTTTTTATTATTACATGTTTGTGGTGCATAGTGACCAAATTTCTAACAAGCTCCTTGCTCTTAACCTGAATAAAGAGGCTCTGGGCAACAACTTTATAATGTCACATTCTTTTTTGTTGCAGCAAGAAAATTGTAGTGGGACAGGGAATTTCTTTCATTCTAATGTTTGGATTTTTTTTTAATTGAATAGCTTCTTTTCTTTTAAACAGAACAACAATGCTGACTATTTTTCTGAAGTTTCTTTTAGGAGAAAGAGTTTTAGGGAGCAATAACAAAACAGGGCATATTTTCATTTTCTGTTGATGTCAGCATGACAAATTCTCTTTTTTCTGTCCCCACAGTGAAATGGAAATTGAACAATGTGTTCTTGTAACTTTGGCTGACAGGGAAGTCATATTTATGGAAACCTCAGGGTACTTTCTTCTCACACTGTCCTCCACTATCTGCTGCAGAGTTTTGAGTTTAGCCAATGACAGTAGCCAACAAAAAGCCAAAATAAGTCATTTCTGGCCACAAAAGTCTCCTTGATGAATTACCGTAGGAAAGATAGCAGGAGACCTTGACAGTGGGGTAGGAAGGAGAGTAGAATCAATTCTAATAGGTTTACTCTAGCCGTAGGTAGCTTGTGTCAATAGTTAATGTATTAGAAAACAAAGTTTCTTCAGAGTCCCATTTCCTCCTATTCCTGTTTCCTACCACAATTGCCGCTTGATTCGATCCACTTTTTGGCAACTCATGGTGTCATAACTACAGCAGCTAAATCCTTTTACAGTATGCTCTTGCATTGCACGCGATCACAGAGACTGGTGCTGCTGTGAGAGAAGTGCTTGCTCCAGGTGGCCTGAAAGGAGCAGGTTTGTATCTGCATGCCGGGAGGGTGAGGCTGGGTCTCATTAAGTTTAGGAATGCTGGCAGCTGTGTATCTAACCACACAGAACAAGTGGGTATAGAGCTGGGCGATCCTCACAAGTCAGGATACTCAACAAACACCACATCTTTAAAGGACATCACTTACTGTTTGAAATACACAGCTGAGATTTTTAAATTTGTTTTTATGTGCACAGCATTACTCTCTAAAAGTACACAGAGTTATTCTCTTGGGCTATTTACACAGAGAATAAAAGAACCAAGTGGAACAGCTACTAACTCACCAAGCTGTCTTTATCCAAGTCTGACATGGCAGCTCTGCCACACTTGCATGTATTTTAGAAAAGCCACATCACAAGAGTTTGAGTGGTTTTTTACTTAGAGGTAGAGATGCTGCTTGCAGTGGATCCCGCTACTTAAACAGCAAAACCGTACCGTATTATGTAATATGTGGTAAGGGTTTGTGATCTCTGTTCTGTGTGAATATCACAACACAGCTCTAATTCTTAAAGGCCAGAAGCCCTGCCCCTTGAGAATATGTTGGAAAAGGTAAACCATTTTCCAGGGCTCCAAATGAACCATCCACATTCAACTTTAAGGTTCATCAATGATCTAAAGAGGATTCTTTCCTCTCTATTTGTAAACAGGTAATAAAATCCTGTTTCCACATAATACTCTGCAAGTCATTCCAGTGACAAAGATGTATGTTCTCAGCACTGGATACTCTGCTCAGAAGCTCAGCAATTTCAGTTCCTTTCAGAAAACTGTCTATTGTCAGCCTCTTGCTCCAAGAAAACATTTGGGGCTGTAACAGGAATCACCTACTGTGCAGTTCTGATAGCCACCAGCTTCCTGTGCTGGGGCCAAGGGAACAGATTCGAGTTATCTGAGATAATTCATTTGGTGCCAGTTCCAGTGCCCGTGGCATTGTTCTGCATTTCCATGTGCAGGAACCCCTCCCCAGTGACTGAGTGCCTGTGGCGTCACCGCCCGTTCTGAATCATGCAAATGAGGAGGTCATATCCTCTGACTCAGGAGGTTTTATTTCATTGAACTTTATTTTAAAATGGCAAGCTGAGAGTTGAGTGCATTTAGATCTTACTTTCCAAAGACATCACTTTTCCTTTTCTGACATGGATCCAGCTGTGTAGGGGGAGATGGGAAGTGTGCAGAGGGGACACCAGTGTCTGAGGCTGTCAAACACATGGGTTGAGTAGTGGGAAGTGCTC
This sequence comes from Hydrochoerus hydrochaeris, assembly GCA_004027455.1. Lineage (NCBI taxonomy): Eukaryota > Metazoa > Chordata > Mammalia > Rodentia > Hydrochaeridae > Hydrochoerus > Hydrochoerus hydrochaeris. The sequence goes on from PVLA01001837.1 coordinate 208,917, forward strand.
CTCCACCTCTGCTGTCAGGCTGTCACCCACAGATCTTGCCAAATTCAGTGTGGCATTGACTAGTTCCTTTCCATGTATGTACTTTTCTCCTCATTTTCCCCAAGGAAAGGGAGAGTCAGGATGTGCACATATAGCATGCAAAACTGAAATAGCTTTGTTTTATGTTGTTCCATAGCTATTAAGTGAAGTTCCTTGGCTTTGTTCCTACAGCACAGCAGTAACCAGTGTTGATTCTGCACTGGTTAAGCAGTCTACCCCTAGACCAGGTAGCTGTGACATTCTACTCTATCCTGAAAGGCATAGAGAGAGATACTAGAAATAGCATTTGAGTCCCAATTAACTGGTTGTGTGACTTACTAATTGTGTGGATGTAGGAAATTTACAGAAGCTCTCTGAGCCTGAGTTACATCATGCTTAAAATGAATTAATACCAGTACCTACCTCATAGGCTTATTGTAAACTTTAAATTAATCAATATAATACATGTTTAGCTCTTAGATCAGTGTCTGCCAGATATGAAGTACTGTGTGATGGTTAGCTATTCTTATAACATGAAATATTCCCAGATCATTTCTTTAATTCAGAGTTAAAGCCAAGAGAAATATGTATAAATATATAGTTTAGAAGACAGAACAATATAGCATGGAATTTGAAGTCTTCACGCTACAGTTATAAAATTGCCAGGCTACAAAATCATCATAGCACTTAAAAGTCAGCCAAGTTAGAAAAAAATTATCTTTTTGAATGACTTTTAAATTCCATGTTCTCACCTGTTGAGTAATAATTACCTGTTGAGTAATAATTTTGAGTGACTTTTAAATTCCATGTTCTCACCTGTTGAGTAAAAAACAATTCTTTCTTGTGGAATTTCAGTGGTGCTTAAGTAGATAATGCAGATAAAGGACTTAATTTAGAGGATTAAGTATATAATTATTATTAGTCACCAAAAATTAATAGGAAAGTAAGTGTATACAAAAGAGTAGAAAATAGGCAGCTAGCATCCATTCAAGTAAAAATTACGCATATTGTGTGACTGTGTGCCACATGATTCTACACACACACGTATATATATATATATATATATATATATATATTTTTTTTTTTAAGTCCATTTATTTAATCCTCATGGCTATTCCAAGAATATTGTTATTCAGTAACATTTCTAAGCTGCAGACGTAGAAGTGAATTGCAAGCTTTTAAGGCAATACTCTAGAAATACCATCAGTAACGGACCTGGTTATATACTAGGCACATGTAGCCAGGGAGCACTTGAAATGCAGAGGCTCTGACTGAAAGTGGAAATTTATAATTTTATCTGATTTTAATTTAATTTGATCAAACAGTCATATTGAATGACACCACCTACACCACCATGCTGTATTACTACAGTGCCAAAAACTGGTAGTAATAATGAAACTGAGGAAGACTTTTATCCACACTTGGACAGAAGGATACCCTAGGCCTTACTCTACAGGCCCTGCTCTGATTCTAGCTCCTTCATCTTGGCTACAATTTTCTCTTGACCACTGTTCTCTTTGTATAATTACCTTTTTATGATACCTGAATTATTCTCTAAGAGCATCTTCCATCTCTCAAATATTCCATTAGTAATAGTTTACTGTTTAATATTTTACTGCTATTTCCAAAAAGGACTTACACTTCCTCAGTGCTTTAGCTACAAGGCCACAAGGAGACAGCTCCCAGCTCATGGCCCTCACCATATCACTTTGGATGTGGTAGGAGTTCTATTTTTCACTCTTTTGAAGAATTAGAATTCTTTCATTGTCTCATCTAAAAATGGAGTCTTGGTGAACAGAATCAAAGCTGCTGAAACTCTCTGGGCAATACCATCAAGCTTGACTCTCCTGTTCTAGCAAATCATGCCTTTACTTTTGCTTCTGTTTCACAAAATTATGCTCCCCCCTGACTGTACCTGATTGAAAATGTTTAGTCAGCCCCTCTGCAACTTTCACTCTTTCATCACAACCGCATCATTTGTTAAGAGTGACCTATCCAAATTCAGAGAGATTTACCAGGGTTGGTTGAAATAGACAGCGAATGTTTACATTTTTAACATTTTATTACAGTAAAAGACATTGCCATTGATATCCACCAATGTGCTCCCTCTCAGTTCAGAAATACTTATCCCATCATTCTTGTCATTTTCTGAATCCATTCTGGGAAGACCTCTTTCATGAGTGTCTTTAACAGGTGTAATAAAAAGTATAGTGAATGCTAGTGTTGGATGCCACCCAGTGGAAACACATGTTTGTAAAAACATTACGCTGTATCCTCATCTACCTTATTCACTGGATCTGGTACTATGTGACTTCTATCTCTTCCCCAAGGTCAAAATGATCATTAAAGGTAAACATCTCAGGACATCAGGCAGCCATAACAATGTCACTAAAGACACTCATGAAAGAAGATTCCAAAACTGCTCTGAAGAGGGGTAAGAATAATAGGGCAACTGTAGTCAAAGGAAAGGATCTTTTGAGAGCAATTAATGGCAATGCACATTTTACTGTTACTATAAATATTTACATTTAAGTATTCACAACATTTTTCAATCACACTTCATTAAAATAGCTTCAAAAGCATACTTCTTTTTCCTCCTGAGCTAGCTCTGTATTGGAATCAGTAGAATGATTTCACCTCTATGTGCATCTTGCTGCCTATCACAATTTTTGCTTCTTCACTTTATTTAGTTGTCTCTACTTTATCCAAATAAGCACTGTCCTGCTTGCAAGCACACCAGAGACTATGACTCTGTCACTTTTATCCAAGTCCCTCATTTAGTTTCACTTGTAATCCCAGTATTTTTAAAATTGTACCTCTCAGATCTGGGGCTCAGTGGTAGAACACTTGCGTAGCATGGGCAAGGCCCTGTGTTCCATCATTAGAGTTGTAAATAATTTAAAAAATTTTTAAATTGTATTTCCAAAATCACTACATGGAAAAACTAGAAACTCTAAGCTTTAAAAATATGGCATAATGATTCTCTAGTAATGTTTTGAAGTGAAGCCAGCAGCATGCCCAGATTTTTCAGCTTGAATAGCTGTTCTAGAAGTACACTGGGTAGTTCCTGTGAAAATCTCCTGCTAAGTCATTTCCTTTCTTTGTTTCCAGACTAGATTTCCAAGCAGATTATTCATAGTTCTTTCTGTATATTGACTGACTCAGCCTCACCACAATTTTGTGAGGAAGGTAGATACGTGTGTTGCAGGTTTATCTTATCCTTTTTTTTTTTTTCCTAATGATTAGGGTGGTGATTTTGAGAGGTTTTCATTTTTCTTGTTTTCTTTGGATTCTTTCTTCTCTCTGCCTTCATTCCTATCATTCTTTCGAGTTATGCAACACATCATTTTGATACATGACTTTTTTCTCATTAACCTAACAGAGGACATTTGCCATAACACTGAACAGAAGCAAACCAAAAACTTAAATTCCTGTTTCTCTCAAAAGACCTGAAGATCACATGCTCTCTTCTCACCCTCACTTCTCTACCTGTGGTGAGCAGAAGACTTTCAGTCAAAACTTACACTGATTGCTCATAAATACTAAGAGCTAAAAGCTTCCATGCAGGATGGGTATTATGGTACAGAACAAGAAAGCTTCCCCAAAGTCTTATGTGTTTATTGGAGTGGCTTTGGGAAAGTGACTGCACTTTGGGGGTGCTACAATGGACTTACTGATAGGAGATGGGTCTAGTCTGAAAAGCGGAGCCATGGCAGCATGCCTGGAAGGGGATAGCACCCTTCCTGGCCCTGCTTCCTGGCCACCAAGATGTGAGCAGTTTTTCCTCTACTATGCCCTTCTACCATGCCATCATGCCTTGGAACAAGCCATTCAGGAACTTTAACATTGAGAAAAAATAAATCTCACCCCCTTTAAATTAGGTATCTATTGTGTCTCACCAAGAAGGAAAGTGACTAAAATAGTGGGTTCCTGCCCGGTGTGGTGGCACACCCCTCTAATCCCAGCACTCAAGAGGCTGAGGCAAGAGTTCAAGGCCAGTCTTGGTTACCTAGTGAGTCCAAGGCCAACCTGAACTACATAGCAAGACTCTATCTCAAAGAGAGAGAGAAAGACAGAGTGAGAGTTGGCTTTTATGGGTGGGTAGAAGTATGCTTTAAAACTGATTGCAGAATTTTCCCAGAAAGCCAAGACAGATAAACTCTTCAAATATGAGTTCATAATTTCCAACATATAAGATACCAGTGGACAATGTGATTATCACAACATTTCATTTAACAGAGTAAGTTTCAAGGCCAGCCTAAATGCAAAGGAATGGAAACCAAGAGAAACAGACTTAATGAGGAAAACTGCAGGTTCTACCTAGCATCTATGCACATGAAAATAACACCGAAGATAGAAAGCAGTAGAAGATACTGTAGTAACCTCAAAAGGATATCATGAACCCAACTGAAGAGGGGCTAGAATGGAAAAAAGGGCATCAATCTGAGGAAACTTCATGGTTAAAAAGCACAGTACTTCATGATTGATTGGATTGGGATGAGGAAGAATAAATCCCTCATTTTGCCAACAACAAAACTGAAACAACTAATTATTTGTGTGTTTGCTGAATTCTCTTAATGGCATATTGCCAAATAGCCAATGCTTATGACAGAACCAAAGTGAGCATCAAGAAAGTATAGAGGAGAAGACAAGATGGCCAATCAGTGAGCAACAGAATATAAAGCCTCCAGGGAGAAATAATTCATATGCCAGAATAAAACACCCTGGAAAGACCCAGACAGAGGAAGATGGATCCTCTTGACACAGGAGGAAATTAAAACTTAAAAAAGCTCATCAAATACTTCAGGACTACAACTGAAACAGCTAAAAACTATGGGACACAGCGTTTTTGCGATGACCTACCAAGTTTGCACCTGTGCTGGCAGTTTGAATCTGCGCTGGCAGGCAGAGCTGCACAAACTCGTTCCCACTGCCCCTCACAGGAAGCACGGCAGCGCTGAAGTCAGGGGTTGGTGAGTCCAACGGAGAGTGGAGAGCAGAGCCGGTGCAGGAACCTTCATTGATCCACAGTCAGTGCTGGGAGTAAGACCCGCCCCCCCATGGGAAGGGCATGACCAGGTGGGTGACATGTTGGAATCGTGCAGGAGGAGCCTGAACTGGGAGTGACAGTGACTTCGGTTGGTTGCTCCCTCCCCAGAGCAGATTTGTGCGATTTGCTTGGACTGGGCCGTGCCCCTGGCTGGGACCCAATGAGCCATCCCAAATGATTCCCTGCACCTAGCAAGCACTAACCAGGTGATCGCCCCTAAAGTTTGGCTGGCCCAGTGGGGAGGGGCAGGCATACGCAGCTTGCACCTCAGTGACAAGAGCAGGCAGGAGAGGGCAGAGGTCCCTCGCCAGCATTCTTCACAGGAAACGTGGCCAACAGGGAAGGGGGCTGGGACCTGCACTGTAACCTGTGTGGAGGAAGCCGGGACCATGACAGGAGAGGCAGGAGGAGGCCCCCAGCCCAGAACCCTGAGAGCCCTGATCCAGGAAAGGGAAAAACAAGGGAGACTGAGGGCCACAAACACACAACATCAGACATGGCTTCAATGGACATTAAGAGATATCTTTAGGACCTTGTAGATGAGCTCAAAACTGAAATATTAAATCAGGTAAAGCAAGATATGAGTAGAGTAATAAAAGAAATGCTCTCAGGAAGAATCTCAGGAAGATACAGATGGAAGAAGGGAGGAACACAAAAAAAGGAGAGAAACATTTGATAAAGAATATAAAAAAATACAGAATACATGAAGCAGATTCAAAGAGACTATCAAGAAATTAAAAACTCCATTGAAAGCTGGCAAAACTCCTTAAAAGAAACTAAGGATAGACTATCAAAACTTGAAGACAAGTTTGCAATGTGTGATGATGAAAGGAAAGATCTCTTAAAAATAACAAGGAAAAAGGCAGTAACAATACAAAAGCTAGAAGATGACAGAGAATCTACAATTTAAGAATAAGAAATGTGAAAGAAGAAGCAGGAATACATAAGGTGAATTACAAAGGCTATTCGTGGAAATAATTAAGGAAAACTTCCCAAGCATGGGAAAAGAACATGACATTCGGTTGTGTGAGGCATACAGAACTCCAGCCACCTACAACCAAAACAGAGCTACACCCAGACATATAATAATCAAGATACCAGAAATTCAATATAAAAACAGAATACTAAAAGCCATCAGAGAAAAGAAACAGATTACCTATAAAGGTAAGCCCATCAGAATCACAGCTGACTTCTTGACACAGACCATCAGATCAAGAAGAGCTTGGAGTGAAGTCTTCCCAGTCCTGAAGGAAAGTGGCATCCAGCCCAGATTGATGTACCCTGCAAAACTGTCACTAGAAATTAATAGAGAAACAAGATGCTTCCATGACAAAGAGGAACTGGGGGAGTTTGTGACCACCAATCCAACCCTACAGAGAATACTGAAGGACATTCTAGAGAGAGAGAGAGAGAGAAAATACCAGGATTTTAGGAACAGTGACAGAAAGGCCTCAATGAGTGAGGCAGGTAGTAGAATGAAGGAGAAAACTAAACAAAGGCAGAAAAGTAGCATAGCAGAAATGAGGCAGAGAAGGATAACTAGAATCTCTAACATAGATGGCCTTGATACACTATATTGTTAATAGTGCACCAGGATTTAAAACCCACATTACTCACACTACTCTGCTTAGATGTGTTATATTCTGTTCCAAGTCATTCCACCTGTACTAGATTTGAGGGCACAGACAATAATCCTAAAAATAACAGGATATAGTATGGTAATCATCCTTAATTTCCTATTAACTTAATGTAAAGTTCTGTAAAACCTACACTGTTTTACATGACTGATCATAATTGAACCAGGTTTGTTGGATCACTGTTTTGTATTGATAGCTTTTATTCAAAGCTGTTATGATTGATAGTATCAAGTCTGAGAGTATAGGCAACTGCACTTAAGATGACAAGATCCACTAGAATATCCACTCTGGTTTGATTATTAACTGCATTTGAAGTTTTATACCGTCTACAATGTTTTATTTTAGTAATATTGTTATTTACTGCTATACTCAATTATACTGCTATATTCAGTTACACCTGATGATATAGACATTCTATTTAAGATAATAAGAAACAACACAGTAATCATTGTAGATCACCTTGTACTGTGGTTTTATACGACTTTTTCGTTTCATGTTTTATAGGAATTTGTTTTGTTTTGTCTTGCTAAGTTTTGTTTTTCCCTCTAATACAGAAAGTATAGAAATACATGCAGAGATTCATGCATGCATAGCTGTTCACACTCTCACTGTTTGACTATCTACTTTGTATGCTTTAATTTTGTAACTTGAACAACTATTTCTAAGAAGATAATGTGTAATTTATTAACTAGCGATTTCTTATTATTTATCTTTTTTTTGGAATTCTGTATTATCTCTACCCTTTACATGCTTTTGTTTCTCTTTAAATAAAATAAAAAAAAAAGAAAGAAAGTATAGAGAAGAATGTGGCTCAGTTCAATGAAGCACATGTTAATTCAACACTCGCAGTTCTAGTGCTAATCACTGACTTGGCCCTGAACGAATTAATATTTCTTCAGGTCAGGAAACAAAGTACACATGAAACCAGACAGTAATAGAAAATAGTAATCCATCAAATGTCAAAATGTATGCTAAATGTGGAAAATGACAGAGAGCAGAGAAGTAAAGTCTGGAACAGTCAAAGAAGTCTTAAGGGAGGAAATAGGACATAAGGAAAGTGAAATCATGATAATCAAAAGTCTTACAAATAATAATGAATTACATTAGGTTATCTGAGTGTGATTTATAATGACTGGTAGACACAATGTTTAAATGTCTTATTTTCAACACTTGTTAGGAGAATTGAGAAAAAGAGTTATTCTAATCATGTTCTGTATGCTGTGATTCATATGATGAATACTGATTAAGCCAGTTTACCCATTACTTTTTGGGCTCAGAATCATACTTATTACAAGTCTGTTAAGCCTTGCCCCAAACCAGGCCAAAAATCCACCACAAAGGTGTGCTGGGAGCAAGGCCAGACTCAACCAAGACAAATACAAGGAGACCAGCAGGGTTCTGAGAAGGAATGCAGCAAGGGAAAGCAAGGCTGAGCTGTTTCTCTGAAGGCAAAATCCTATTAGCAAACAGAGACCTTGGGGAAATTCACTTCCATTTAGAAGAGACAACATAGTTCAGAGGAATCTCAGTCTGTGGTACATGGCAAATAACTTTGTTTTAAAGGAATGAACAGACAGACAGATGGCTGCAAACCAGGGAGTAGACAGAGAGATAGTAACCTGTGCTTCTAACTTTATAGAACATGAAAAGGGAACTAGAGAATAAAGAGAGGTGGGAATAAGCAGTGAACACTTTCCCACCCACCTCTTTTGACACCTAGTACCCCAGAAAGAGATAGAGAGCAGTGGAGAGCCAAAATCCTTGGACAGAGAGGGGGCTCAAAAGGAAAGGCCTCAGAAAGAACAGGTACGATCACGAACTCAAAGAAAATTACTATTGAGATTATAAAAGAAAAGGAACCTGTCTACAACATTGGAGGAAATGCAAACTGTGGATATTCTTCAAAACACTAAAAATAGAAATTTCATTTGACCCAGCCGTTCTTCTTCTATGTATCTTCTGAAAGAGGTAAAGACACCCTATTACAGTGATAGGTGCATATCCATGTTCACAACATATAAAGAAAATGTGCCCTATCTACACAATGGAGCACTACTCAGCCATAAAAAAGATAAAGTTGAGTCATTTATAGGTGAATGGGTGCCCTTTGAGTCCATAATGCTGAGTGAAATAAATCATACAAAGAAGCTTAAATATCATAGTGGCCACTAGAGCTGATGTTTTGAGACAAGGAAAGAAAAAAAAGATTCCCATTTCTTTGATAATTTCAGGAAAGAACATGGGGAGCAATGTGATACTCCACCTCCAAATATAAAATATTTCAGTAAAAGGTTGCAATGGAATGTACTGTTAAGAAAAACTTAATATGTTTCATCAGCTATTGCTTTTTTAAAAAATTCCTATAGGGTTCCAAAGATTAAAAAATAAAAACCTTTGCACACTTATGCCTCTGACACACGATGCCAGCATTTGTGTTGTAAGAAGTCCATGTTCTGCACCACCACACTCCCAAGAAAAAATGCGAGTCTTTTGCATTTCAAATCCATAAAGACAGAACAGGTCAGGAAGAGCAAAGGGAGGTGGTGCTTGGAGGTGAAGAACAGTAGTGATGCAATCTTGAGGGAGGATTTTTAGGGGCTGAAAGAAGGTAGCTCTAAGGAATGTGGGTTCCACCTCTCCAACCACGCTGAAGGCAGCAAGATCTCTGACAGAACACGTGGAAAGACAAGAGGCCTGACCACTTAGAAGTCTTCTTTCTGGAACTGAGTCTTCCGCCACCTATGGAGTACACAGTTCTGAGCTCTAAGCACCTCAGAAGGGCCATCGATGGACAGAGTCATGGGATTCCTCCCTCTGCCTTGTGGACTGGTAAGCTCCCTAACACCCTAAAGACTGTAGAGCAGGGTGGGTATTCACCAGAACCCAGCCGTGCCTGAATGTCTTACAGACCCTGGTAAACAGAAAGAGAGGCATTCCCTTCAGTTAGAAAAAAGAGAGGTTGACATCCAGAGAAGCCAAGAGATTCAAATTACAGGTCATGCAATCTCTCGCGTGCTCATGTTGTCTCTCTGGTCTTTGCTCCCTCTCTCCTTCCTTCCCCCACCCCCCTTAGATCCAGACAGCTAGAATCCAGCCAGGGTGGATCCAAAGCAAGCCATGAACCACATTCACAGCAAACCCTTTCTTCATAACATCACCTCTTTCTAATCAGGCCAATTGTCTTCCTACACCTCATTCCTGAAGATAAATTTTTTCCCATAAGACTGTAAGGCAATCTACTGTAAATAGATGTCAGTGCGTCTGCTGCCTTAACCAAAGATGAAGATAGTGCTGAACTCCAGAGATAGGTAATATGGGACTCAAGCCCTCAGGCTGGGACATAAAAGATACATATATTGGGAGAGTACAACCTCCTGACATGTTAGTAAATAGACCTACATCAAGAGCTATGTTAGGATCTACCAAATGTGAAATCATGCTCAAATCTAACTGGATAAGCACATTAAGAATTCACTGACTTCTGCAATAAACTGAATACATATAGCCCTTTGCCCCCAGTTTCACATGTTGCAATTGTAACCCTCACAGTGACAAGAAGCTCAGCCCTTGGGAGGTGTTTACATCCATAGCAGTGTCTGATTGGCTGGGTAGCTGCTGGCCTATAGACAGACACCCCTGCTCTCCAGTCTCCATTTGTTCCTACTGCTTTACAGCTCTGGCATCCATTTGTCATGTACTTGCCAGACACCATGATCTGAATCTTTGTGTACCCCCAACATCCACCTGTAAAACTCTTCACTCTCTCCTGACAATGTTAGATGGTAAAGATTTCAGGCAGCAGTTAGGTCCCAGGGGCCAGGGCCTCATAAATGGTGTTAAGAGTTCTTACAAAAGAGACCAAGGAGGTCTGACCTCACCCCTTCAGTTAGTTATGTGTGGCCAGACCGAAGAGATGGCCATCTATAAATGAGAAAGTGGGCCCTCACCAGACAATTAATTGGCTGCTGATGCCTTGATCTTGGACTTCCCAGCCTCCAACACTGTGAGAAATGTCTGTTGTTAATAAATCACCAGTTTATGGTGGTTTGTCACAGCAGCCCGCCAGGACTCAGTTCCTAGCTCCTATCAAAATCAAATGAGGTCAACCTGGCCTCCACACAGCCATTTAAGGGTACAATCTCCGGCCATGTGGTGGTAACACAGTGTTCCAAGATTTCATTCTCCTCTGTAAACCAGGGATAGGATGAGAACATGAAGAATGTCATGTGAAAAGATTCCATGCTCCATGACTTGAAGCTGTATGTATCTCTCACCTCTAGTGCCTACTGATGTGAACACTGGCACGTGAAGTCAACTCCATTGCAAATAAATCTGGGAATATATACCCAGGAATTAGAAATTCCTGGGGAAACTTCCAACCCAACTCAAGTGCCAACTGCAGAAAATCATGGCTCTTTTCCATTATTTATGTTTCCTCATTATTCTGGATTAGATGAGCTAAAAACTGAGGAAATCACAAAAGACAGCATTTAGTTAGTACTACTTTCCAACGATTTAATAAACTCAAAGTATCTTACATCCTGTTGTGAAGGTTAAATTCTAGAAATACTTATGTGTAATAATCGTCCATTTCAATAATTACTTCATAGAGGATTGATAATGTCCTCTGGTGTTTTTGCTGACTAAACAATAGAAAATACTGGAAATGTAATTATGGGTGCCTCAGAAAGGTACAAATTCTGTGTTGTTTCATACTTTCACTAATGTGATTAAATGGTTGGCATCTGAGCCCAAAGTGTCTCCAAGTTAAGGTCAGTAGTCTGGGCCCTGAAGTCTTGGCCACAGAAGCCAAACCACAGATCTAAAGGCTGCCTGGTGAGTTATAGGAATGGAACTGAAGGTGTCCACCCCTGAAGTGGGACTGTCCTCATCAGAGATGTCACTGACTCTCCTCCCCAATCCTCCATCAATTCCTTCTCCTCCTTTTCTTTCTCTTCCTCTTCCACTATTATCACCTCTGCCTCCTTTTTCTCTGGATCTCAAAAAGAACTCTGAGGCCAAGTAGATAATCTACTTGCTTTTCCTTTGGTCATATCAGAGATGCAAGGGCACACTCGCCCCCCACCCAAGCCCCTCAGCTCCTTTCACTGTATGGCACACCCCACTGTCACTTCATACACCCAATGTCTATGCCAGGAAATCTGTTTGGGGAGGCATTAGGTAAGACCTGTTATGGTTTAAATCTAAATTTGTCCCAGAAAAATCTCATATATCAGAGAATGAGTTTTTAGAAAGTGACTGAATCGTGAGGGTTTTAACTTCAACCGTGGGTTCCTTCATAAAGGGGTCATAATCAGATGACATTATTGGGAGGGGATGGAAACAGAAGTTAGGACCCGGTTGAAGGGGGTGGATTACCAGGTGTGACCTTGGGGACTTGTGCTGATCATCTCTGTCCCTCTTGCTCTTTTTCTTCTTCCTGGCTGTCCTTAGGTGAGTAGCTGTTTTTTTCTACCATTCCTTTTTGCCATGGTACTTCTCCTTCATTTCAGGCCTAACAGAAATGGATACAGATGATTATGAAGTGAAACTTCTGACATCACTAGCCAAAATCAACCTTTCCTCTCTACTTTCCCAGGTGTTTGTCACAGTGGTGCAAAGTTGACTAACACATGACCTCTCGTAATATTCCACGAATCCAGTCTATCTCAATCGGTCTTCCATTTTTAGTGACTACCTCCCCCTCTGAACACAGTGGAATTCTTTAGAATGTCACACAATTTTTGTCTAAGATCCTGTTCAGTTAAGGGCTGCTTAAAATAACATAAGACTACCTCAGAAGTTCCAAAGACAGTTTCAAATGTAGAAGGATTTAAAGAAATGGACAAGAATTTTAAAGGAAAGAATCAAAGAGAGTCTTTTGCAATTTGTTCCCCTTCTTTTCCACATAAAATCTTCTGAGTTATTTTTTATCATAATTCTGGGATGCACTGCTATGGTCTGAATGTTCTTTTTCCTCTGAAATTTATATATTGAAATCTAATCAAGAATGTTGGGATATTAGGAGATAAGGTCTTTGGTAGGTCTTAGATCTTGAGGGCTGACCCTCGCGAATGGGATTTGTACCCTTGTCAAAGAGGCCTGAGGGAGATTGTTGACCCTTCTGCCGTGTGAGAAGGTAGTCAAGGTGAGCCATGCTGTGGGCCTTCATGACACCTGTGTCCTCATCTTGTACTTTCCAGGCTCTAAAACTGGAAGAAACAGTTATGTTGTTTATAAACCACCAAGTCTAAGGTAGAGGAACCAGGGGAAGAAGCCAGGAAAGATAAGTAGTAGAGAACCTTAGAGAATGATTTCATTCAAATGTTGAGGGAACAAAAAAGAGCCAGAAAGGTTACAAAAGAGAGGTGCAGAGTAGTAAATAGGAGGAAAGTCAGACAAGAATATTATGTCAGAAGTGATCCAATAAGAGCAGAAACCAAGACAAGAATGGCAATAATACTGTCAAGAAAAGACTAGACTGTACTTGGAGTTGTATGATTATTATTTCTGTGGACAGACTAAATTCTACTCAGGAGAATAGTTACAGCTACATTGCTGATCTAAAATAAGTATAAACTGAGCCAGCCAATAAAATCTGCTCCAATAAAATCTTTGCCAGCTGTCAAATATCTGTACCTTTAAAACTTAATAGGGACCTACTTCACAGCTAGAGGTATTCCTTTTCCTGGAGGCTCCATTCAAATTATAAAAAAGGAATGTGACATGTTAATAAATCATTGCACTTCTGAACTTAGCCATAACAGGAGTCTAGGAAAGAGATTTGGAAGAAAAACTATAAAAAAGTATTTTATGTTGAATTAAGGTTTTCAGCAAAATAAACAAAATATAGTTCATTAAAAATACGGGAATTTGGGCAAGACAGAAACTGTCAAGCTTAGCTTAAAAATATAGTTGGCACAGATGAGTGTTACTTAGATTTCAGCCACTGTCACCTGAATAGATGACTGGTTGTCCTTGGAGTTTTAATGGCAACTTATAACCTAAGCCAAATCAAAGTCAATACTTATTACAACTGTACATTTAATTTTGTCTACACTGTATGATTATCAAATTTATATATCTTGTATAAAGCCTTGTTGTTACAACACTTTCCTTGGAATCTCTCTTACGTCAATCTCCTCAGAGGATCTCTGTTAACGTCATTACGTGGAAACATAATGACTTGCCCATGTAATTAACATGTCATTATTTTATGAATAAGAAAAGCATCTAATAAGAATTTAAAGAAAAGAAGTAATAGAGAGATGGGAAGGAAAAGAATATCCAAATGTGTTAATCAAGTACGATAACTTATTCAAATTCCCACAGTCCACAGCATACCACGTTACACCCAACTCATGAAGTTTCCTTTACCATGGCATAGATCATTAAATGGCCACATTCCTAGGATTTAAGACATTTTAATTTAATTTGAATAGCTATGTTTTTAAGGTTCCTTTGCTACAATTTTCTTATGAAAGCAAAGCTTGTTATTATTTCAAAAATTATTCACATATTTTGGTCTCCTAAAATCTTAAAATACAAATAATGTTTGATAATTACATTATTACATAAAAATGAATATTAGGTAAGTCTCATGCATACTCTTGATTATCTATCTGATAATACTTCTTCCTTCCTCTCTTCCTTTTATAAGCTTGGTTTCATCTAGACATTCATCCCTTCCTTTTCACTGGAGAAATTCTCGTTATATCTAACCCAATCTTGGGCATGTGTTTTGCCTATGAAACTTATAATGGTCCCAAGGTGAGCCTACAACATAAACTGGCCAATATTTTGGCAAAAAAGACCTTATGTCTCTCTGCCCCTCTCTCCCTTCCCCCCATGTCTCTCTCTCTCTCTCTCTCTCTCTATTTCTCCCTCTCTCTCTTTTTCCATCTCTCCCTATCTTTCTCCTTTTCTCTCCCTCAAACTAGGAAGTAGTATGAAGTGCCTGTTGTCATGGAAATTCATCTTGCCCCAGTAAGGACAACTAGTCTTAGGATAAAGAATGTCAAAACAGAGACGAGAAGAGCTTAATCCCTGACAATATAATTGATTTGCTATTTCTTTTACCTGGAACATACTTTACCTTTGAGAGTAGCAGAAATGGAAAAAAAAGTAAGTGTCTCTATTGTTTAAATGCATTGGAGCTGGAATTTTCTACTACTGTATTTACAGCCAAAATCATTTCAAGTGATAGGGTAATTACCCAGTTCTTAAAATAGCATTATATTTTCCTTTCCTTTTTTCTTCACAACTTTGGGGGACATGTCTCTAATATATTTGAGAATGCAAAGGACAGCTAAGGTCAAATTATGTACCAAATATAATCTAGCCAATCATGACCAAAACTATGATATCAATGACATAAAGCAATTCTTTAAGATTTGTCACGCCCTTGTGGCATTGCTATACATTTCTAGTCTCACGAAGAAATTCAACATTCATAAACACCTCAAATTCTAAAATTTGCCACATTCCTCTGGTATCACCTCATCCAAGTCACCTTAATTATTTCCCATCTGGATTGTCTTTTGTTTGCTTTCTCTGCTACTGTCTTTAAAATGCATACTTGCTACAGAAGCTAGAGTAACCCTCTAAAATATATACCAGAGACTATCGCTTGCTTAATACCTTCCAGTGTCTTCCACCACAAGCAGAAGAAAATACAATTCACTGGCCGTGGTTTTTAGCCTTCCATAAACCCTGACCCGTGTATGGTCACCTTCAAACTCTCTCACTAGATGTCTCTTTTCTTCCTCCTATACGTGAGATCCGGCCCTAAATTAAGGATCTTTACCTTAGCTATTCACTGCACCTGAAAGAGATAGTCCACTAATTGTGCCCCATGTCTTCTGGGAACTCAGACACTGTTTTAAGTGTAACATTGTCGTGACCCCCCAACCCCACCTCGATCCCCTAAGCAAAAATAGTTCCTCAGTCCATACTGCATTGCTTCTGCATATCCTTTCTTATCTTCTTACCCATGATCTACTTGCTCCTTTATTGTTTCAAATGTCTAAATGAATAAATAAGTAAAATAATCTCTGTTGCTGTGAATATCTCTGACCATTCACTAATACACTAGGTTTTGTTCAGTCATACTATAAATAATTTTGAAATCTCAAAGGTCTCTTGTAATAGGTCTAATGCATGCAATCAACAGAATCAGATATTAAACATCTTGTGAATCCAAGTGACCATTAGAAATACTCTTGGCTCCATGACTAACAAATACAAAAAAAGCCAAAGTAGGTAGTAAGTAGGGTCATTTCATTTTAGAAATCAGAAAGAAATGTCAGGTCCAGACATTAATTACATTTAATTTTTTGTTCACCAGTTGCAATTGTTGTTGACTAATGGTATTTGAAAGTCAGTAAAAAGTATAGAAAGTGATTATGTTCATTGTTATCTCCAGCAACTTATTTTTCTTAGTTGCTCATTTTTGGAAGAACAGAGTGAAGTTTAGTTTTAAACAAAGAAGGATCTTTTGGTGGTGGAATGTGCACAAAAGTGAGGGATACATGGGTTATTTTTTCACCAGGAAAACATAAGAATCATTTCTGAATAGGCACTCTGTCAAGTACAATTTGCCAAGACCAAGTTCCTGCTATTTAGAAGAAATATAACATACGTATTTGAACATAATTCTCTTAACCATCCCCCATTTTCTCAGAATCTTGGTACTGTCAAAACAGAACTCTGGCCATGGGTTCAGATTTATTGGAACAAGTAAATGGAATCTGTTTGCAATTAATATTTTTAGCCTAAAGTGCTCAGTTTTAGAAAAGTAGTTCTGCATATTAGGTTAATACATTATGTTAGTTATTCTTTACAACAGGATTATTGTAGGTTTCTTGAGAACACATGTTTGGCAACCTAGAATTTCTTATGCCAAGAATGTGAAATATCCAGTATTAAAACTAATATCCACCTGCTTATTTGAATGCCTAAGTATCTAAGAGGTATGTGCTTTCTGGAAACATTGTCTTATCACTCATTTCATGGTGCGTAAGAGTCCATCTTTAAAGTTTAAGAAACTCACCTAAAAGTTAATGTACTTTGAAGTCAAACACTTGCCAAAAAATTTCAGGCAAGTAAATGGGTGCTGTAGAAAAATTACATGTGTTCTCAAGGCATATTTCGTGTCTAATGCCCCTTAGAGAAATATATTTGTTCTTCTATTGAAATATTATAGCAAAATATTCTTTTGGAGAATAATCAAACCCCTTGCTTTTCTCTATTTTTCTCTTCTATTTTTCACCAAACTCAGTAAGTAAATTGTTTTTGATCTGGAATTCATTTTTGACAAACCAAGACAGAGAGAAAAATGCACAAATGCGAACTATGTGGATAGCTGCGTGAAGTAATGGCTTGAAACCATGACAGTGTCTAAATGAAAAAAAATTGCTAAAAATTAGAAAAAGTAAATTTAACTCTAAGTACTTTTTGGAGAGATCCACTTGAATTCACCAAGGAGGATAGAAAATATGCTTTCTTTTCTAAATTCACTTGAATTGAATTAAAAGCTTTCAAAGACCAGGAAGTAATCCAGACTAGTGCATAGAACATTAGAGATTTTAAATCAAAATAGTAGCGAGGTATTTAAATTATTTTTGTGATTTTGCTAGGTCATTTTTTATTTTAAAAAGCAAAACTGATACAGTATTTTAAAAAAAAAATAGGAAATCAACACCAGTTAATATATTGCATATTGCTATCTTAGAAGTAATTGTTCAGGTTATAAGACCTAGGCACAAAAATAATCAAACAATGACAGCGCAAACTGTTCTTCTTGATGAACTAACAGTAGTATAGTTATCCAGTTTGCATACAACTACATACATAGCTCTATATATGTTTAGCAACATACATACAATTTTTCCCTTTTCTCCTTTCCCCTATCCCAGTGGTTCTTTCTTTTTTATCACATTCTTTCCCTTTCATTATTACAATATCTATTCTATATTTGGGGTCTTATTACTCTTTCAGCCTTTTATTTCTTATTTTTATACTAGGAAGACAATATGATATTTATAAATCTTAGTTTGATTTATTTCACTTATAAGTATGCTCTCAAGTTGCCTCCATTTACCTATAAAAGCCCCTAGATTAGCCTTTTTTATAGCTGAGTAATACCCCTTTGTGTAGAAACACAACACCTTTTTTATCCTTTCTGCAGTTGATTGGCATTTGGTTTATTTCCAAGATTTAGCTATTACAAATTGTGCTGGTATAAACATAGATGCACATATATCGCTGTGGCATGACATTTTCAATTTTTTTGGAAATATACCAAGAAGAAGAATAGTTGGATTGAATGGAACTTCCAATCTTAGTTTTTTGAACAATCTCCACACTGATTTCCACGATGGTTGCACCAGTCTACACTCCCAACAGCTGTGGAGTTCCTTTTCCCTCATGGCCCTGTCAACATTTTCTATCAGTTGATTTCTTTTTTTTTTAAATAGGAAAAAAAAATCAAGGAAAGTAAAACTGAATAAAATCAATCAAAATAAACGAGAATGAGTGATTCAAGGCTTCCAAACCTTATGAAATCAACAGTAGTTACCACAATACCTTTGTTGTCTTCCAAATAGCTGCAGATACCACCTTATTAAAAGTTGAGCAGAACAGGATAGAATAGAAACAATAAATCCAAAACAATAAATGAAATAAAGAATCTCAAAACAAGCCAGTAGTAAATATATAATGGCTTCCATAACATGTCTTGCTCTTTTAAATAGATGCTCATGCCATCAGAGTTAACATAAGTAAAATAAAAGAGAATAAACCCCAACCCAAAAGAAAAAACAATGAAAATGATATGGTTTTGGAGGAGGGGGAATCTCCTCCCTGTGGTTTTCTCTCTGCAGTCCATGAATGGTGCTGACTCACAGAGAGAAGCTGGGGTCTCTCAGTTGATTTCTTGATTCTGCTAGATCATTTATTCTCTCTAGATCTGAATTAAAGATTTGACCTTCTCACTCATGGTAAACTCAGTAGATATTAGCTCTCTTTATAATTCTCATCATAATCATCTCAGAGCCTTATGTAATGGATATTCAATGAACATTTCCTGAATGAAATAAAATTCAATACAATGTCCACACTACAAAATATAAGCTTTCAAATTTAGAGTAATTACAATTAGAATTTTTGCCAACTTTAGATTCTTCTACACTTCTAATTGTTCTGACTTCTCAGTTGTATTCATCCTTACTCCAAAACCAAAATAGTAAACCAATATATAATCTATTTCAGCATATGAAAGGTCACACTTTATATGTCAGTCTGAGTTTGATCAGAAAAGTAAAGTTGATAGCAGTAGCATTTTGAGGAAAGAAGATGGAATATAGAAATTCAGGGTGTGAAATATAGAAAATGTAGCAGTGAAGATCTGAATGGTACTGGCTGAGTATCTCAATAGAAAGCAGCAATGGCATTTATCACCAGGAGTGTAAGAAACTGCATAACCAATGAAGTGAACCTTGTGGAAAATCCTGAAAACCACCTCTTTTGCCACAGCCTAGAGAAAACATGGTGTATGGAAGTCTGAGAAAGTGCCAGAACCACAAAGTAGAAGCTTCTGGACATATCTAGAAACCAACTGAATCTAATTATCAGGATCTTCCCAGGATAACAGCTTCTACTTCATGAGGGCCTCCCAAATCTGTCTGAATTCCAGTACACTGGAAAATTCTACCCCAGTACCATACCAAAAAGGAGACATGGGGAAATGTGGTCTTAACCTTAGAAACAGTGCTGGTTTTGCCAAATTTAAAAAAAAAAAAAAACACTATACATGCAATACACTTCTTAACTCTAACTTGAAATCCATCTAATTCCTAACTTTAATGTCCAAATAAAACAATAACAGCATCATATTTGCACCTAAACCAATGCGTATATTCTTCATGCGACCAAAAACACTTTCATCATCTCCCCCAAAAGGAGATAGACAAAAGGCATCCATGTCCCTGTTAATTTCTTAAAATTACAAAGCAAAAAAGCTAATAATCATTGAAGGCAGGCCATTTGTTACAAGGGTTTAATACTCAAAGTTCTAAGTCTCCTATTTGACCAATATGTAACCTCTGATAAATTATACACCTCCCTCATCCTTAACTTCCTCAACATAACAGTGAGAAAACCTATCTCTGAGGCCTCTGTCATCAGTATTTGTGAAATTTCTAGTTCATGAGAAGTGTTCAGCAAATATTGTCTTTTGCCATTATTCATTTTAAATGGCATAGATGAACATTTTTGTGAAAACTTTTTCTCATGGTCGACAGTCTATTAAACTGCTTTTATGTCCAAGTTGTACATATTTTCATCTTGCATAAGCTTTCTAAAGCAAATATTGTCTGATAATTTCAAGTTTGACCAAATTCATCATCTTTCTTAGGTGGAAGGGTCTTCTGTACAAAAATATGAAACAGTTGTTGGCAGCAAACCTAAGAGAAGAAAAAACAAAGCCTACAGTTAAATATAAATTGTACAATAACCTTCTGAAAAATAGAAATTAACCATTTATCCAAAAAGGCAAAAATTTGATTTAATTTGAATTATGCTGAAGGTGGCTTTCGGATGGGATCACTTTTCCCTGCTACAAAGATGTAACCCATAGGTTTGTTAACTCTGACACTCTGACTCACTCAGATGAGAAAAATCCCCACTCAATTATTCCCCCAAAACACAAATTTATTGACATTGGCAGGCTACCACAACACTGTGAAAATTATAACTGCAGAGTTGCAGAGAAAAAGTAAAAAAAAAAAAAAAAAAACCAACAAAAAATTCTGAAAGTCAGAATACATGCAACACACCTCTTCATAATTTTGATGGTTATTCTTTTATTTGAACAAAGCATTCTGGAGTTTTTTAAATGTTTATACTGCAACTCATTCCCTCATATGTATGATATAATAGCCAAAAAAACTGCCAGAAATCCCAACTTTTAATGCTGCCAACCACAAAAAATTACTTAACACAACAATGATCTTCCTTAACCATAAATGATGTTATCTTAGGCTAAGCTTCCTAGATAGACTTGGGTTGACTAATTCTTTGCCCCAGGGCTATTAACCACATGAGAAATATTGAAAAGAGAAAGGAAGAAAATAATAAAAGCAAGTAAATCAAATTAACTCTTAAAATACCTAAAATTTTATGTAAATTGGAATGTAGATTTTTTGGAAGTTAATTTTCTGAATGAAGACAAACCATCTCTTTCCAAGTATGAAAAAAATGCTAGAAATTGTGGGCTGATTAAAATTTGCTTTATGAATCCAAAATTCAAGTGTGCAGGCCAAATACAGGTTGTACGGATAGACAGAGCTCACCTAATCTCAGCATAGTAACTTACCTTTAACACCAAAATGATAGGATTTGTAAGCAAAATAATATAAAGGGCACACCAAAAATTTTGTAGCCAGAGTACTAACTGAAGAACGACTAGAACCAGTACAAATCATTGAGATGAGAAAGCATCTCAATTTGGATACACAAGACCTCAAAAGACATTAAAATACCCAAAAACAAGACTGGAGAAAATGGATGGAACTGAAGTTTAATTCACTCAGGCTGCTATTGCTGCCAACTGAGCGGGGTGCACAGCTTGTCTCACGTTAAACTGAACTGGAGGCACTGATTTTACACTGTGTTAAAATAATACCAAAGGAACTCTTGTCCTGGCAAATGCCATGTTGAGGGCAGCTGTCTTTCTTGCAGGAAGCTGTTCCTCTTCTGACTCCTTGTGCCTAGGAAAAAATACCATATAACCAATGACACTCCCAGATTATGTTGGCACAACACCAATGGCACATTTGCCAAACCTGTAAAAAATGGTTGCCTAAGGTTGAGTTAAGTTTTAAGCTGATATATTACATTGTTGATTGTCCCAAACTGATAATTTATCCCCCAAAAAATATCTTTTTCTTAAATTTATGTTAAAGTACATCTTGCTCTCTCTCTCTGTATTTGAGATTTTTAGATTCAGTATAGCAATTTACATATATTCCTACTACATTCTGGGTTGTTAAACCTAGCCTTTAATTTCTGTCTAATTCTGAATCCCCATTATGTTGTCCAATAAATTCACTAAACCTCCAAAGTTCACATTAATTTTGTTTTCTCAGTACACCAATAATTTTAAACAGGTATATTCTCAAACACCTGAATGCACATAAACAGAAACCTCCTGATTGTCAAAAATAGTGATTTCTTAAGTGTTAATCATCCTAAATGGGTAGCATTCTGACTTCATTTCTCTTTTTTGTCTACACATGTTATTCTCTTTTTAACATAACCTAACAGTGTGTTGTATTTAATATTCTCCTGATTAACCATCTTTGATGCTGCATTAAACAAAGGAATTTGGGAAACTTTAAAAACCCATATTAAGTGAATTAATGATAACCTATAGCTAGTACTTCTTTTCTCTAGTGCTCAAATATATATTTTTATTAACCTGTTGAAGTATTTGGTCCTAAGTTGATAATTGAATTCACTAAGGTATAGTTTTCAAAAGCATGTCTTTTCAACTCAGTTGAAAATCAGGCAGGTGCTCTCTCTTGCTCCCTCTCTCTCTCTCTCTCTCTCTCTCTCTCTCTCTTTCATTTCCTGTATGCACTTTCTCTTTTCTACTTATAAACATAACCTGCCTATGTTGATGGAGTGAGACTTTCTAACCCACATTTGGTCTGATCAGATGATTGGTTCTAGCATCGCAAAGCCAATTACAATCTGCAAAACTAAATTTGTTATAATTTGTCTTTTAAGAAGCGGGGACAGAAGGTTTACAATGAAGCTGTCTTTGCAGATGTAATCCAACACTACTGTAAACTGCATACAGCATGGAAGAATTGCTGCTGCTGCTGCTGCTGCTGCTGTGACAAAGGATTTTTGCTGAGCTGGTGCAGATAAGACTGACAAGCAACCAGGAGCCAGAGGAACTGGCTAGAAGAAGCAGGTGTCTTCATCCACTCCAGCCTTGAAGTCTACCTCCTGCATCTCCTGTTGCCACATGCCGACAGGAAGCAGCTGATAAAGCAAAAAGGTCATCTATAGAGCCTAGGTCCTGGCAGTGGCAGTAGGAAACCAACTGCACAAGGAAGAGTTGGTGGCTCAGAACCGAAACCCAGCACCCAGTCATTTCTCTGTTCTTTCCTCTCTTACTTCTTCCCACTGCTGATCTCACCTGGTCTCCCAGGGTGAGGGGTGGCAACCCATCAGTCACACATCTGAGAAACTGCTGTACTTACACTATTCAACAGTCCTTAAATTTCTGTTAATATTAGTAGGAGATGGGGCAGCAAAGTCCTCTCTCAATGTAGGAGAGACAAAAGGAGAAGAGAACACAAGGATCATCTGATTTGATGATGTAACTCTGCTGTGTGTTTTGACAAAGACATTGCTAGAGAAATATAACTTACTACTAAAAAAGAATTAAAGCAAGTGCAGTGATGGATGATGTGAAACAGTAAAAACGGGAGGGGGAGAAAGATCGCATGCCTGTCTAATGAGGGCGGCAGCTGCCCAGCAGCCAGACTGCGGTGTGGTAATGTGACTTCAATGTTCCCAGATCTTCTAATTTTTTGAGAGATGCCAGAAATCTGGATTTTTATGTGAAAGCTTCCAATTTCAGAATGTTGGCTCCAAAATATTTTAAACATTGTAAAAGCCAAGCGAAATACTGCTGTGGGCCAACTCCAGTCTGTGGACCTTGGTTTGGGACTTCTGCAGAGCAGCATGTGGACAAAAGGGGATCTGGAGCAATAATATGTGGACTGAAGATCCCATCGCAAGGTGCTAACAACGAGCACAAGTTCAGAATTACATGAAAATCCTATGTTTAATGCAATGCTGGTTTCTTCTAGTGAGATTTCTTATATTGTTCCCCTCGCTATTTTCATCTCCCCACCTTCCTACCCGCCTCTCATTACTGGTGACATTAAGACAAAGTCAGCCTGCCCTCGCACGGCCTGCCTCTAGCACGATCACTCACGTCAATGTGTAGTTAATTTAAAATGAACCCTTTGGGGGAAATAAACTGTATAAGTCAAACATATAATCATTATTTTGTGGGTTGGCATTTGCTTCAAGAGTGTTGGCAACTCTTTAGTTTCAGTGTGAGAGAGTCCAACAGCAGAGCATCAAGGAAGATACACAGACAGACACAGACAGACATAGATCAGGACTAATGTGCATAAATATGTATATGTGCACTGTGTATACGGTAACTCATATATGAAATGCTATGGTCTTTGTATATGATGCAAAATAAAATATGTAGATATTAAAACTATAATTTAGAAGACTTTTTGCATGTGTAGACACTTGTCAAACCTTTCAGTGGGCTCTCTGATGCTTAATTCTTTCACTTACTTGGTTATCAAAAAATCTTTTTCCATATGGAAGTTTTATGCATATTCCTGAGCCATATGCAATAGACATTTTGACTTGTATGCAAAAGACTTGTGGTCTTTGCAAAACCATTATAGTTTCTTTTTAGGTACAAATGAAGCCATAAATAAATATGTGTACAGGCACTGTAGAAACTCTGCCATATGTTTCTGAGTATTTTACTTGTTCTTATTCATCAGAAGTAAATCACTACATATGCCTAACTTTAAAGAAGCCACAAACAAGGAGTTTTATCAAATGCAATATTGTTTTTTTATTTTTCTATACCTCCAACCAATTCAAACACACACTTAACCTACATTCCCATCAACTACTTGCGCTACATTTTATTCTTACAAAAAAGAGACATTACAGATTATGGAGAGCATTTTTTTCATAAAACTTTTCTATTTTAAAATTTTATTTCTATAATCTACAGAGTAAATATATCCATCTACTAGAAATCTAGAAGACTGAATCTTTAGGTCTTTATTATGTTCTACCTTCTTAAGTCTTGCATTTCTACTTTTCTAGAGTCCTGCATATTTCAGCCTCTAATAATCACACATGCTAAAATGCTCAGAAAGAAAAGAAAATAGAACTTTAGACTACAGTAGCACTTACTGATATTATATGTAAACTTTTGATACCCAAAAGGGAGCTTCTGTTTGGAAGACTACTATGGTTTTAAAAATTAATATTTCTCCTAGTAACAAATCCATAGACCTAATTCTATTTTAGACTTTTATATTCAACTACAACATCCATGTGTTAGTGGGGTTTCTGGGGTGCTATGACCTTTCTGAGGGTCACTTCCAGGCTCTAGTTTTCCTAAACAAAAAAATTAAACAGAAAATGAGGGAGTGAGGAGTTTTCCATTTATTAAAGATATTAAAGGTAAGAAAAAAAAAGGAAAAGGACCCTTTAAAGAGTGAGTGCAGGCCATTTAATGGCAAGAAAAAGAAACACTGGGTCTGCAGAGCAGGCTGGTGAAAACTTGTGAGCCAAATGGCAGCCATCTTTTACATCCTGCCCCCATTATGACGTCAGGTCTAGACTGTCCTATCAAAAACCTGTTTGATCTTGTGCCAGAAGGCTTGAAGATAGCATTTCTTGATTGATTCCAGGTACAGAGTCTGGAAGCTGTTCTCTGCCTGTGCCCTGGCCTTCTGTGATTGATAAGTCCCTCGCACTTGCCCAGTAGCTTTGCCACACCCTGCTTTCCAAGTAGAGCTCTCCAAAATGTTCACCTCGTCTCTTGTAAAGAAGCCTACATTAAGTTATACACACATGGTAAAATTTAGTTATTTAGATGTCTATAAGTATCTCAATAGCATTGAAAAATGTGGGTGCATCCCTCTCCAACTTTTAAATTTCTAAGTCAATAATTAATTATTTTCTTGCAAGCAAGCTTATAAATACAAATAGTTTTCAACTTGCAGTGGTTTGAGTTAAGATTTTTCAACTTTGTGATGATACAAAAGATGTGTATATTCAGTAATGTTATAGTTTATATCTAGACGTCCCTCTAAAGTCTCATGTCATTTAGTAGGTACTTGGATCATGGGGGCGTGACCCTTACCTGTGAAATAGGCCACTGATGAGATTATGGCTAAATATGAGGGCAGGCGAAGCCTGGACGGAGGAGGTGAGCCACTGGGGGCGTGGTCTGGAAGAGTCTATCTTCTTCCCACTCCTCCTTTGACTGACTCTCTGCTTCCCTCAAACATGTCAGGAGCCGTTTCTTCTCTCCCAAGTCCCTCTACTAGGCTGCCCTGCCTTGGAACCAGCTGAATATGGAATGAAACTTCTACAAACTGTGATCCAAAATAAACTGTTCCTCTTTACACTTGTGGTGCCAGAGGGTGTGACTCCAAAACTAGAAAGTAACTGAGACTAGTATCAATCTTTTGATCCTTTCCTGAACTAGCAATATGCATATAATACTCTTGTACAGGCCTCAATACCTTATCAGCCATGCAATCAAAAGGACAAACAACTGACACTTTGCAGTATACTATCTTAGGGGAATTTAGGAACTTTCTCTTTTGTTTTTCCACATCCTTTCATGCCTACAAAATACTCTTCTATGATTGATGCTGTTGATGTATGAAATGCATTAACAACTTGCAATGGTTATTGGAGTGTAACCTTATTGTAAGTAGAGGACTATTTGAATGATGGATATATACTTGCTAAAATTTCCCACTATTATTGATAAACTTCAATCTCTTTGATCTTACATACAAGTCTAAATGGATTAGGTAGACTACCTATGTTAGATGAGAAGGCAGACTAACATTATTTTAATGGATGACGGTAGGCACTAAGTCTGATGACCAATAAGTCATTTCCTTCTGCATTTGTGGCTTGAATGTACCTCCTTACCCATGGAAGTTAGGCCTGGTGTTAAGCTTGTTTGGGTCCATAAAATGAACAGAAGTGGTATCTGTCACTTTCTAGTCAAATACTTCAGGAATGAAAGCTATGTCTTTTCCCTTCAGATTCATTTACCCAGAATGATACAGACACTGGAGCCTCTATCAGTTTGTCCTTCATGAGTTCAGAATGAAACAGAACTTGTGCCTATCATTTAGGAACATAAAGCACAAGTAGGAAAACTCTTTCAAATCCCTGTGATTTGCAGGGTTGTTTGTTTCTTATCATAGCCTAGCCAAATCTATCCTGACCGATACACAGACCAAGTTCTCGGAACTATTACAAATATTTAAAATTAATACCCAGAATATTTTCAAGTGCATTGCATACAATTATTGCTACATGGATTTTACTCTGTTAAACATGCATCTTCCTGATTCTAAATTTTTCTGAGGTTGAAAGATACTTGTCTATCAGTAACTAATCATATCTAACAATTTTGAAGTTATTGCTTGCTGTGGTTTGAATATTTATGTCCCCTCAAAATGCATATGTTGAAATCTTAACACCCAAGGTGATTGCATTAGAATGTGAAATCTTTGGGAGATAGCTATATAGGTCATAAGGATCCTGCAACGAATGAGACTCTGGCCTTTATAGAACAGGTCTGTAGGAGCCTGTTCATCCTTCTTCTGCTTGATGACACAGCAAAATGGTACCATCTACAAGTAAAGAAATGGCCCCTTACCAGACTCTACATCTACCGGCACCTTAATCTGGGACTTCCCAGCCTCCAGAATTGTAAGAAATAAATTCCTATTACACATCAGCTTTGCAGTGCAAGGTATTTTGTTATAGTGGCCTAAATGAACTAAGTAAATGTTTAAATATAGTCTTTCTTAACTTGAGACAATAAAGAACTAAATTATGAAATAAACATTTTGCATGAGCCTGGAGGCAGGATAAGCCCTTTACATAGTCATAACATCATAGGCTACAAAACTTAAAGGAAACTTTCAAGATTGGGGCCATTCAGGTGTATTTGAGTTCCACCACTATGTAATTTTAAAATCATTATTAGTTAAGGTCTATAATCTCTGACTGATAAGTGAGTCTACTCAGAACAAGGGTAGTTTTTTCCAAATTCTTTTCATGTCCTTCTCATCTCTTGAAAAATCTCTTACCAAATGAATTTTGGGTTCCAAAAGAAAACGATCGACTCTTACATCATAACAGTTTCTGAGTACAGCCCATTGATAGTCAATGTTCATGCAGGAATTTTCCGATTTGCCTAGTTTAGCAAAATATTCCTCTGTCTTTTTCCATGAATTTATGGGGCCTCAGCCACTTCAGAATGTATGGATTCCCTTTATGTCTACAGCGATGGTTAATTTTATGTGTTCCTTTGAGTGGGCCATAATATCCAGATGGCCAGTCAAACATTATTCTGCATGTTTTTTGTAAAGGTATTTTTGAGTAAAATTATCACTTAAATGGGTGGATTTTCAGTAAATCACATAGATTTGCCTAACATGGTAGCTTTTCTGCAATCAAAACATAGAACAAAATATCAGCTTCTCCATAAGAAAGGCAGAAATTCTCCAGCAAACTGCCTTTGAACTTCATCTGAAACATTGGTTCTTCCTTGTTCTGCAGAATGCTGCCATGAACTTGAATTTGTTTCTCCTGGCTCTCCGGCCCACCCTGAAGACTTTGCACTTCATAGCTAACTCACAGGATTATGGAGGCTTTCTTGTTTGTGAAAAAGCTGGCTTTGTTCAATAAAATCTTTTAACTCATTGAATAAGAACCACCACTTTTTAAAGGTCAGTGTGCTTTACTCAAAACGCAACAATTTAAGTGTAAATCTTGCCAACAATATCCTCACAGACAACCAGAATATTCATACACATAACATTGGTTCTCATTCTCCAGAGAATCCTAACAGAACCATTTTGTCCCTTTATATCCCTGACCTTTGAGTTTGTTCTAATTTGAAGAAATGAGGAAGGAAAATTACTGTCTCATTGAAAGAGGAATGAAAATTACTCTTTTTAAATTAGTATTTAATATTTTTGTCTTTTTTAAGTTAGTATTAGGAAAATGTATAACTTCAGTGGCAAATTTAGAGAATATATTTTCTAACTATTATATTCCCTTCGGAATATAATATAACTTAAACATTCTTTGAAGCAGTTGTTTTTTCAAACAATTTTTATTGGGAAGTTAATATGAGAAAAGAAAAAGGCTGCTAAAATGAGTCTTTGGAGAATGTAACAAGAAAATAAGAGAGAATCGACTCTAGTGGGTATTGTCTGCATAGTGAAGTAGAATAATTAGATTCAGGGACATTTTATAGAGGAAACTCCTGTTTTATAAGGTATGGCTGTAAAATAAGATGAGAGTTTATATCTTCAAAAATGCACTACAGTAGAAGACACATTGCCATTAATCTTGCTCAAAACACTCTCTCTTGCTTCGAACACACATCCCACTGTCCTCACCCCTTTCTGAGCAGTTCTGGAACACTGTTTCGTGAGCGTCTAGCTGCATCATCAAGGCTGCCTTCATGTCCTGAATCAGTTAAAAACGTTGACCCCTTACAGTCGTTTTGACTTTGAGGAAAACCCTAGTTTCATGATGTCAGATCTAGCGATTAAGGTAGACACCGTAATGTCTTTACCCACCTGTCTTTCCATTGGATGGCACTCAGCAGCGGCACGGACCACACCTCACAGAGACACTCACAGAAGACTTTCAAATCTGCTTCAGAAAGTGGCAAGAACAACTGAGTAAATGTAGTAGAAGCAAGGGAGGAGTTTTTGAGAGGAGTTAATGGCATCATATTTTTTACTGTAATAAACTATTTTGTATTTAAATACCCCTTGTATATGTTGATCACATTTCCTATACCATGTTGCATGGAGACATAAAATGATATGATCTCCCGGAAGTGAATGAAAACCTGTCCTCTACTTAATCATTTAAAACACTGCAAGGCAGATTGTCTTATAACTTTAGGCTCTATTTTCCTAGATTGGATCATAAAACAGAAAGGCAATAAACAGCTTCTTTATAGAAATGAGATCCTGCTTGTTACATTTACAAGCAAATTCTATTCAACTGTTCATCTAACAGAGATGGAGACTAAGGAGAAACTAAAGTGTAGTTGTTAGTGCAAACATTCAGACCTACTAGGTAGAAGAAAGGATAAATTCATCTTAATGACTTGTATAGTATGAGAGTATTTTAATACAGATGGGAAAAATGAATGTTACTCAGTAGTTTGAGAGTATTTGAGAATCATTTCTTCAAAGAAAGTGACATGGTAAGGTGTGGAAACCAAAATGGCAGACACTGAAGTCATGAAACCCTGGCTCAAATGTCTCCACTACACAGCTGTGTGACTTTGTAAAGACCCGAGCTCCTCAGCCATAAAATATTATAATAATTTCCCTTCAGTCTTGTTATATGAATTAAAGGTAGCATACATAAATGCCTAAGATTAGAGTCACATAGCATTATTTTACATAACTTTTAAATTGCTGCTCCCAAAAAATAAATAAGTAAATAAATAGCTGCTTCCCCCTGGGTAAGCTGCATCTCATTGCCATGAACTTGTGAATAAAAATGTGTTGTTTTGATGGGTTTTTATTTTAATGAAATCCTTTCTAGAAATTAGGTAATTCACTGTCAAGTTTCTTGGTCAAAATGAAATGAAAAGTTATAATTTCTGTTTCCTTGATGAAGACATTGGAATATGGAAAATTTTTTAAAGTATTCTAAACCAAAACTCTGGGAGGGAGCAGAAGAAGAGAGGAAATAATGAAATAAATATTGCAGTATATTGTTTCAATTCTAAGGATGAGTTGCACACACATTTTAATTCTGAGATCTGGATTCTTTCTCATGTAGGTGAAAATTAGTTAACTACTTTTCTAGATGAAGTATTTATGTTGTTTGTTAAAAGGGGAGTGTAATGCATTCTTTAAAAGTTATTTTTCTAGAGGCAACAGCCAATGGATCAAAAGGACAAATTCTGTAATTAAGTTTCCCAACAGTGTGATTTACCACCTGTGTTGTGTAGGCAGTCCCAGTTCTTCAACCATAAATGGATACAAATAATAGTTTCTACCTTACTAAGTCACTGGGAGAATTACATTAATATGTGGAAAATATTTAGGATGACATTTGTCATGTACTATTTTGAAGTTTAGTTATTATTATCCTTGATCAACCAAATAGCAAAAAAGCAAAAACCTCTACTTTGTACGGGAAAAACAGAGAGAGCTATTAAGAAAAATTTAGAACCAAAACCAATCTTAAGAGTATTCTCTTTTGACCAGAATTCTTTGTAAATCAACTTTCCCCTCTCTCCAGCATTTTCAAGCAGGCTCAGTGGAATTAAAACACACATTACAGATGGCCTCAAGTCATTAAAAGGGATCTTTAAATCTGAGCAAAAAGGGATTCAGATTCCATTTGTTAATTTTATATTTGCCATGTTTAGTTGTTGGATACATCTATCAGCTTTTGCTGTAATAATTCTAAATGTGAAACAACCCCAAACTCTGTTTGGTGCATAACAATTTAAATTTGTTTTTTTATTTATGGGTCTTTGAAGCAGCCATGATGATTATATTCCAGATTATATAACTGTTTTATGTCTCACAAGTTCATGCAGCTGTAGAGCTACCTAGGATAAATTATTTTCATGATAGAAAATAGGAACACAAAATATAATATTTATGACATAAGCAAATGTAAAACCATTATGTCATATTGCTCACATTCCATTGGTTACCATGAATCACATGATGACCAAGTCCAACTGCTATGGAGCAAGGAAGTAGATTCCTTCTGGCATGATGTAGGGGTTGTGGTTTCTGACGAACAATGACACAATCTTTATGCTTGCCATACTACCAGAGTTCCATCAAATACAAAACCTACGGTAACCACTTTGATTAATCTTAAGAATGTGGATCTTACATGTTTAAATGCAACACAATAACTTGAGAAATTTGTTAAAAATTTAGATGACTCATCCCTCTACTATGGTTTAGATGTGATTTAAGTGGATGTCCCTCCCTAACACTCATGCCAGTATTTCATGTGCTGGAACTTGTCCCCTAGGCGTAGTGGTGTTAAGAGTTAATGTGGGCCTTTAAGAGAAAGTGCCCAGTAGAAGGTCATTGGGTCTATAGGCTGTGTACTTAGACAGGGCTGAAGTATTTCTCACTGGGCCGTCATTAGTTCTCATGAGAGTATCAACAGCTAAGTTAGAAATTAAGTGGATAAACAGCAAGTTGAGATTGCACCGTATTTAACACCGTCTGGCCCAGTGGGCCCAAATAGACATTAGACATATGGATGCGTGCTGGATCCATCCTTTCCCCAAAACACCTTTGTTCTTTTCATATACCCTTGCTAAGTGACTCATTTCCCTATTGGATCAATATTAGCTACGTGACTATACTTGTAATCCTCTAGGCTGCTGTACTTTGACCCAGGTTGGACCCACATCATAACTTTGCAGTATAAATTATCCCTGACAAAGTGCCTTGATGGCCACCCACTTGGGATCCCTCCTGAAAATCTAGGAGCTAGTCTTCTTTTTTCCAATAAAACTCTGCTAACTTCCTCCTTTGTTTCAAAACTTCATTTCTCAATATTATGAGACCACAAACTCGGCACATCTGCCATCTAACAGATTGGGAGTGGCTTTTTCCCATATCAAGACGATTGTTATAGTCTGAGCCTCGACTCCTCAGTTTCTTTGGCTTCCCCTCTCAAGCTACGATCTCTGTCTCCCACACACACTCTCACCATCCAACGTGGGCACTCAACAGAGATACACAATGCTGTTTGCTATCAAAACTGTTAGCTAAATATATTCTACCTTGGAAAGTGAACCCTTCTGCAATGACCCTGACTGAATAGATTTGTGAGTGGGACCTAAGGTCTGTATTGTTATTATTGTCACCAGTAATCTCATTATACAGCAAAATTGGAGAAGTATTGTTTTGAAGAAAGCTGTGCCTACATACCAGTGTAGTATGCTACTCTTTTCTCCCCAGTAGAGAAGGAAGGATAACAGTGGCAGCAGTCATGCCTGTAGAATGAGATGAATTAGAGCTTCTGAGGGATTCAGCTTTTGGTTCCCAATTGTTTTCTCCCCTGTCTTTCCACATCATTGCTATCTGATTTTGCATTTCCTCTCACTAAATTTTCCCATCTTTTTGATGTTACATTTATCCAGGTGAACCACTTTGACCTGTAAAAAATAAGTTGAAATAACAATGTACCAGCTCCAAGCATAAGCCAGAGGCCCACTAGCCCTCTTGAATCTCACCTTAAGAAGAGATTAGCTTAGAAGTTTCTGTCTGCTTACACTGGGTCCCAAAATTAACATTCATTGATAGCTCTAAGTCCAAGGTGCCAAGCCCAGCTTAACCCAAGTTGGAGCAAAGCTATCTATTCAGTGCCAAATGGATAACCCAATTTCTATCTGAATTCTATATGGACAAAAGGTAAAATAATTGCCACTTTAGAGCCAATGAATGCTGGAGTAATTAATCACTTAGCAAAAGCTAACTTGTGCATGACCGAAGGGTCACTCTCAAAGATATTCTGAATTCCTATCCCTAGCTCCAACTTCATTTAGGAACCAGCAGTGGGAGCACATGCTTCCTATATTGAAATGAAGCTCAGACTTCAAGCAAAACATCTTTTTTATTTTCATGACATCAAATACATATGCCCTTTGGAAGCTTTTCACATAAAATCATTCTATGCCATTTATTTCCATACACCTGAAGAAGCAAGTACATTAATGTGTCAGAGTGAAGTAAGATTTTTAAAAAGAATATTTGGGTCATACAAAAGCACCACTTTTTTTTTTTCAAAATAGAAACAGATTGTTGTACAGAATCCAGCAATTCTGGTGGAATTACTCTGCAATGGAAGCATGTTTTCTATTAACTTAAATACTGTGTTAACCTCAATCAAAAATATACTTTCTTAAACTGAATACAGAATTTATAGTTTTGAGAAACTGCCTGCATTCTAAATGTGCAAAGGATCTGATGCAAGTAACCCTGTTCCACATGATTACAGAAATTCTTAGTTTCATCATGCAAAACTTAAATCTAAACAACCTAAAGTAACACCCTCCCACTCAACCAAGCTCTTCAACTAGTTGTGTTATCTTGAGCACATTTTCCTCCCTTGTTACTATGCACTGCCTGGCCATAAAACATGTTTTCTGTCTTTTCAATTAAACAACTCATGGAGAACTTCACACATGGAGAGCCACCATCATCCCCAGATCCTGGTGACTGACGCTGCCTTTCAGTAATCCACTCAGTTTTTGAATGTCATAGAAGATCTGCCCAGTTAGAAGGTAATTGGATGAATTGCAGTTCACGTCTGACTCACTCTCCAGGGTGGAAGCACCATGCTATGGAGAACAGAGATGCATAGAACAAGAAAGAGACATGGTGGAAGGACTCAGGTCTCAGACTCTGTGGCCAATTTAGGGATTTTTCCCGACAGTTGTAGATTCACCTATACTTCACCTTTGCCTTTTGAGGCAAGTTGAGAAAATGGTCAACCATAGCTTAGAATGAATATGAGAACAGGTAGTGAAGGGAGGGAAATAAAGGAAAGTTTCAAGTTTATCTTGTCTGAGAACTTAAAGAAGTGATCCCTAATCATGAAAATATTTTCAGGTTAATGCACATGGACACTCTTTCAGAGACAGTAAACTCTTTTGTTGACTACTTGAAGAGGAAGTGCTCCTTTCCTGTTCTCAGTCTAAGAGGTAAACAAATGAACTAAATATTAACTCAATATAAAGTCAATCATGTATGGAATTAGATGAAGCTATTGCTCATCCTGGACAGCTGTGATGATGAATACAATCTGCATGGCTGTCAGTGGGGTGACAGGTAAAACACGTACTCTTATCATGAGCTACAAGACTTGGAGTGCTTAATGGTTTTCCCCAAAACTCTGAGTTCAATGTAGCAACACCAGAGACACAATCTTTCCATAAATCTCATTTCTGCTTTTAGTCACTTGGGTGCTTGGCTTCTTTAATGACATCTATTGCCTCCATCATCATAAACATAATCCTCTAAATCATTTCCACTCTTTGGAAATGTTGGTTTTATGTCACACATAAAATCTGCCATAGTACTAATATGTATCATTTAATTTGCAAAACCATTAAGGCAAATATATGGCCTTTCCTAGCACTTCACTGGCACACAGAAAACTGCTAGGTCTATGAATTTTTCATTCTACAACAGCTCTAAGTTCGTGGATCATATGATTAGTCATACACACTTTTAAAGTGCACATTATTTTCCAAATAGCAGAGCACATTACACAGCAGCCCTTCCTGCGAAGCAAACTCCCAAGACACAAGCTCAAACATTGCCACTCTCATTAAACATTTCTCCAGTTTTATTTGTCTTCTTTGCACACTTTCAAATTTTAAACCACGTGGAACTTCCCTTTGCTGAGTCCCACTTTTTCCCTCTATCTGTCTCTCTCAGATTAACAAATGACCCACCTGCCAATTTATAAGGAAGGTTTCGGATAACCAGGGTGCTAAATTATCACTTGGGAAGCTAACAGAAAAGCCAGATTCAAAAGCTAATCAAAGCAGAGTTTTTGTTTGCCTAATTGAATCAGATGTTGGGAGATTGAAAGAAGACCTGAGGCTTAACTCACATCTATGAAGGAAGCTTCGGTTTTTAAATTTATTTAATTAAAACAAACGGAGAGAAATGGAAAGGAAGAGTGACAGTCAGGGAGGCACGGCCTTTCCTAGCATTTCACTGGCCCACAGAAAACTACTATATGAAGATGCACACGATAATATTTACTGTCATATTTTCCAAGAAGAGGAAGGTATGCATTTAGAAGGAGAGCGTCATGTCATTTTTAGTTACATAGACACTTAACAGTGAATCCTAGAGTAGAAAATAGAGGCTCTTCCCATTGCCCAGTCAGCAATGCACAGGGCTCTTATCAGTAGAAGATAATGTACAAGTTTTGGGCCACAGTTGAACCCTGCTGATAACAGAAAAAGTACTAGGCCTTCCTCAAGGTGGCCCTCTTCCTCTCATTCTCCAAGCACTTTCTGCCTGTGCTCTGAGGAAATGGAAGGCAAATATTTAAGACAAGAGCTGAAGCGGCTCCTTTTCGGGGCCTCCGGGACACCCAGATGTCTCAGAGCACCCAAGCCTCCTTGACTGTCAGACCACAGGGGATTATCAAAAAGAATCAGTCGGGATCTCATCTTATTAAAAAGCTTTTCCACAGCAAAAGAGCCATGAACAGTGAAGACACAACCCACAGAGCGGGAAAAATTACTTTCCAGATATTCCTCAGACAAAGGACTAATATTTAGAATATATAAAGAACTCAAATACACAGGCTCCCAAAATTTAAAGACTCAATCCAAAAATGGGCATCTGAAATGAATAGATTCTTCTCAGATGAAGAGATAGGAACAGAAAATAAATATATGAAAAAATGTTCAACATCATTGGTCATTTAAGAGTTGCAAATTAAAACAATGATGCTGAGATTACATTTCGCTTCTGAAAAACTGTCAATTATCAACAAATCAACTAATAAAAAATGATAGCAGGGCTATGAGGAGCAAGGGATGGTGGGAGTGCAGACTGGTGCAACCGCTGTGGAAATCAATGTGGAGGTTCCTCAAGAAACTAAAACTAGAGGTTCCCTTTGAACCAGCTATTCCCCAACTTGGCATCTTCTCAAAAGAATTAAAAATATCATACCACAGTAATTTATGTACAGCTTTGTTTATAATACCTGAAACACAGTTTGTAATAGCTAAATCTTAGAAACAGCCCAAATACCCACCAACCAGTGACTAGATAATGAAGAAATAGAGTTTCTTTATATAATGGAGTACTACTCAGCCATAAAGAAAAATAAACTTCAGACGTTTATGGCTAAATGGACGTACCTTAAAACCATATTCTTAAGTGAAATAAATCAAACACACATGTGTAAATATCTCATTGTTTCTATGTTGTGAGAAACCAAAAATGTAAATGAGGACTAGAATATATACTAAATATTATGAAATATGGGCCAGGAATATGGCTCAGTAGCACAGGGCCTGCCTGGCAAGCATGGGATCCTGAGTGCAATGTCCGATACCAAAAACCAAACCAAAGTAAAATAAATATTATGAAATAGGAAGAAAATGCTTAACTGGGAAGGGCAACTAAGGAGGGAAGAGAGGGAAAGGAAGAGAAAGGAAAAAAAACAAGAAAGAAAAAATGAAAATGGAATTTTGCACACAACCACCAAAATATAACAGAGTACCGCTACCAGGGTATTCTGTTTTTACTCACACTTCAGAGTAAAGTCTCTCAAACCATATCTGTGTGTAATATACAAACATATTTTAAACATGTGATAGAGTAGGTAAATTGTAACTCCACAGTTTTTAAGGTTAGGCTTCTACATGTCAACTCATGTAAAAGTACTTCCTTGAGGAAAAATATGACTGTAGGACACAGGTAATAAACCCAGATTAATGCCAAACAGGGATTAAGGACTGATGCTCTCATCACAATGTAATGATCAGTTTTGTAATGGAAAGAATTTGTGTACTTATTGAATATTCTGGGGAAAGTCCAACATTTTATTTTAATGGTACAGTTATAGGTCCCAGGGTCTTTTTATCTATCTTTTTTAGAGGAAAAGAGCAAGTTCCTCTGAACCTGAAAATGAACATGGGTCATTGGTTATAACATTTAACTAAGATTTATCAATGGATGTGCTGACTTGATGAGGTCCAAGTTAGATGATCCAAATGTCCAATTATCACCAGCTGATTCTTCGAGTAGGACTGATTCCATTCGCAGCAGTTTACAGAATGAAAGCAGTCTTTCCCATTCATGCAATACAACTTAAAAACTATAAAGCATAATGATCATTTGCCCCTAGTCTTCAGAGTTTTGAACAGTAAAATTTCGACAAATAATTTTAACTCCTAACATACTCCAGTGTAAATCTTAAACAAAACATAAGGAACAAATAATCAATGGACCTGGTGGACATATAAATGCTCTGATTTTTTCAATAGTAATTGAATTGTCAGCTCAGTAGAAAAACATACACAAATAATATTTAAATCTAACAATGAAAATATATGAGCATTCATATTGAAATGCTGCTCTACTGCAGGTTAAAGAGGAGGTATTAGAGAAAATGTATCATACCCTGGGCTCAACATCAGCAGGTCAACCTGGATGTGCACATGGTAATGACAGTCATTTTCTTTGGTTATTTTTTTTTTAATCTATAAGAACTAGAAGAGTGCTGGCACATACTGAAAACCCAGTAAGCATTTGTTGCATGGTTAAATAAATAACGAATAAGAACACTGACATAGAAATGTATTTAGCTCTACTCTAAGGGCTCAGAGAAGAAACCAGGTATCTATATTACACATACTTGAAAAGTCATTTCTCATCTGTGATACCTTTACAAGGAGAATATAGACTTTTATGTCTGTTTCCGTTTAGTGCTTTATGATATGCTCACATGTGAATGAGCACAGTGAAAATGTGTCACTCATGAAATATACATGCAATAGAAGAGAAGAGAGGTAAATGCATAGCTCAGGGATCTGCAAACTATAGTTCATGACCAAGTCCAGTCATGCTTAGTTATTTAAATATTCTCTATGCACTTTGAGGCTGAAATGGTAAAAACAAATAATTGCCACAGAGGCAATATAGTTCACATTGCTGAAAATATTTACTATTTAACTTTTTACGGAAAAGGTTGTCCACATTTAGTATAGAATAGTTTTAATATGTGTACAATCCATTAAGATCAGTAAAACATAATGGCAGCTACTAAAAAAATATTTATGAAATGGCAGAAAATCAGAGTACCAGTTTTTTTTCCTTTTTTTATTTAAAGAGGAAAAAAAATGTAAAGGGTAAAGATAATACAGAACAGAGTACCAGTTTTATAAAAGCTATTGCCAAACTGGTTTCAAGCATTCATTTTATATATTGTGAATCCAAGCACTCACCATAGAAAATGGCTCTTTGAAATCATACTGAATAATGTCATAGAAACTATATATTTTGTTAAGACATCACCTTTCAATTGCAAATGTTTTGAAGTTACAGCAATAAAAAAGCAAGACATTCTTAAGTTTTATGCTTTATATACCTACCTTTTTTATAATCCATGGATAAGGTGAAAGCATAATTTATTTCAGTTGAAACAAAATCATTTTTTTTCTTTTTTTGGTCAGTCTTTGGAGGTTTTCTCTTAAAAAGGTAAGTGTCTCTGAACCGTATCTTTCAAATATCACATGAACACATCAGTCTTCTGTCCCAATGATTTCTTAGCCTGGTATTTTAAAATGAAAGATAAATACAGAAAAATGACATAAAACATTTGCTTTGTTCTGTTCTCTTGCGTTTTATTCTCTTTAAAATTAAAAAAAAAAATGCATAAGATAAAACCACTTGTGCCCAGCAGGATTCTAAAGATATCTGAGGAATTGTCAGTGTGGGACAAATGTAAACAGATGAGCCCTTAAAACAGCAGAGGAAAAGAGAAGAGATACAGAAGATAGACAAATCAGTAGATCAAAAGTATAAAAAGGATTCCACCCACTACCCCTGTTTGATGGAGAGGGTGGTGTGACAGGAACGCAGGTGGTCTTAAGAGCTAAGAAACAGCCCAAGGAGACTGTTACTGAGGAAATGGAATTTTCAGCCCTGAAACCACAAGGAACTAAACCCAGCCAAAAGAAGATTTCAGAAGATACGTGTTGTAGTTAGGGTTTGCAAGGAAATGGATTTAATATAGAACACGTAATTTATAGGATTATTTCATAATATCCATCCAAAAAGTCAAATGCAAGAGCTCTGCCCATGCACTAGAGACCCAAAGAATCCAGCTGAGGGCCTGGATCTCATGGCAATGTCCTGCATGAGTCCAGCTGAAGACTTTGAGACCATGGCATTTTCCTCCACGAGTACAGCTGGAGGCCTAGCACTCATGACAATGTCACATGCAGTTCTGTATCAAGGATCTGCACTGGGAAGGCCTACAGGCCAGTGGTGGAAGCTAGAAAGTCTGCACCAGTGGGAAGAAGGATCTGTGCCAGCAGGCTGAGAAATCTGCACGGAAGCCAAGAAGCAACACTCAAGTTAAGGACCACAGCTTCCTCAAAGAGAACTGTAGTTATCTATGTCAGTGAGGACTGAGCTCCTCCTGAGATGAGAACAGCTGAGTTCATATCAGGAAAACCAGTGTGATAAGCTTTTCAGGAGAATCAACAGTACCATCTTCTCCTCCAGTTCCTCTTCCTCTTCCTCTTCCTCTTCTTCTTCTTCTTCTTCTTCTTCTTCTTCTTCTTCTTCTTCTTCTTCTCTATTAGAGTAGAATATATTTATTGAGAGAAAGAAAGCTCCTGCCTGAAGAGAGACAGAAGCGGTCCCCAGCAGGTTGCCCCTGCAGTTCTTCTTTTATGCTGTTAGCAGCAATCCTCAGGTGGGCCTTCCACACCCAGCACCATGCTGATTCTGTCCAGTGGGGTGTTAAAAATTGACAATTAGTTCATCCACCTCCCACAGTGTGTACTCTGGGCCTCCAGGTAAGAAGCCAGCTGATCAACAAATTGATTTCAGTTTTGTGAGACCAATTAAAGGGCAAAGCAACCATTTAAACTTATACAGAACTGTGAGGTAATGTTTTATGAGCCAAGATTTATGGTAATTTTTTGCAGCAACCATGGGAAACTTAGATAATGAATGGCCTTGGTACCAAGGGATTTTTATAAAGCAAAACCACAAGTTGAGGTGAGTCCAAAGTGAGGAAAAATGGAAAATCACTATGTGGAGATGAAGTGGGACAAAGCTATGATCAACCAATAAGATTAGGAGTATAACAAACAGAATACATGAAGCATCCCCAAAGAGATATACAGAAGATCAAAAATTCTATTGTAAGTTGCCAAAACTGCCTCAATGAAAGTGAAGATAGAATTTCAGACCTTGAAGGTAAGATTGCAGCTAGTGAACAGGAAAGGAAAGGTCTCTTAAAAATAACAAGCAATCAGGAAATACCAATTCAACAGCTGCAAGATGATGCAAAGTAAAACAATATAAGATTAATAGGGATAAATGAAAAAGAAGGGGACAACACAAATGATATCAAAAGGCTATTTAGAGAAGTAATAGCTGAAAATTTCCCAAACACGAGAGTGGAAACTGACATTCATATTAGTGAAGCATATAGAGCTCCAAACAGCCATAACCAAAATAATACTACACCCAGACATGTAATAATCACCATCCCAGAAATCCAACATAAGAATAGAA
The DNA here is from genome assembly GCA_004027455.1 of Hydrochoerus hydrochaeris. Lineage (NCBI taxonomy): Eukaryota > Metazoa > Chordata > Mammalia > Rodentia > Hydrochaeridae > Hydrochoerus > Hydrochoerus hydrochaeris. The sequence continues at coordinate 249,824 of PVLA01001837.1, forward strand.
TATTAAAAGCTGTTAGAGAGAAAAGACAGATCACCTGTAAAGAAAAACCTATCAGAATCACATCAGACTTCTCAACACAAACAATGAAGAAGAGCATGGAGTAAAATATTTGAGATCCTAAAAGAAAATGACTTCCAATCCAGACTGCTGTACCCTGCAAAACTGTCCTGCAAAATGGATGGAGAAATAAGACACTTCCATGACAAAGAACAGATGAAGAACTTCATGATCACCAAACCAACACTGCAAAGAATACTCAAAGACATTCTAGATACACATAGGGAAAAAGCACTAACCAAGACAGGCAATTAAACAGAAGAGAAAGATAAATATACAACAGTAGAAAGATAACATGTCAACAATAAACCAATATATAACAGTTATAACCATTAATGTAAATGGCCTCAATTCACCAGTTAAAAGAAAAAAAACTGGCAGAATGGATCAATAAACAACATTCAACCATAATCTGTCTACAAGAAATGCATCTAACCCAAAAGGAAACTCATAGACTGAAAGTCCAAGGATGGAAAACAACACTTCATTCAACAGGAACTCAGAACAAAGCAGGGGTAGCTATTCTGTTTGCAGACAATGTGAACTTCAAACCAACAAAGATCTGAAGAGATAAAGAAGGTCACTACACACTAGTTAGCAGAAAACTTCAAGAGGAAGAGATAAAAATCTTAAATATATATGCACCAAATTCCAGAGCACCCAGCTATACAAAGCAAGTATTAACAGAAATGAAAAATCAAATAAGCAATAACACAATTATAACAGAAGACCTTAACACATCATTGACACAAAGGGACAGATCAACTAGACAGAAAATCAGCAAAGAAATAACAGAACTGAATCACACCTTTGAACAAATGGACTTGATAGACGTATACAGAGTGTTCCATCCAACAACATCAGAATATACATTCTTCTCAGCAGTACATGGGACATTCTCTAAAATAGACCATATACTAACCGACAGAACATATTTAAGTAAATGCAAAAGAACTGAAATTATCCCATGCGTGTTATCAGATCATAACACCATGAAACTGGAATTAATTGATGAAACTGGAAATTAAAAAATTAATTCCTAGAAACATATGAACCACCAAAGTGCCATAAATTAATGAAATTTTAAAAACTGGAAAAACCCCACAAATACATGGAAATTGAATAATACACTCTTGAGCAATCAATGGGTCATAGAGGAAATTAAAGAAGAAATTAAACAATATCTATAAGCAAACAAAAATACAAATACAACTTACCAGAACCTGTGAGATGCAATGAAAGCAATACTTACAGGAAAATTTATTGCACTGAGTTCCCACATTAGGAAAACAGAATGAACACAAATAAACAACCTGATACTACACCTCAAACAGCTAGAAAAAGAAGAGCAAGCCAAGCCCAAAGCCAAAAGAAGGGAGGAAATTATAAGAGCAGAAATTAATGCAATAGAGACTAAGAAAACAACACAAAGAATCAATGAATCAAAGAGTTGTTTCTTTGAAAGAAGAAATAAAATTGATAAGCCCCTAGTCAACCTAATTAAAAGAGGGAAAGAAAAGACTCAAATTCATGCAATACAGAATGAAAAAGGTGAAATTACTACCCACTCTAGAAATACAGAAAACCTCTATTCTCATAGGTCCAATAATGCAGAAGAAATGGACAGATTCCTAGAAATATATGAACCACCAAAGCTGGATCAAGAAGATGTAAAACTGCTGAATAACCCAATTTCTGTTAATGAAATTGAAAACGTAATTAAGTCCTTACCAACAAAGAAGCACCCAGGCCCAGACACACTTACATGTACATACACACATACACATACGTACACACCTACACTGGATTCACTGCAGAATTCTACAAGAAATACAAAGAAGACTTAATGCCAACACTCCTCAAACTCTTCAATGAAATCAAAAGGGAAGCAATTCTCCCTAAGTTATTCCTGGAAGCAAATATTACTCTAGTACCAAAACCGGAGAAAGACCCAACTAAAAAAGAGAACTACAGGCCAATCTCCCTAATGAACATAGATGCAAAAATTCTCAATAAAATATTGGCAAACAGGATGCAGCAAATCATCAATAAGATTATACACTATGACCAAGTGGGATTCATTCCAGGCATGCAGGGATGTTTCAACTTACGTAAATCAATAAATATAATCGACCATATCAATAAAGCCAAAAGTAAGAATCACATAATCATTTCTATAGATGCAGAAAAAGCTTTTGATAAGGTCCAACACCCACTCATAATAAGAACCTTACAGAGAATTGGAATAGATGGTCTTTACCTCAATTTGATAAAGGCCATTTATGACAAACCAATAGCCAGCATTATATTAAATGGCCAAAAAAGTCTTTACCTTAAAATCAGGCACAAGACAACGATGTCCCTTATCACCACTTCTATTCAACATAGTACTGGAAATACTAGCCAGAGCAATTAGACAAGAAAGAGAAATAAAAGGAGTAAAGATATGAAAAGAGGAAGTTAAACTAGCATTATTTGAAGATGACATGATACTCTACATAGAAGGCCCCCAAAACTCCATTGAAAGACTCCTAGATATAATAAATTCAGCAAAGTAGCTGGATACATACTCAATACTTGTAAATCAATAACATTCTTATACACTAACAACAAAATCACCAAGAGAGGAATAAGAGAAGCCACACCCTTCACACTAGCATCCCCCAAAAAATGAAATACTTAGGAATTAATCTAATGAAAGAAGTAAAAGAGCTATACAGGGAAAATTATAATACCCTGAAAAAAGAAATTGAAGAAGACCTTAGAAAATGGAAAGACATCCCTTGTTCATGGATAGGAAGAATAAATATTGTGAAAATGGCCATTCTCCCAAAATTGTTATACAGATTCAATGCAATCCCATGAAAATACCACTAACATACCTCATAGATCTAGAGAAACCACTCCTAAAATTCATCTGGAACCAGAAGAGACCTAGAATAGCAAAGGCAATTCTAAGCAGCAAAGGCAAGGCAGGAGGCATCACAATCCCTGTCTTGAAGTTATACTACAAAGGTACTGTAATAAAATCAACATGGTACTGGAATAAAAACAGATCTGAAGATCAATGGAATAGACTAGAAGATACAACTTGTCTATAGCACCCATGTTTATAGTGCCACAATAGCCAGATCTTGGAAACAACCTAAAGGCCCATCAACTGAGGGATGGATAAAAAAGACGTGGTACTTTTATACAATGGAGTACTACTCAGCTATAAAGAAGGATCACATTGAGATATTTATAAATAAATGGATGCAACTTGAGACCATACTCATAAGTGAAATAAATCAAATTTTCAGGTATAAATACTGCATAGTCTCCCTAGTGTAAGAAAAGTTAAGAGTATATAAGATTCTATGGTAATCATTGATCCCCATTATATTGCTTTGAAGACTTGTAATGTTTTCATTCATTGGTTGGAATGGTTTTATTCTGTTTTGTTTGAACTTATTATGTGTAATGGTATGAACAGCTACTTTGAAGAAAACAAGACATATGGCAGCCATTGCTGATTCAGTATCATCTGACTTTGAAGTCCTACCATGCTTTTGTTCTTCTATTACCATTGGTCCATCATGTTGTGTCTCACTGGATTTTAATATGTGTAATAATATAAACAAATTTTTTATGGAAATGAGATATTATAGTAGCCATTATTCATTTTCTGTTATTTGGTTCAGAATGCCTTGTAATAGCTTCATTCTGTTGAATGCTTTTATTCTATTTTGTTATGTTTGATATTAGTGTTTGTCAAGCTATGCTCAACTATTTCAAAGAAAGATATTATAGTAGCTACTGCTGATATCCAATTGTCTTGTTGTGAAGTGCTGTACTGCTTGTATTGTTTTGATCTGCTTTATTCTGTCCTCTTTTGTTTTATTCTCTGTAAAATAAATTTTAAAAAAAGATTAGGAGTATAATTGCTCAGGTAAAATTGATTAAATTGGGGACAAATGGGGAAGCCAGTCACAGAGTACAAGGGCATGAATACTGAACAGGGGCTCATCTTTAGGGAGTCAGGTTAGTGGCTCCTTCTGGCTTCCTCAGGGTGACAAAACCTATTTTGAGTATCAGTCCCCAGTGAGAAATATCAGTGTGGTTGCATTTGTTTTGCCTTTTGTCTTGAGGTCTGGCCCACAGCAGGAGGGGTCTGTCTCCTCCACAGTTGATGGCTGTCTGGTCTGCAGTGGCTCCTTCAAGGGCTTAGCCCTCTCTGACTGCCTATAATATTCTATCTGACTCAGCTGCCTACAACATCCCACTTTAAGCATTAGGATTTAAGTAAGTCTGATAGGATTCATGCCATCACAATCAAACCCTTATTAAAGCTCATTGCCCCATCTTTCGGCCAGTGTGTCAGCTTCTTGCAGTGGGTCCTGAAGACTCTTATTATGACCCCAGTGTACTCTGATGGCTCTCTTTGTAACCTAAGATGATGCAATTCTCTAAGCTGATCTCACATATATCCTGCCCTAAAACCTGGAATCAGCCATTTCAAAATAAGTCCAGTTTCCATTAGCAGAAAATTGTATTTCAGCACTATAATCTATGTCCCAGGATTAACGATATTTTTAGTGATTGGAAAAAGATCAACTTGTAATGTACAGTGAGTGATATACCTAGGATTCAGCAGTTAATAAATTGTCAATCATGAGGTCAGAAAGTAAAGTTTGGACCCAAAATGCAAAGCAAACTTATTTTTTTTAAACAACCTAATTGTCTAAAAAGATAATATTCAAGATAGCTGAGAAATTTTTAAAATAATTTTGTTGAACATTTCATAATCCTAAAAATAATATGCATTTTTAACAGTGAAGTTTTAAACCAGTTAAAAAGCTATTTATTGACTCTTCCATATTTTAAATTTTATCATACATAAATGTTTGATGTTGCTAAGTCATTCTTATGATTTAACTTACTATTCCTACAACCTTCCCAAATGGTTTCATTCAAGAATGTAACACAGTGGTTAAATATGCAACTTTCTGAGCCAAAATTATAGCCATTTGTTAGAACTTACTTCTAATTAAAATATTGTATCAACCATGTTAGTCACAGTATCACTGAATTCTAAAATTTCTTTCAACCCTGGGCATTCTATGATTCCAAATATATTATATTTAGCAAACATTTAATAGACTATTAAAAGACAGGTACCTGTCTTTTGCCAATGAAAGGGATGCAAAAATATAAAATGAAAAAATAAAGCAAAGTAATTACCTTCAAAAATGTGATAATAATATACAGAAATATAATCCAATAATTAAAATAAAATATGGATATATATATTCAGTGATTAAAAACTTATCATAAAATATATACAAAGTATATATGAAATAAAAGTATATAGACACATCTATATATTATAGATATATATGAATACAACAGCATATATAAGTATATATCTTCTTCAGGGAAAGTAATGTTAAAAACAATGAAATATGAAAGAATTTATGTTTTGATACCAAACCTATTTTTATTCTTTATTTTATTTTATTTTATTTTGGTACCAGGGCTCGAACTCAAGACCTCACACTTGCAAGGCAGGCTCTTATGCCGTTGAGCTAAACCTCCAGCCCTCCCAACCTATTTTTAAATAAAAAATATTATAACAGTAACCAAATATAGAAATATAATAATATTGAATATAACTTTATGCATTTTAAATATTTTATCCTGTAGTACTTTAATAAAATTGTTTTAAATTAATTTTTAATTATAATAAACCACATTTAAGTGCATCTATTCCACATAAGGACTGTTATCTGAATGTTTATCATATCATTAGTCATAACATTTAAAAAGTGCAAACTACCCTAACTGATCAATGAATAAACAATACATGGTATATTTAGACAATGAAATATCATCTATAATAACATAGAGGCATTGGTACACACTACAACATAGTGAAGTTGAAAAATACTTTATACTAACAAAAAGAACTCAGTCACAAAAGGTCACATTTCATACATTTTCATTGGTATGAAATGTCCAGAAAAGGAAAATCCATAGAGACAGTAAGCAGATTAGTATTTTTCCAGGGGCTCCGAGAAGGGAGGAATGGGGAGTGACTGCTAATAAGTACTAGAGTTTCTTTGCAGGGTGATGAAAATGTTCTGGAATTAGATAATGGTGATGATTGCACAACTTCATGAATATACCAAAAAGCACTGACACGTACATTTTAAAAGGGAAGATGCTATGTTAGTGAATTATATCTCCAGGAAAAATGTATAATGTATAATGTCATTCAACAAATGGTTGACTACAAGAAGATCTACACAAATAGGAAGATGAAAAGAACCAGAAAAGTCTTCACAAATAAGGAAGCATTTACAAGGGGTCCCAGTGTCTCCCCACATTTTGGCAAGCATGATAAATCATCAAAGTTAATGTTATCATTGCGTAACAACTTGGCTATTACTGTATGTGACATTTTCTGACCTAACTAGAATTCATTTTTAAGCCAAGTGTGCTGGAGGCTAAAAAATCTCTGCCAAATACTATATTAGGGTATCAATAAGCCCCCAAGAGAATGCAGAATTGTGTAGGTTTTACATGTATTTCTTCACCACAATCTCTGATTCTCCTTTGACATTTTCATTGCTGTAACCATAATGTTAAAATGATACACTAGGCATGCCATAGCCTGCCACGGATAAGTACATTTTTATCTTTTGGAAATCACATCATTTTACATTCACAGAACGTGCAGAAAAGCATGCCTCCTTCCTTACTGTGTTAACAAAGCGAACCCTCATCAGTCCAACTGGTTTATATAATATAACTTATCCTGAGCATGCCAGTGACTTGTCTGCAATCTTGGCATCTAAGATGCACGTATATCAATCTTTTTGTATGCTGTCAGGAAGAATGAAGGAAAGATCTAATTTTGTCTTTCTTAGTCAGTATTTACTTGAATTAAAACTCAATATGGATTTCCCACTTCTTTATTCATGCAATCCAAACAGAATTTTGTTTTTAAAATATTTTTAGAAAATGTACCCATTCAAAGATTGATTTACAAACTTAGTAATAGCAGTGGGTATAAATGAAGTGTTGAATAATTACAAATATGTATATATGTGTGTGTGTGTGTGTTTACCTAGTATGATGTACAAGTGCACCTTCAAATGTGTGTGGTCAAAGGGTTCCTCTTTTTATCATGGGCTTTGTCAATAGCTTCTTGGGCAATTCCATTCCTCAAGCACACGGAGCATTTATACCAAGTACACTGCCTAGTTCATGTTCTGTTTTTTCCTCTGTTTTTTCAACAGTTAATATTTGCCATGAATTATAGACTATCCAACATGCAGAACTTGCTCCCACCTAATCTGCAAGAATGTCTTATCAGTGTATGTGCCACTGTCCTATTTAACTCACATATAATAAGGCTTTAAGTATCATGAGAAAAACAGTAAAAAGATGGTGCAAGAAATCTTTTGATACACCACCAAGAGGTTATCAATAGTATAAACTCTTTTTTTGAATTTTCTAAAGATGCCCGGCACCATTTCTGGTTAACACTTAGCCTGACCCACAAACCAGTCTTCTTGTGGTCTCTGCCTAGCTTTCCTGTCCTCTTCCACATCACTTGACAAACTCTGCCATGTAGTTACAACTTGAATTTCTCAAACGTCTGTCTTGTCTCTAATTTTTCACCTGTATGAGACATCTACTTTTCTCAGTTCTCCAATTCTTATTTTTAAAAACATTTTGACATTTTTTAACTTTTTCTCTTTTACTAGAGTAATTTGGCTAAAGGCCAGTAGTATGATAACTTACCTTTACTTTATTATACACAAGAAACTTCCTGATGCATAGTTAGTGCTTCCTAAGTTTTCCAAGTGAATGAATAACAAAACAATGTAAAAAGTGTGTGTGTGTGTGTGTGTGTGTGTGTGTGTGTGTGTGTGGTTTGTTTTAATCTCTTTGGGCTGCTACAACAAAATTCCATAGGGTGGCCTATAAATAACAGACACTCATTTCTCATAGTGCTAGAGACTGAAAGTCCAGATCAGTGCCATTTTGGTGTCTGATGAGGGCCCATTCTCTGGTTCATAATCAGTACTTTTTCAATCTGTCCTCACTCAGTAGAAGAAGGAAACAATCTCCCTCAGGCCTCCTTTATAAGGGCACTAATCCCATTGATGTAGAGTCAAATCTCATGATCTCATCACCTCCCAAAGCCCCACTGTTGTAACTGCTTTAAGGGTTAGATGTCAGCATGGGAAATGGATGAGGCAGGAAACAGGGATTCCAACTTTACCATGGTGCCTACAGCTATAGGAAAGTAGGAGTTCTTGAGTCAGCAGTGTTGGAATGATTGCTTAACTACTTGCTAGCAATGGATTGTTAGGATAGGTTTATTAAACTCCTTTTACCCCAACCTCCTCACTTACAAACTGGATATAATATTACTGCCTTATAACCTTAAATCACCTAAAATGAAAAATTGTTTAAAATAATGCTGAGCACATTATAAATTATGTGGTAGGACCTATTAGTAGTGTAAGAATAATCACTAGAATTACAGAAATATAAAGTCTTGATTCATTTCCTTTTGAGGAGTTATTCTTTTTTAAAGAATTTTCTAGTTTGTTTTTTTTTAAAGAAAGAAAAGAAGTGTGGAATGACTATAAAAAAGTGTAATTAATGCAGTAAATAACCCAAAGTTATAACTAAGATACAAAAAGGAAAATATGAGAGATAGAATTTATTGTTAGGTAAATGAAAACCAATATTTTTTATTCTATATTCTAGTAACTGTTGAATAAAAGATATTTTCATTTATTAGATATGTCTGAGATGGATCCATTTTGTTATTATATCTCCTGGTAAGGACAGCTATTTTGAAGAAAATAAGAGACATTATGGTAACCATTGTTGATTTCTTATTATCTTGTTTTGAAGTCCTGTATTGCTTTCATTATTCTCTACTGATTAGCTCTATTCTGTTTTGTTTGATTTGGTTTTATTCTCTTTAAAATAAAAAACAAAATTTTAAAAAAGAAAAAACCATACACTGAGTTTTCTTAATTTTTCATTTTTAGTGGTATATGTTTGCAGTCCATAAAGATTATATTCCTTTCAGAGAGTTGGCTGGCACATGCACATAAAACATTTTAATGCTTTTTTCATTCCTTTCTCCTCTGTTTCTCCCCCTCCTTCCATGTTTTTTTTTGAAAAGGCCTATATCCTAATTTACGGTTACCTCTCTTTTAGTTTACTTTTTATTTATGAGTTTCTCATATAAAACAACTCCTAGTTAAGCTTGTGTGTCCATTGATCACACAGTGAAGCTTGAATACTTACCCTAAACTCAGTTGCAGAAAAAACGCACATAGCCAAAATGTACTATAATTCATACTACCTCCATGATTTTGCTATAAATTTTTATTAAATTAACTAAAGTATAAGCATCCAAGTCAGTTTTTCATCTTTCAAATCTTTACCTCCTGAAATTATGTACCTATTTAAATTTAGGCAACATTGCTCAAATTATTGTTGGAAGTCATCTTTGGGAATGGCCGATAATATTCATGAACCACAGAAGAAAATCTAAATGACTGATTTTAGGTAAAATTGACTTCTTAATAAAATATTGTATAACTGGAGATCTGCACCATGTTGGAACTTGGGGTGCTGGGAAAACAAACAGCCAGCTCGCCGCTCTGGTAAGCAGCTGTGAGCCTTCTGGTGCACAGGCTAAGAATCAAAATCCACCCACCCACACACACCCCTGCCCTGCAACCCTGTTAGCAAGTGGGAGCCAGAGAGAGCACTAATCCCATCCATGAAGGCAGAGCCTGACTCACTTCCTGAAGCCACACCCCTTAATGTCATCACAGTTTGTTTTAGGTTCCAACACATCAGTGGGGGAGCAGGAAATATTCAGTGACCCATTCTAACTCCTAGGGTTGACCACAAATGAGTTTTAGCCATTTCTGAATATTAAACCCAACCAAAGGCTTGAGGATATTTAAGTAATGTTCATAGCCTTTGAAAAATGTTGGACAAAGTTTTTAAAATGTCAGTAAGACATTTACCCTTTACTAGGATTGCTTTGTGGAAAATCATGTTCATTACAATAATATTTGTAAATCTGTAAATGTGTGTCTTGGTACACATGTGTGGAGTTATTCACAGGATTAGAGTAGACTATGGAGTATGTGTGTATGTATCTAATTATTAATTATTTTATTAATTGTATCTAATTATTAATGTGTAGCTAATTATTAACTATTTTCTTGTCTCTCCACACCAGTTCCTCCCTCTTGTCTGGTGGATTATACCATTCATTATCAGCCTTGGCTGTGTGACTTGCTATGGCCAATGGAATATGAGTAGAAGTGACACTGGCCACCAGCAAATGAAATCTAAAAGGTTTTGTGTACTTCTGCCATAGAGCTATGCCTTTTGTACTTAAGAGTAAAGGAGACCTAGAACTGAGCTACCACCCAACCATATTCTATATGTTACACAATAAGAAAGACCCCCTTTAGTGTTGTAAGCTTCTGAGATTTTTTAGGACTCTCTGATATTCACCATAACTTGTCCTTACCCAGCTGATCAACCCTTTTTTGGTGAGGAGGAGTACTGGGAATTGCCCTTCCTATTGAGCTATAGCCTGAGCTTCTTATCTTCTTTTTTTTTTTAATTTTGAAACAGGGTCTCTTTAAGACAACGCCTTTTGATGTGGGGGTGGGGGAGGAATTAAGTTAACAGGTAATTTGAAAACGTAAACCAATTACATTATATCTTAGGAGTCACACCACTCCTCTTTTTGTGAGTCCTACTGGAACAGGTCTTAACATTTACACTAAATATTTTATCAATGTTCTGTAGAATTTATACTAATAATAGAGCAATTAAAGAAGGTAACATAGCATAATGGTAACAAATGATGCTATCAGGAGTGGAAGGTAAAAACAGCCCCAGTGATGTATTTGTCTGGGAAGCATTTACTTTCTCAATAGAAGAATGAACCAATCATATCTCAGATAAATTTAACTCAAAAAATGCGCCTGAGCATTATGAGCCTGCTTACTCTAGTGGTAGAAATGTTCTTTAAAAATAATTTCTCAAAGCTAAAATAAATTTAAGAAGTCAAAGTCATTGGATGTTTAACCACAGAGTCCTGAAATATGGCAAAACAAAAACAGATTATGACAGTTGATTGAATAACATGGATGACCCTACAACCACATTTAGGAAAAAATACTGAATTCACTGATTTTCCAAAGAGAATTTTGAAAGTTACAATTTGGACCAAAATTTATAGCTATTTGTATCATTCATCTGACTTTGAATATATATATATATTTTTTACGAATAAATAGTAACACAGAGCCAAACAAAAGTAAGAGAATAAGTACCATTGATTTTTGAGCTTTAAGAAAGGTAAAAATAATATTATTCAAACATAAATAAGAATGAAATCCTGCCATTTTAGGAAAATGGATAAAACTAGAAGACCAGTGAAATGTCAAGTGAAATAATGCAGACACAGAAAGACAAGTACTACATGTTTTTTCCCACTTGTGGAACTTCGAGGGGGTTTAGTAGTTGATCTGAATACAGAACAGTGATTACTAGAAGGAGAGAATTTGATCAGTGCACATGTTTGTATTGAAATATAGCACAGTGAACTCCACTAACATGTACAATTGGTACATAATATCAAAAAAGAAGTTTATGCTGAATTTCAGTTCTACCTAAAGTTTTTGGTCAACTGAGTGAAACATTTGTTTGTCAGGAAGATGTAATCAATAAAAAGATGGAATGCCAAGGCAAACATGTACGTTTTTCATTAAAAGAATCTAAGGAGAGAGTTTGCAAGCACATACATGTCCATCCTCTGTTCAGCTCTGAGACTGCTAATGCTGCACAGCAGATAGTTCTGATAGCGCTCGGTCACACCCAGGGAAACAGGAAATGTGGACACTCCCTGCGTGTGCCAAGGATCCTCGCCCACATTGAATTCATACAATTTTGCCATTAAACACATTCTCCATACCTCTTAGATTTATTCAATACAGTTTAAAAAGTTTATACAAATGTTCTTTCCCTGAAAACATGCAAATGCTAACTAAGCCAGCAACTGACACTTGAGGTAAGAAAGAAGAAGAACCAACAGCTGCTGGCCACTGCAGTTTGCTCAGCAAAATGCCGAAGGAAGAGAAGCTTGTCCAGAATGTCCCATGTCTCTCTTTCCCATCTCCTCCCAGTGAGAGAAGGTGCTATCTCCATTTTGCTCCACTGTCCTGATTCTCTCTTGCCTCCCCAAATTTATTCTCACAACTGTAGTTCTATTTTGACAACTTTCCTCATCACAATCCATGATATTTGAAGTACTAGTTGCTTAAAAAAAAATACACTTCCAGGCAGGGGAGTTAGCTCAGCCACATAAGTCCCTACCTGGTGAGCATGAGGTCCTGAGTTTGATTCCTGGTACTAAAAAAACACACTTCTGTCCTTAAAAGACCTGCAAAATATTTAGATTTCTTTTTTAAAAAAAAGTTTGCCCAAAGGGAGAATTGGGAAGGAAAATAATACGTGTAATTATTATATTTATTATTATTGTTTTCCAAAGTAAGAAGCCAACCTCATTAAGCACCATGTCTCAGGCACCATATTAGGAGTCTTACTTCCTGTTTTTAATGTAGCCCTTAATGCTCAGGGAAGGTGTTATCAACTCCGTGTCACAGAATAAGTCCACAGAAGGAATTATTCAGTCCCTCACTCATTCCTTAGCTTAGATGAAAACAGACCAAACCCAGGCTTCCTGGCTTCTATTCAGTGCTATGTCCCTGGGTGCAAACCAAGGGCAGCACTCCCTTGAGGCAGCTCCCAAAAGACCTCCCTCTTTATCTTCCCATCTCTTGGGTTTTATCAGCATCTTCCTACACAGGAAAGAACATTATTTTTATAGAAAAGCCACCCTGGGTAAAACATATTGGGCACTCTGATTCAGAGTTTAGTCACAAAACAACAAAAAAAAAAATTACAAGGTAATAACATTCTATTTAACAAGATGCTACATGTTTTCCATCTCTTTTTGGCATTTTAGACCTTGTTCTCAGAAGTCAGAGCATCACTGTTTTATCCAGTCTTGTGGTTTATTTGACCATAATGCTAATTGATATCATGCTCTTCTGAAACAGTGTCTGCTCATGTAACCCTATAATCACCTAAGTCATTTGTTGGGGACTTTATGGAACTGGAGAAGTAGTCCCCTTGGTGAGCAAACACCAGCTTGGGGGTCAAGTTCATGAAGGTTTCTCTTCCTCAGAAATTGCTAAATTAGCTGAACCTTTCTCCATCAGTACAGAGAAGCCAAGAGTAGTTCAAAATGCTCACTTTCAAATAACCTAAAGCCAGTTGGTGAAAGAGTTTTGCCCTAGAATAACTTACAGGACATTATGGCAGTGGCCTAACATGGTGGAAAGTCAAATCAGGAATGCTTGCCTCGATGGCCACTTCCTCCTTCTCCCCCAATTACAGCTTTGTCCTTCCTTTCCCATGCTCACAAAGAAAGGTCCAATCAACTCCTCACGCATCATAAAGGCCCAAGCGCCACATCCAGTCAACAGTCACATATACCTCCACCCCCGTATCAGGTTTGAGGAAAAAACCAAACTCTTGTAGATTGTGGGCTTCTCTCTGCATCCTTGGAATAAAAAGGCCACTTTCACTTTTTTTCTTATATTCTGCCTCTCTGTTGCACCAGAAAACTGTAACAGAAGTATAATTCAGAGGATACAGAAACCTCTTTTCCTTTCCATTTCTGCTTTCTACTCACAAGCGCACAAGTGATTAGGGTGATAGCTCTGAATTCCTTGTTTATCAATTCTATTAGATGTCATCTTCTTACCAGTGATCCGGGGAACTAAACTCCCAAACTACTGTATGTCCAGTACAAATTCGTGTTCTCTAAAATCAAAGAATAAATTTTGAAAACAATGAAGGTTAAGAGAAGAATATATTTATTGAGAGAAAAAGGCTTCTGTCTGAGAGAGACAGAGGGGGTCCCGAGTGGATTACTGAAGACCCTTCCTTTTCTAGGATTATTGTAGAGCAAAACGATGGGGTGAGAAGGCTCTAACATGAGGGGTCTGGATGGAAACACACAAGGTGGCCATGAGGTAGGACAGAACTATGGTTAATAAGATTAATTGTTCGGGTAAAATTCATTCAATCAGGGACAAATGAGGAAGTGAGTCAAGCTCAAAAAGTAGTAACTTTTTATGTAGGGGGTTGGGATGGTGACTCTTGGCTTCCTTAAGGTGATAGAGAACTATTTAGAATATCAGTCCTGAGAACCAGAAGATCCACCTCAGCCTGCCAGGCACTGCTACCGGAAGGCCCCTTCCTCCATGTGCTCAGCATGTGCAGAAAGACACAGAAGATCTGCCTCTGCCTGCCAGGCACCACCACCAGAAGGCCCTTTCTTCTGCGTGCCCAGAGCAGGCTGAGAGAGACAGATCCACCTCTGCCTGCTTTGTGCCACTACCAAAAGGCCACATCCTACAGATGGGCAGTGTGGGCAGAGAACCAGCAGATCCTCCTTCACCTTCAGGGAGCTGCCACCGGAAGGCTCCTTCCTGCAGGCAGCCAGCAGGAGCAGCGACACAGAGCCAGGTAAGCCCTGTGCATCCTTAGGCCACCATAGGAGGCCCTTGATTCCCTCAGGCAGCCATCACCCACTAGCAGAATCAGACAAACACACTTCTGTGTGTCTGCCACCATCATAGAAGTCCCAGTGTAGACACACAAGCTGAGAGAAACAGCCCCACGTCCACGTACGTCTGATCATCAGCAAAGCCCCAGTGTAGCTGCACAGATCTGGAGAAGCCCTGCTACCTTCCTGAAAATCTGGAATTAGAAGAACCCAGGTGCTTGTCCTATCCCCCTACACTGCCTAGGGGCAGCCAACATAGGAAATGCCTGAGAACCCACAGCCAGCTTGTTGGGAGAAACTCAAGAAAATGTCAAGACAAAGGAGTAAAAGGCAAATTCAGACCTCTAGCCCACACAGAATAAGTCTGCGAGATAGTAATGGAAGTTACACACTGAAATCTCTGAAAGGATACCAAGTGAAGTAAGGAAACAACTTCATGAGATTATAAAAGCAGTCTAATCAGAAATAATGTCTCAGGTAAAAGGAGAAATCACAAACATAATGAAAGAATTGTTCAGCAGGTCTAAAGAAGACAGAGACACTAAAGAGGAGCATAGGAAAATGATGGAAACCTTGAATGAATGTAGAAAGGAATTACATTGCATGACACAGATTCAAAGACAGATCAAGGAAACTAAAAATTCAATCAAAGCTGACATAACCACTTGAAAGAGACTGAAGACAGACTTTCAAACCTTGAAGACAGGATTGCAGCTAATGAGCATGAAAGATCTCTTAAAAATAACACAGAATCAGGAAATAACTCAACAGCTGCAAGATGATACAAAGAAGCATAATTTAAGAGTGATAGGTGTCGGTGAAGAAGCAGGGGTCAACACAAATGAAATTAAAAGGATATTCACAGAATAGAAGAAAGCTTCCCAAATGTGGGAAATGAATCTAGCATGCAGATAAGTGAGGAATATTGGAGTCCCACTAGCCATAACCAAAGTAAAGCTATACCCAAACATATAATAATCAAGATCCCAGAAATTCAGCACAAGAACAGATTAATAAAAGCTGTTAGAGAAAAAGAGACAGAGCACCTATAAAGGAAAACCGATCAGAATCACAGCAGACTTGTCAACACAAACCATCAAGTCAAGAAGAGTTTGGAATAAAGTGTTTTAAACCTGAAAGATTGATTTCCAACCCAGATTGATCTACCCTGAAAAACTATCTTTCAAAATTGATGAAAAAATAAGATATTTCCATGATAAAAAACAACTGAAGGAATTCATGACTGCCAAACCAACCCTACAGAGAGTGTTAAAGGATATTCTAGAGAGAAATAAAGATAACATAGTTCCAGGAACAGCAGCAGAGGAAGATCACCAAACAAGACAGGCAATTGAATGAAGGGGAAAAGTGCAGGGCCAACAACAGGAGGATAGCAGGGCAGAGACAAACCAATGTGTGCCGGTTGTAACTATTAATGTAGATGGCCTCAGGTCAGTGATACAAAGAAACACAGGGAGAGTGGATAAAGAAACAAGATCTGTTGATATACTGTATACAAGAAACACATTTAACTGGAAAGGAAATTCACAGACTGAAAATCAAAGGAGAGAAAACAATTGTTCCATGTGACAGGAGACCAAAAAACAGCAAGAGTAATTTGCCCATTAACCACAGAATGGATAAGAAAGATACAGTATTTTCATGCAGTGGAAAGCTATCCAGCTAGGTAAATGGATGCAACTGGAGAGCATGTTCATGGGTTTTTAACCAGTTCAAACTCATATGTGTGAACCCAAGCATAAGAAACAGAAGGAGTTAATGGGATCCAAAAGCAAAATAATTAATGTAAGAGTGAAGGGGAGGAAACACCTGGAGGGAAAGGTGGAAACTACCAACAATTTCTTTTTGTCATGTCTTGAACTCTTGCACTGTTTACACAATTTTGTTAGGTTTGGCTTTATTCTGTCTTGTTTTGTTAGATTTTATGCTGTCAGATGTAGAGGCAGCTATTTTGAATATAATGGGATATATTATGGTAATCATGATTTCCTATTGTATTGCTTTGAAGTCTTATAATGCTTTCATTCATTCGTTTGATTGGTTTTGTTCTGTTTTGTTTGATTTTATTATGTGTGATGGTATGAACAGCTATTTTGAAGAAAACACAAAACATTATGGCAGCCATTGCTGATTTACTATCATCTTATGTTGAAGTTCTACCATGCTTTTGTTCTTCTGTTTTGATTGGTTCTATCCTGTTGTTGTGTTTTATTTGATTTTATTATGTGATGGTATAGACAACTTTTTTGAGGAAAATGAGATATTATAGTAGCCATTGTTCATCTCCCGTTACTTGGTTTTGAAGTCCTGCAATGCTTTCATTCTTTTGAATGGTTTTATACTATTTTGTTATGTTTGATATTATTGTGTGTGAAGCTATGCTCAACTATTTCAAAGAAAAGAGACATTATGGTAGCTACTGTTGATGCCTTGTTGTTTTTTTGTGAAGTGCTGTGTTGATTGTGTTGTTCTGTTCTGACTTACTTTGTTCTGTTCTGTTTTGTTTTATTCTCTTTAAAATAAAAAAAAAAATAGAATATCAATCCTTAGGATGTGGGTGTATTTGTTTGATCTTTTGTCTTGATGTCTGGCCCCCAGCAGATGGTATCTGTCTCCCCTACAGTTGTAGGTTCTCTGGCCTTTTTCTGCACTGACTCCTTCAAGGGCCCAGCCCTGTCTGGCTGCCTATAATATTTCTATCTAACTCAGCTGCCTATATCACCAAAAGCAATGTATTCTGAGAGTTTTGGCAAAAGAAAAAGAAAGAAATTTCATGATGGTGAGCTGTTTTAAGTTTTTGGAGAAAAAAAAGAAAGAAAGAAAGAAAGAAAGAAAGAAAGAAAGAAAGAAAGAAAGAAGAAAGAAAGAATATTCCCTTTCCACTGGGATTATAAAAGGTAGAACAATTTTGAAAGCATATAGAGAGAAAAATGTATCAAAAAAGTCAAATTCTTTCAGCTAAACCTACATTACTCCTGACTTCTGCTGCCATCTCCTAGGAAAACCTTAAACTGTACTAAAATTATCCCCCAGGTGAAATTACTGTTTTTTAAAATAACTCACTGACTTTAAATTAATTCAATGGCAACGTATACAAGGTCTCAGAATAAAAATGCTGAATGTAAACATAACTGAGTCTGTTCCAGTCTCAACACCAAGTGGAGCATGAAAAAGCAACAGACAAGAAAGTCTTTCTGGCTTGGCAGACCGGCTCGCACCTTCCCTCAGCAGCAGAGGCCTCCCTCTCTCTTGTCTGCTGTCATCTGTATACACTGCTGTCCCTCCAGGCATCTCTGGCCCAACTGCAACAAAATTGTACGATGGTAAAAACAGAAACTTCTCTCTCTTTTTTCTAAGCATCTTATTAAATTGTCATCTCTTTTTCCTCCCCAACCCCTTGACTTACTTGTCTCTGACTACTAAGCTATCGGATCAGTGCTTGAAATACTAACAAATAATTTTAACATTTCACCAGGCCCATGATCTTCCATGAAGTCTATGTATCTGTCAACTTTAAGTGACCACAATAATTTC
The DNA here is from genome assembly GCA_004027455.1 of Hydrochoerus hydrochaeris. NCBI lineage: Eukaryota > Metazoa > Chordata > Mammalia > Rodentia > Hydrochaeridae > Hydrochoerus > Hydrochoerus hydrochaeris. The sequence continues at coordinate 268,125 of PVLA01001837.1, forward strand.
AATGATGTAAGTAATTTTTAATGCTTCTGTACTATTTTTCCTTTCTTTTATCCACCCTAAGTAAAGGCAGAGTTTTAGAATGATTTCTCCAGGAAGCTATTGCCTGCTTGACTTACTGCTAGAACCAAAGGCTTAGAAATAGGTTCCAGTGGGAATGTACTTTCTTTCTTTCTTTTTTCTTTTTTTTTTTTTTTACCAAAAACTTCTTAAAACAGCTCACTATCATGAGATTACTTTCTTTTTCTTTTGCCAAAACTCTCAGAATATGTTGCTTTTGGTGTTATAGGCAGCTGAGTTAGATAGAAATATTATAGGCAGCCAGACAGGGCTGGGCCCTTGAAGGAGCCAGTGCAGAAGACCAGATACCCTACAACTGTGGGGGAGACAGATACCTTCTGCTGGGGGCCTCTTTAAACACCTAACCTGTTCTCCAGTTTAGCAGACACATTACAAGTACTTGAAACAGCACTCAGCCTGTGCTGGGATATCAACTTCAGCTATTCATTCTCTACCATAATAAATTACCACTAACTTAAAGGTTTAAAGCAACCAAAATTTATTATCTTCCCATTTTGTAGGCTAAAAGACCAACAAGGGTCTGAGCAGACCACCATGAAGGTGTCAGGAAGACAGCTTTGCTTCCTGAAGACTGGGGGCAGATTGGGGTGGATTAAATCAGTTTCCTTGTCATTTGCATTTCCCAAATATTGCCCAAATGCCGAAATTCCTGACCTCTTTCTCTGTCTTCAAATCCAGCCCTGTGGCATCTCTCTGACCTTTCAGTAATCATGTCTCCCTTGCACAGACCACAGCTGGAGAAAAAAAATCAGTTTTTAAGGATCTATGTGATTAGGTGGAGCCGATTTGGTAATTCAGGATAATTTCTGCATTTTACAGTCCTTACTATTACATCTTCAAAGTCTTTTTTTTTTTTTTCATGTAAGGAAGATTATCGCAGGTTCCAGGGAGTAGGATACAGACATCTAACTACCACACCAGCTATTAATGATTCATTCCACAGGAGCCACACTGTAAGTCGCTTATTTTATCTTTGAAGTAAATAACAGGAAATCTCAAAATTGAAGTAAATAACAGGAAATTTCAAACCCCTAACAACCATCTACATTCAGCTTTGAGAGTATTTCTCTGAGCTCTCCAAAAATCCCTTGTAACTATAGTAACATTTAATCTAGTGCACAATGCTTTGGTTACATTCAAAGTGTTATAGGCAGCTGAGTTCGATAGAAATATTATAGGCAGTCAGACAGGGCTGGGCCTTCAAAGGATCCAGTGCAGAAAACCAGATACCTTGTAACCTTGCAGGAGACAGAGGCCTCTGCTAAGAGCCAGATCTCTAGACAAAAGGCAAAACAAATGCAATCACACCCTAAGTGTAAACATCAGGGATTGATATTCTAAATAGGTATTACTTGAGGAAGCCAGGAGCCACCATCCCAGTCTTATTGGCTGATCATAATTCTGTCCTACCACATGCCTGTCTGCCTTGCAAGGTCCCAGGTTTTACCCACCTTGGACCTGTCTCACCTCATGGTTTTGTTCTATAAAAGTCCCTAGAAAAGACAGAGTGGCAATCCACTTGAGATTCTGTCTCTGTCCCAAACAGAAACTTTCTTTCTCTCAATAAATATATTCTGCTCTTAACCTCTTTTGTTCCTAAAATTCATTCTTTGATTTTAGACAACACGCAGGTGTACCAGACATATTAGTAGGTTGGGACTTTTATTCCCCTGAAGGATCACCTGAAGATTTGATAGTATCCTGATAGCTCTGAGAAACTGCTGGTTTTTAGCCCTACTCAAAGGCTGTTTCTTATCTATCTTGTATACAGCTAGGGTAAAGTTCCTGTAACCTGTGGCCATGACACAGCTCCACTAAAGTCAACTTTACTCCACCTACAAACAGAAAAATTTGATCAGTTTCTTGAAACTTCAGCCTTCAGTTTTGTTTTGTTTTGTTTTCATCTGAAATTTCAGGTTGTTCTTTTTAATCCATTTCTGACAGCACAAAATCTCTTGAACTTTTTAACACTTAGGTGACTTCATTAAATTTCACATTTTTTAACAGACTTTATTAGTGCAGAAAAAGAAAAATTTGTGTTTTCAAGTTTATGCACTATATCCAGTTTTTAAAGTTAGTGCTTGGAAGTTAAATACTGAATTTCAAAAACTCACTCTGAACCACAAAAAGTTGAAGTTAACATTATTTTCTGTCCTACGTTGTTGGTATGGAATTTTCTTACTGTTTGGTGAATCCTGTCCTGCCTTTTAGAACTCCAGACTGCTCTATGCTATAAGTAAATACAAATAAGCTAGTGAGTGAAAAAAAAAGTGATAGAACACTTTGAAGAAGCAAATAATCATATGTACAAAAGAATGCAGAAATGATGTTTGGATTCTCAAAGGACTAGCAGTTCTCAAACTTTTGGGCCTCAGTAACCCTTTGCAATCTTGAAACTACTGGTTTTTCCAGTGTAGACAACTTAAACTGATAATTTTCAAATATTTATTTTTAAATAAAAATAGTAAGCCCATTAAATAGTAACAAAAATAAGAATTTAATAGAAGTGACTATGTTCCAAATCAAAAAGACTTAGGAGTCACATTGCTTTGTATTTTAAAAAATATCTTTACTATATGGTTTATTAGAAGGCAGCTGGAATCATAAGAAAATTATCTTCTCATCAATAAGTTTTCTCCCTGCAGTTAAAGTTTCTTTTCTCAATAAATTATTCTACCATGCAAAGCTTACATGTGGAGGTTTGCAAAGAGTCTTTTGGAAATCAAACTTTAATTTTCAGTAGTTTCTCCTACTAAAATCCATTCTTATCCCCTTCCAAAGAATACATTTTGCCTTCTTCCATCAAGTTTTATTCATACTTATGTAGTCAGTGATTATAATTTATAATTTCCATTTAATTGTTGTCAAATCATAATCTCCACAATATAGTTATAATTCCAAGATAGAAAAGCACCAAAAAAAATTTCATGTGGACACAGTTTAGGCAGATGCAACAATCAATTCAAACTATATTTAAAGGATAGCTATAAAATTTATCAGCAATTGTTTTGACCAAAGAAAATGGTGTAGGAATCACAATAATGTGGTTTCAAAGCTGAAATGTTAAAATAACAAAAATAGCATGCTGGAAGTAAATCATACCCAGTTATCACTTCTCACACAGACCTGAGTCATACCTCAGCCTGCAGTACTATGAGCAACTCCAACTGCCATCTAAAGGAAGACACAGCTAAGCAGAAGGAAGTCCACAAGAAGATGGACTGAAGGAATTCCAACACACTGCTTTTGAAGCAGACTGTTAATGTGATTGGCTTATAATCAACCCAGTGTAGTAAAGCACACTTCTAGTGCCTGGGTAGACCATGGAAGAATGACCCTGGTATCTGTATCCTGTCTGGCATAGTTGTTCCATCTCTGGCATAGTTGTTCCATCTCTGCTTTCTGGCTGTCATGTACTAATCAGCTTTGTTCTTTCACACACTTCTACCAGATGTTTCTGTCTGAAGACAACTAACCATGGACTGAATCTCCTGAAACTGTGAGCAAAATTAAACCTCTGTTCCTCTAAATTATGGATGTTGGGTACTGGGTATCTGCTGAGGAAAGCTGGCTAATACAAAGGTGGTTAGATCCAATACTTAAGGGAATAGATCTTCTCAAAGATGAAGATCAAAAGATAGACAATTGAAAGAGTAAGTGAAGTCCATCTTAGTCCATTTAGTCAGTCACAAAAATTAGTATACACTGCATGGTTTATAAACAACAGTCATTTATTTCTCACAGAGCTGGAAGCTGGAAGATCAAAGAGCAGCACGGTCCGGTTCTGGAGAGGGCCCTTCTGTGGTTCGCAGTCTCCCATCTTTTCTCTGTGTCCACACATAGCAAAAGGAGCAAGAGAGCTCTTTTTGGTCCCTTTTGTAAGAACATGGTTTGATTCCTGAGGGATCCAGACTCTTGGTCTACTCTCTTCCCTAAAGCGCCAACTCCTAAAGCTGTCACAGTCTCAATACATGAATGGGGGAGTCTCAATACACACTCTCTTGCCATTGTAAAGTCTCCAAAATCAAGAACTGGATGCATAGAATACAGTGTTAGAATAGAGGAGAATATAGAGTTGCCCAACAAGTATGAAAATTCTCAAACTGTCTATAATTGAGGAATTCGTGAGTGGTACAAATTTAAATATAAGCAAGTTCAGAAAGCGTTTAGTTAACTTCCATTAATGACATAGGACAGAACTTTGGCACACACCTCTCCACATCTTTAGGTATGTGTTATGAAGGTCAATCATATTTGCCATTAAAAAATGCCTCAAGGCCAGGGATTTAGCTCAGCAGCATAAACGCCTACTTAGCAAGTGCCAGGTTGTGAGTTTGATCCTTGGTACCAGAAAAAGAAAAGAAAAGAACAGAAAAAGCCTCATGGTGCTCTCAGATAAAAAATTTTCCCATCTATGGTTTTGCTTTCCATGGTTCCAGTTCCCCTATAGTAAATTGAAGTCAAAAAATCAAGGAAAACTGTCAGAAATAAACAGCTTATTAAGATTTAAATTATGCACATTCCTAAGTACTATGATAAAATCTTATTATTGTCTTACCTGGGCTCTGAATTATCCCTTTGTCTAGCATATTCACACTGTATATGCTACCCATTCATAAGTCACATTGTAGTTTTCAAGTTTTCAGATAAACTGAATCACAGCTCTTGTGTGCAAGTTCCCATGTAAAGTACCCATACCACCTTAATGCTGTGTTACAATGCTGATATAACCTTACCTTATTTCATCATGTACCCATCACAAGGAAAGTAAATACAATACAAAATGGTTCTTTGAAACAGAAAGAGGCCACATTCACATAATTTTCATTTCAGTACATTGTTATAATTATTGTATTTTATTTATTGTTATCTTTTTTAAAATTTTATTTAAAGAGAGGGGAAAAAAGCAAAACAGAAAAAAGGGTAGAAACAATACAGAATTTCAAAAAAAATAAACAATAAGAAATCACTAGTTGATATATTACATATTGTCTTCTTGGATATAGTTGTTCAAGTCACAAAATTAAAGCATACAAAGTGGACATTCAAACAGTGAGGCTGCAAACAGTTCTGTTCGCCAATCCATCAAAAACTTAGCAATCCTACATTTAAATATACATGCAGTTATATCCTTTAGAGAACTTTCTTTTCTTCCTTTTGCTTTTTAAGTCCATTATCTGGTTAGTTATACATCTTTCAGGTTGCTCAGTACCTCACTGATCTGTTTTGTTGTTGTTATTTACTTTTTTTTCTTATTTATTTATTTATTTATTTATTTTGAAGGTAGTAAAATACAGCAGAACAAGACAGGACATAGCCAACTGAGACAGTCCAGTGAAATTGTTACAGAACCTCACAGCAGGTTACTGGGACAACAGCAATAGGTACAATAGTATATCCGGTTTTCTTCACAATAGTTGTTCCTTCAATCAGGTAGAGCAATATCAAAGGAAATAACAAAATTATAAAAAAAGAATATTCAATAGAGCAATAACATTGATCAGAATAGAGCAAAACAGAGATAAAAATATTTGCCTTCAAAGAGATGGCAGAAGAAAATCTCCTTATTTCCTATATTGCATATAGTCACACTCACAAGAGATGCTCAGATCTCTGATTCTCACTTGCTAGCAGGGGGTGGGGGTGGGAAATGAGATGGATGTAGGCTTCACAGCTGCCCACCAGAGTGGTGAGCTGGCTGCCTGTTTTCCCAGCACCGCAAGTTCCAACATGGCGCAGATCTCAAGAAACACTGATATGTTTCTCACTCTGGGGCAGCCACAGCTTGCCAGGCCACAGCCACTTACCAGAGCAGCATACTGGCTGCCTGTTTTCCCAGTGCTCCAAGTTCCAACATAGCGTGGATCTCAGGAAACACTGATATGGTCTATTGTTGACTTTTACTGTGCCTAATTTATAAATTAAACTTCATTATAATGGGTAGGTTTGAAAAGGAAGAAACATAATATACAAGGTTCAGTACTATCTGTGGTTACAGCGACCTTCCACAAGTATGTACCCTTCTACAAGTATGAGGGGACTGATGTACCTGTGGGGAACCACTCAGTCTACAAGGCTCAAGGGCCTCTAAGGACACCTGAGGATGTGACCCCCACTTGTCTAGCATAGACTCACAGTGGGATATAGTTGTGTAACCATGACTTAGCACAAGTAAACATTTCACTATGTAAGAATGTAAATATGAGCTAACAACCCATATAATAATTATACAATAAAGACACAAGCAGCTCTAGCACTTTTGCTCTTGAGCTCTTGGGCTCTGCTCTGCTCCATGCTGCCTGCTGTTATTGCTGACATCTTGTTCATGTGTATTCTTTAGCTTCAGGGTCTCACCTATGAAAATCTCTCTTGGATCCCCAGAGTGGGCCAACAGTACCTTAAGCACAAAGATTATTTTATAAGAGTCTCTTGACTTACTCATTCAACCCTATAAAAGGATTCTAACTTTCCCTAGTCTGCCTTTCTCTTTTTCAAAGAAATTCTCACCTTTGCCATACTGATTCTTTAAGATTTGTTAATACAAAATTAAGGTAGAAAGTCATAGGAACTGGAGGAATGGGATTAGGAGTCAAGTTCTCTCCAGTGAAGGACATTTGAAAATAAGGGCTCAGGTACAACTGCAGGGAATATGCACAATAGATAAGAAAGGAGAAAGAAAATAAATTTTTAAAAGCATTACTCTTGAGCATTGTAAAGGATTTAAGTTCCTTTGAAGTTAATTTTGGTTTCAGTGCTGTGTTCTTTTGACCACAATATTGCCCCAGACCTAACCACACCAGTCAAGCCTGAACAAACATTCCCTATGTGGGTACATCCAGTAATACCCTTTGGGATTCCTTCTTTAAACACCTAGTCTTCCTACTTAATATTCCTGCCCTGCCACAGGACACTTTTCAGCAGAAAGTGGTTAAATTAAACTCCTTAGAGAACCTCATAAGTTAGGTAATTGGAGCACAAGGAAGAATCTGTCATCAGAGGCCTTTCACTAAATTGATTACAGATAAAACCAATATGAAGCGGTTAGAAGCAGAGATTAAAATTTCACTCACTTGGACTTTGGATAATAATGAATTAAACTGCTGGACTTCAGTGGCATTCCACTGGGAATATTATCTGGAAACAGAAAAACCGCCAATGAGTGATCTGATTTTGTTGCTGAGCGTCATTTCAAGCAACGCAAGCCCACCGAGACTTTACCTCCCTTTGACTTCCAAATGTTAATCATGATAGGATTGTGCAGTTGAATAAAAAAAAAAAAATCTATATTCTTTTCCTCAAGTTAAAATCTTTTGTATGTGTGTATGCACAAATCACCTAAATACTTTATAACTCAGGCATTGTTAGTGATGACTCATTTCTTAAAAAATTAACAAGCTCCACAGATCCAAAACTCAAATCACGTTAATAATCCACCAGTGCTGGGAGTGGGCAAGAGGAGAGGTGAAGAGAAGATGTAATAGACAACAAGCAGAGCACAGTGTTTACTTCAATCACATCGAAAATGGATGAAAGGGCCAGTTTTCTTTTCAGTATTAGGACAGACTTGAAGGAGGCTGCCTCAATGGGTGTGCTTCATGTGAAATACTTTTGCTGATTTAAGACTCTAGAAAACACATTCTTAAACTAAGATCCTATCCAAATTCTAAGTTCTTCATTAAGCAGTCTCTCCATTCCATTGCTTATGAGAAAAATTATCCTTTTTCCATTAGGTGGTTAATGCTTCCCATATTCCATAGTAAGATTTTATAACCTTTCTTTCTGCTGTTGCTCAACCTACCAGACTCTAGAGCACTGTGACTTTTTTTTCTCACTTTATTTTTTCTACACTCACCATAAATTCTAGTCTTTGATTTTTAATATGTTTAACTATGAAAATATGTTAGCTGGAAACACTATGCCCATTTAATTTTTTAAAAAATTCTTAAAATGCTCTCCTCTGGTAAGTCTCTTCTCCCTTTCATTCCCTCCTAGTTGTTTCAAAGGGGAAAGTAGAAGATTTCATTATTGTATGTGACTGAATTATAAGAAATCACTGTGTAGATGGGGGTGGGGGCACCATTAGTATTAGAGCAGGGGCACCATTAGTATTAGGGTGGGAGGCACCATTAATGCTTTTTTCTACTTACCTGTGTTCAGCTTTCTGCTTCAGGGCCCCCTGGGTGCTGGAGGGTCTTCGCCCAGGACCAGAGCAGACAAGATGACGAGAGAAGTGCTGTGAGTCAAGGTCCTTAGAAGCAGCCCTCAACCATCCACACTGGAAATGTTCTAGTTTGGGCTCCTAGAGCAGACTGTCATAGATTGGGCACCTTAAACAATGCATATTGTTCGTCACGCTTATGGAGACTGGAAATCTGGTAAGATTCCAATGTGGTCAGATTCTGGGGAGAGCTCCCTGTGGATTTCAGACTGCTGCCCTTTTGCTTGTGTGCTCACATGGCATAAAGAGGTCCAGAGCAGTCATTAGGATCCCTGCTATATGAATCTTAATCCCACTCAAGAGGACTTCACCCTCAATGCCTAACAACTTCCTAAAGACTCTACCTCCTAATACCATCACAATGGGGATAAGTTTTCAACATATGACTTTGGGATACACAGGACAATCTCCCCAGCATCTTTGTTTTCAGGTGTGACAACTGTGAGGCATGGTTTCCCAACAGAAATCAGCCCATGTTGCCACAGTCTTTAATTCCTCATTCCCTTAAACCCCTTCCTGGGTTCCCTCCCACCTTGGATAACTCCTTGTCTCAGGATCTGCATTTAAGGGAGCCCAAGACTAAGGGTACACTCAACTGTGTGTATGATAGAGAAGGTGGTTCAAACAGATTTAGAAGCAGCTGATCTAGAGAAAGAAAATGATAGGAACAATTTAACTGTAATTCAAGTCTCTGTTCTGTAAACTCACATGAGAACCAGGCAGCGAGTTGGAAATTGTTATCTTAAAGATACAGAAAAGCTCAAGAGAGGTGGTAATGGTTTAGTGGGAGGAGGATCTTAAAGAATGGGAGATTTAGGGGGAGCAGGAGTGTTTATGGGGCAACTGAGACAGAGGAGCCAAGGAAGCAAAACCAAGAAAGCACAATATTATGGGTGGGATAGGGAAGTGATGGAGATGAGAGAAGATATGACTCAAGGTCTTGGGTGTGAGCCTAATTCCAAAAACCATCACTTCAACCCATAGGCTATGGACGGAAAATAAGTGGTAATCAGAAGATTGGTACATACCAGTTATTTAGAAACCCAGCCCTGAAAGAAGCAGATAAGACAGATTTCAATAATAAGGATAAGGCCAGGATTTAGCTCAATGGCACAAGAGCCTGCTTGACAAGTGAATTCAATCCCTAGTGCCAAAAAAAAAAAAAAGATTCATAAGAATAGTATCAAATTTTCAACTTAATGAAATATATAAGAAAGCTAAATAAAGGTTTTGACTATTATCAACCCATCATGACAAAACTAATATTTTAGATATATTTGCATAAATGTATATGCATGTGTAAAATGCTACTCTTTTATGAATAAAAAGATCCCCCTAATTTAAAGACTCAATCCAAAAAAAGGCATCTGAAATGAATGGACACTTCTCAGATGAAGAAGCAGAAATGGCAAATAAACATATGAAAAAAAAATATTCAACATCATTGGTCATTTGAAAAATTCAAATTAAGACACCACAGATTCTAACTCACTCCAGAAAGAATAGCTGTTATCAAAAAATGAATCATTTACAAATGCTAGGGGAAAAGAAACCTTTCTCTGTTGGAGGGAGTATAAACTGTAAAAATCAGTGTGGTAATTCCTAAGAAAACTAAAACTAGAGGTTCTTACTGACTCAGTTATTCCCCTGCGTGGTATCTGTCTTAGTGACTATTCTCTCATTGCTGAGACAAAATATCTGATGCCCAAAATTAGGGAAGGAAAGGTTTATTTAATTATAGTTTTTGGAGATTTCAGTCCATACTCAGCTGGCTCCAAAGTAGGGTGGCCTGACTGAGAGGCAGCTGTTCGTGGTGCCTACAAGAGACAAGAGCAAAAGGGCAAAAGTGGGAAAAAACCATATCTCCTTTCTTCCCTTATATTGTGTGCCAGCTCCCCACCCTTGGGTAGATGCAGTGCTCAAACCACCAATCCCAGCACTAGACAACAAACCAATCACAAATGCTAGATTCAGCCACCTCCATGACTGCATGAGGCTTGAGGGGTCATCCAAATACAAACCATAACAGTATCTTCCCAAAAGAGTTAAAAACATCATCGCACAGCAATATATACATACCTATGATTATAGCAGCACAGTTTGTAAACACTTTCTAAAGGTTGGAAACAACGCAAATGCCCATCAACTGATGAATGGATAAAGAAGATGTGGGGTTTTCATTTTTCTTTTTTATAATGGAGTACCACTCAACCATAAAGAAGGTGAAACCTAAGACATCTATTGGTAAACAAGTGCACCTTGGGACCATACTCTTACGTGAAATAAACTGAACACACATGTGTAAACATTGCATTTTCTCTGGTGTGAAAATCTGAAGGTGTAAATAAGAACAAGGACGTATACTAGATACTATGAAATATGAAGAAAATCCTAAGTTGGGAAGGGAAACTAAGGAGGGGGAGAAGAGGGGAAGGAAGGGAAAGGAAAAAAACAAGAAAAGAAGGGAAAATGGAAACAAAGGTTTTGTAAATAAGGAGAAGGGATGGGGTAAAAGGGAGGATAGGGGAATAGGGTTAAAAGAGGAATTAAGATGTACCACATATAGGTAAAAAGTATGATGAATGTGATCATTATGTATATTTAAGTTGTATCAATAAACTAAAGTAATAAAAAATTCTAAGCAAAATCTACATTCTGGTTTCAAATTTGTGACATATACTGCATGTAAATAAGGACAGACTCACTTTTGAAAGTTGGTACTTTTCCTGCATTGCCTGCTGCAGTGAAGGCCCCACTGTGTGCTGAGTTTCCAACCCAGGACACCAGGATTTGTACTTAATGGCTCCCCTTCCTCAGCTGCCATGTCCACCCTAGAATGAAGCCCTGTCAGTTTTACCACCTAAGCATCATCCAGATTTCTCCACTCTTCTCTTTTGCTAATGCCAATGATACCCATTATCATCCCCCCCTGGAAGAATAGCAAGAACCAATGTTCACTCTTCCCTCCTCCATTCTGTTCTCATCACAGAAGCTCATGTTCCTGTGCTGCCTGAAATCCAGTAATGACTCTCCACTGCACTTAGGGCAAGGCCCAATGTGACGCACTCTCTACCTACTACTGGGGCTCATCTCTCACAACTCCTGATGCTCCTACCACAATGATCAACCTTTAGCTCCCCAGAAAAGCTCCTGATCTCCCCTCCCTTGGGGGCTCTGCATGTGTAGGTCCTCATGTCAGGGTGCTCCCGTTGCTCAGTCTCTGCCCTCCTTACCTACATCTCAACCCAACTCTTAGGGAACCTTCCCTGGCTCCTCAACCAACAAACTCCCTCTGTCTGAAGCTCTCCTAGCCTTGTGTGGTTTTTCTTTTTAACCATGTGCTCATTTGATTGTTTGCCCCTCTCACTAGAGCAGAACCTCAAAGATGACACAGAAATGTATTAAGAAATATGGGTTTGAAGATAGTGCGTTAACCTCCCTCAGATATCATGTTTATCACTTTAAATACATCATCTATGTATACCCATGTGCAACTAAAAATACTAAAGAAGGAAGAAGCGTAAGTAACTTGTGCTGTCAGGAATAATGGAACTGGCATGTACTCCTAAGTCTGGCTTGAACTGACACTTCTGAACACTGCCTTAGATTACACTATGGAAGGATAGATAATGCTGACACAGTCATGTTAGCATCGGGAGGTATGGGATACTTCTCTCCAGTTCTCAAATTTTTATTTTACATCATTGTTTTGATACTGCTCCAATATAATTGTCATCTATATATTGTGTAAATTTTTCTAAACTTTACCTTTTTCATATGTTAACTGACACATGATAATTACATATATTTATGGAGTCCAGTGTGATATTTCAATACATATAACATATAATGATCAGATCAAGCACTGGGCATAACTGTCACCTCACCTTTTTTTGTGTGTTGGGGCCATTTAAAAGACTCTCTGCTTGCTCCTTTGACATACAATAAGTCTTTGACTTACGAACATTCAAGTTGCAAACTTTCACAGATACAAATGATCATCACAGAATTTGTAGGTGCAGACAAATCTCAGAAGTAGCTCACATCTCTGCCAGACATTGGCACAGATGTGCTGCTGTGTGCTTCCTGCACAGGGTGACAGTGCACAGTGACACAGTGCTCAGTCAGAGTCCAAGATGTCCAGAGGTGAGAGGAAAAGTAGAGGTGCTGTAGAGGTGAGTGCTAGGAAGCGTAAAGCAATAACCTTGGAAACAAAGGTGAAAATAATTGAGTAAACGTAATTGACAGAGACAAAAAATATTGTAGACAGTGCTCTTTCTCATAACGTGAATCATTCGACCCATCACAGTTTACTTGTTCTACAGAACAAGTAAAAGTAAAAATATTTATAGTATTTCATGCTTTATTTTATGCTCTGCATTGTACATTTGTGTCAAATGTGTGCAAGACTCCATCTGTCTGACTTACAAACTAATCTAAGTTACAAACTTTCTCCCAGAATGGGACTCATTTGTAAGTCAGGGTCTATACAGTTAACTGTTTTCGACCATAGTTATCCTACCACCCTAAAGAAAGTTAGAAGTTTTTCTTCCCATCCAGCTGCAATGCTCCCCATCTCTACATTCTTCCCAGCCTCTGGCAACCACACTTCTCTCTTGTATGAAGTCAACTTTTTCTAAAATTTATTTTATTCTGATTCTAGTTTATTTGACTTTCTAGCACACTTTCCTCCCTTGGTTATTTGTTTTCTCATTGTATCGGTTTTTATTTCATTTTTTGCAACACTGAAGATCGAACCCAGAGTCTTACTTACCCTTCATGAGCGTTCCGCACTGAACTGCATTCCCCAGCCCATCCCATTATATTATGTCACTCCTGCTCTTGCAGCTGCACCTCCACCGACAGGCTCTGGCCTCAGTGGCAGCACTGTGGTTCGCACTCCTCAGGCTTTAACACCCTTTGCTTTTCCATTTTTCCAAGCAGGAGCCTTGCTCATCTTCCTGACTGCCCAACCAAGCTCTGGCTGCACTACCCCCAGGACAGGCAGCTCACATACGAGCAGCCATGTGATAGGGCTTGGAAGAGCCCCGTGGCTCCCTAGCTGCCAGCCAGGGTACACTGAATGCGGCTCTGGGGATGCAGATGTTGCAGAGCAACTCAGACGGTCCTCATTATTCATGCATTTGCCTGCTCAGTAAAATTTATTTGTAACTTCAAAATTAACAGATTTTGTGCTTTCAAAGCCATTTACAGAAATCTGCACAGTGTGAGCCAAGCATGGTGGTGCATGCCTGTAATCCTAGCACTCAGGAGGCTGAGGCAGGAGTGATGCTGTTAGAGGTCAGTCTGGGCTACAAAGTCAGACCTTATCTCAAACAAAAGCAAACAAACAAGCAAAAAAAAAAAGAAATGCAAAGTGCCACAAAAAATATTGTCACCTGATATACACACTCCCAGCCAAGATCAAATGTGACAACATTCTGCCTTCCTGTTTCATTTTTCATAATGTAAAACTAGAGTTTTTTGAAACCTATGTACTGCTATGCTTTCAGCACTTTTTGTGCTTGTAGTTAGTTGTGTTTAAGAGCCCAGGCATTGGGCTGAAATGTGGTAGATAGATAGATAGATAGATAGATAGATAGATAGACAGACAGACAGACAGAATAAACTTCATTCAAACATGACTTTGTGCTGTTGGATATTAGTACATTACTAAAGAACCAACAATGTATTTAGATGTCATTAAGCAGAAATACATACAAAATAAGATTTTCCACTAACCTTTTGATGAGAATTGCATAATCAGAGGATTACAAGAAACTAATACTGTACTTTCCCTAAGAAAAGCAGTTTGGTATTTTCTAGTTCAGTGTTGGCAGCAACTTTATAGAAAATAACTCCTGCAAATAATGAGAATTGACCGAAACATCATCACACTAATGTCCTAAGGGAGCAGGAGACAGAACGCACAGTGCTGTGGAAACAGAAAGGCCTCCTTGGTGGGCTCCGTGGTGGGAAGCTGAGCCTGGGAGCCGTGTGGCCCAGACAGGCAAGTCCTTGACTGCAGTTGGAGGAGCACCAGAGAGACGCTCCAAACTCCTCTCAGCATCTCTCAAGCCCAGCCCTATTCCGTGCTTAGCAGAACTACTAAATCCTCTGCCAGCATAACTGCACAATCTGTCCATGACAAAAGAGACTCTATGTTGAAATTTTAGTCTTAAACATTTGACAGGCTTGCTCTGCACTGCAGGACAGGAGCCACAAGCTTCATGAGGCTACTGGACACCCAGAGGTGGCTGCTCCAAGCTGAGACATGCTGTAAGTGTAACACACACACCAGATTTCAGACACAGTGTGACAACAGTGTAAAATTGCTTGTAATTGTTATATTTATGACATATTGAAATAATTTATATAATAGATTAAATAGACTGTACTATTAAAATTAATATCTGGGTTGTGTTTTTTAACCTGTTTTTTAAATGTGGCAACTATAAATTTTTAATGGCACATGTTATCTACATGATGTTTGTATTAGAAAGTGCTGATCTGGACCTGAGTTGTGAGGATTTATAGTAAGAGTAGTGAGAACTTGTACTATTACATAACAGTGGTCAATCCTATCCTCCTACTAGGGGTCAGACATGGTTCCAAGTAACATATTTACTTTCACTGGAACACTTTGAGATAAGTGCCATTGTTTCTTCCTGCTTTACAAATGAAAACACTGAGGCAAATAGAGGCTAAATGATTCATTCAAGATCATGTCAGAATCTAAACAGTTAAGAACTGATCTAGATTATCTAGTGAAGATCTATATCAGTTCTTAATTGTTACACACACATATGCACACACAGTGTTGGATGCAGTAATCCAACTCTTGGACTTACTGATAGATACAAAATACGGCTATGCCATTAGTTGTATTCTATGAAGCTACAGATATTTCTGTAAAGGTTGATCACTAATTTAGCAAAAATTGAATTGCCATGAGCTTGAGGACAGTGTTTGAAGATCTAGAAATAATGTGAAAAACAGAAGCCAAAAGGCAAGAAAAAGAAAAAAGAGAGAATGGTAAAAATAATAATAATAAAGAGAATACTAAAAAGTATATAAGTTAAAAGGAGAGATTTAGGAATGATTTTCAGTGTAAAAATTTTTGAATGAGAAGAGGTAGAGAACAGAGAAGTCCCACCTTCCAATGACTAAAGCTTTTCTAGGTTAATGAGAGACCAAGACCACAAGTGTTATGATTTAGCTCTAAAGCAACCCCAGATGCCTCATGTATTCAGAGGAGGGGCTTTGAGAAAGTGAATGGATCTTGAGGATTCTAACTTCATCAGTAGATTAATCTATTCACATGATTTGACATTATTATTGGGTAATGTCATGATTTGACATTATTATTGGAAGCCAATGGAAAACTAGAAGGTTGCCTAGCTGCAGATTGTAGACCACGGAGGCGTGGCTTTGGGGACCATATCTTAACCCTAACTGCCTCTTCCTGGCTGTGTCACACACTCTCTGTTTCCTCACTGCCATGCAATGAATAGCTTCCTCCCCCACACCCTCCCGAGGTGACGTTTGTGCACAAGAGCCAGCCAACAATGAACTGAAACCTCTGAATCCATGAGCCAAGATAATCCTTTCCTCATATAAGTTGTTGTTCTTTTTTCCAAGTATTTGGTAACAGCAATGAAAATCTAACACGAGAGGAATTCTTATTTTGATAGAAGATACATAAATCTGCAAAATAACTGGACTGGGAATTTATAGAACAAAACCGCCTAATCTACTCATGTAAAATTGCTTATTTGTTTGCTCCAAAAGTCATCTGAAAATCCTCAAGATGACAGTTTTTACTTAAAGAATAACAGTCATATCAATTTATCAGCCACAGGACATGGGCCAAATTCCTGTGCTGTCATTCCTAGGAAGGACAACACCTAGGAGAGCCCAGTGAAAACTGAGACAGAAGAGAAGGGCATGACACTCCCCAAGAGGTACCTTTTTGTTTATTTTGCTTTTTCCCACAACTGCTCCAAGCACCTCATAGCCAACCACAGCAGCGTCAGATACCCACAGTCTCTCTGGGAGATATTTGCATTGGCTGCAGCAAATTTCAATTGTGGATCTATTGTAAATGACTCCATTTTGCAACCTCTCTGGATGATTCCACTCCTCTGCAGCCATCCATAGTGAGGCCATGAGAGCTTCTCCCCTACCAATGACTAAACCAACTCTGCATGCACATGACCCACTGTTTTTTCCTGTGTAAGCAACCCTCCCTACACCATCAGTGGGTCAGCCCATGCATGGCTTCCCCTTATACTACAGAAAAAATCTTAAGTAAATGTCTTTCTGAGGGCATAATTTTGCCTATTCATGGCTTCTACCTTGAGTACAGCAGGCTGAGCTGGTATACTAATTTATGGTAGCACCGGAGTCTGCTGGCATTGAAAGTAAACAAGAACCCAAGATGGAAACATTGAGGGAGGCGGCCAGCAACAACCTGATATGGAGAACTGCTGGAAGCTGCCCTCTCTGGTTGCCAAGAGTGTTCCCAAAAACTGCCAGTAGCTTCTAGCTCCAGCTACCAGAGTAATGGGGGGAGTGGCATCAACATGAAGTGCTAATAGCCATGGGCATTCAAAGGTCAAAGATATTAACACTAAAAGAGTTGATCTTTGCCTAGTTTTGATTTCAATCCCAATTGACCAGAAGAATCCTTGACAGATGGTAAAAGGCTCTTAGCTCTCTTTTATACTGAACGTGTCCATGTTTTTCAGTGTCACTCCAGATTTCATTGTAAAGCATATACAGTTGGTCTAAGTGTCACTGCACAATTGTATCTCAGTCATGTCCTCTAGTAGATGGGGAATCCTGGGGCAGTAACAGACAATGCAGGTAAGTCGCTTGCCTGGTAGTCAGAAGACATATACTGAAGTCACTTTGTTTCTTATTTCCCCCCAAGAAGCTTAACACATTTTATAGCTTCCAAGTGTCTCATTTTTAAAATGAAAGAATAAAAGAAGTGGAAGAAGTTTGTATAGAAGTTAAAAATTCTCACAATAGGGCTGAAATCCTAGCTCTTCAAGTTTAAAATTTTGGACCCATTACCATTTGGTGCCTGTTTCTTCATAAAATGTACACAATCATGCTTATTTCACCAGATTAATGAAACAAAGGAAGAAGATCATCTTTTTAACTTGTGTAACGGACTACCTGGCACACAGTACAAATGCAAAAAATTTCATATAAATTAGATTGTAATGAAACTTCTTTGCAGCTCAGAGGTCCTATGGATTGGCCAAAATTTCCTTTCCTGTTATATGTCTTTTTCTGGCCCAAGTCTTTTATTAAAATGCTGCAACATGGTTGTTGATAAGGAAAAAACTTATACAGTAATTTTGAGTACCAAACAACAAACCAACTGATAGTAACACTTCAGAAGTAATTTTAAATAGTAAAACTTGTCTTCATCTTTTCAGTGGAAGAAATGAGGACACATTTATTCAAGGTCAAATATGTCAAAGAGCCATCCAAGAGAGACCACAAAACAGTCTCTTTTCCACGTCCTCTGACTGTACTTGTTAATAATGTGTGAAAGTTATTAGCAAGCTTATTATTTCTCTTTCATTTTGACTTTTTTCAATTATCACTGTATATATAACACCCTGCTCAAAACCAAAGACTAAACGCAAGGCAAGACTCATATCTTCCCACTGCCAGAAGCCTGTTTTAAACACTTTTCTAAAAATTAGAGCCTTGTTTATAGACTTCAGACCATTACTACAAAATGCAACATGCAAGTCATATATTTTAATTCTTTTGTTTTAAAAAGCAAAACAGAAAAAAAGACAGAAACAATACAGAATTTCAAAAAACTAGTAGGAAAGTAACACTGGTTAATATAAAGCATATTGTTTTCTTAGAAGCAGTTGTTCAGGTTACAAGATTTAGGCATGCATTAAAAAAGGGGTCAAACAATGAGAGCACAAACCACTCTTTTTGATGAAAAGAGATTAGTAGTATAGTGATCTATCCTGTATATGTAAATACATACACAAAAATTGAAAGAGTAATGAGATTCAAAATTACAATAGATACTGTGTAATGAAAGGGAAAGAAAGTGCTCAAAAGGAAAAAACACCTGGGATAGAGGAAAAGAGAAAAAGAAGAAGGGAAACAATTATACACATATACAAACAAGATATGTTAAAACCCCACAGTTGAATCATAGAGGTAACACTCAAAGCCCCAATGAAACACCTGCATAATTGTATCACTGACATTTACATGGGCCTAATAAAACCTAACAAGAGTTTACTTACTTCCTACTAACTCCAGAACAGAACAAGATTCTTATTTGCTTTTATGAATAAAGTTTATTTTCAAACAAGGCTCCACAGTTGTGTTCCTTTAGAGTTCCTGGGTATAATGAGAGAATGGCAGAAAATTTCAAGGGAAGGAAAAATGCTTAATGAAAAATTAGTTGTTCTAAAAGAATTGCCCAAAATACTTGCATTTATTATGTCTTTGCATTGCTTTCTGGATCTCAACAGATCTGCTTCTTCATTATATGTGTCATATCTACTTAAGATTAACTTCATCAAAGTCAGAATTTTCCAGAGCACTTTTATGTGTACTCTATGGAAGAGACAGATGAGACTTTTGACCATTTCATACTGATTAATCAATGAGCACTTGACAGAGTCCAGAGTACTGAGAAAAGCACTGGACACTTTATCACCATGCTGATGGAATTTTAAATGCATCTGCCAGTTTTCCTAAATTTCAATTAAAGAAAATCTTGAGTTTACACTTGAGGGTTAAAATGCAACAACACAACTACCAGGCTTTCAGGATGAATCAGAAAACAATTAGCAAGCCTGAACTCCTGATACTAGTCAACATTTTTGAGGGACAGCTTTAAGCAAAGGACCTTCTTATAGAATCTTTAAAGTGTCCCACCATGTAACCTATGCTGGTCTCGAGCTTATAGTGATCCTTCTGCCTCAGCCTCCTGAGTGCCACTAGGAATGTCTTAAATGAACTCAAAACTCTTTGACACTCACAGTTCTGGACTGTATATAAAAACAGGCATTAGGAAAGAGACTTTAGATTGCATAAATAAACACTGAATAATGAGCTTTTTTATTTTTATTTATTATTATTATTTTATTTATTTATTTTGGTACCAGGGATCGAACTCACGACTGAGCACTTGCAAGGCAGGCACTTATGACACTGAGCTAAATCCCCAGCCCATATGAATAATGAGCTTTTTAGACTCACACTCATAATTTTTATTACAAAATGTGCTCATTAATGAATTAATGATTGGTTATTTCAACCACATTTTAATGTTTTCTATAGTTAAGTGTCTGATATTTTTTATTCCCATTCTGAGTAAGTTTATATATGAAATCCTAGTTTTTCAAAAACAGGCACAATTACTAGGTACCTTACACAGTATCTCTCACCAGAATATCAAAATGTAACTGTTAAGAGCATGAGCTTTCACATCAGAAAGACTTAGTTTTGAGTTGTGCTATTTAGCTATGGTCTGATCTTGGACAAGTTGTTTTACGCCAGCAGCTTTATCTGTGAGATGATATTGTTACTGAGAAAATAAATAAGGGAGCTTACATTAAACCAGGAAGTCACTGCTCATGTACTATCATTTGTTGCTATCAGAACATAAATTTTCACAGTCCATCCATTTAGCATACTGATAATGTATTATCCTTCACATGGAAAATAAGTTTTGCTGTTTGCAGCCACCATGAACTGTGCCCCAACATGCCACCCTGCCTTGGAGCCATGGACTGAGTATGGACTGAAACTTCCAAAAACTCTGAAGATACCAGCTTTAGACATAATAAAAATTGAACAGAGGGGGGCCTGCCCTGCCATCAGGAACTTAGTGAAAGCAAGCATCAGGGGTAAGCTGCCTGGAACCTCCCCCCGAAGGCCCGCCCTGCCACCTGGAACATGGAGGAGGCCCGCCCAAGACTGAAAACAGACCTGGACTGCTTCAGCAGGGCCCGCCCTCCCACCTGGAACAGCAGAAGACCTCAGCAGGCTGCAGTTAGTGTGAGAAAATTTGGAAATTTGCACCCAGGCGGTGAACCTTGGACTACAGGGGATTAGCTGTATCAGTGTGGTGAGTATGCCCCTAAAATAAAGGTGTACAGGGGATAAATAGGGCCAGTAGTAAAACCCGCTCCATCTAACTGTAAGACTTTGGGGAATCTGAAAAGAATGTATGTGATCCCCTCCTACACATAGAAAACTTCAGGCAGAGTGAAAATAACAAAACAAAAAAGCAAAATGCAGTCTAAAACATATAGTTCACCAGAAGCAAGTATAGGAGACATTGAAATAGAGGACCCCAAAAGTAACACACCAGGAATCTTGGAAAAGATAGCCAGTGAAATAAAAAAACAACTGCATCAGGCTATAGAGGAAATCAAATTAGAAGTATTCTCCCATGTAAAGATAGAAATAACAACTTTAGTAAAGGAGTTGTTGAATGCAGCTAAAGAAGAACTAGAGAAAAAAGTACATGAGCATGGGAAACTGATTGAAACTTTGAATGAACAATATAGAAAACAAGCAGAATTCATGAAGCAAACTCAAAGAGACATCCAAGAAACAAAAAAATCTATTGAAAACATGCAAAACTGCCTAAAGGAAGCTGAGGATAGGATTTCAGACCTTGAGGACGGGATCACAGTTAATGATCAGGAAAGGATAGAACTTTTAAAAATAATAAAGCAGCATGAAATGACAATCCAGAAGCTCCATGATGATGCCAAGAACAACAATATAATGGGCATCAGTGAAGATACAAGAGTTCAGGCAAATGACATACATAAAGTATTTACAGAAATAATAGCAGAAAATTTCCCAAACATGGGGAAAGAATCTGATATGCAGATAAGGGAGGCATACAGAACAGCAAACAGTCACAATCAACATAAATCCACACCCAGACACATAATGATTAAGATCACAGACATACAGCATAAAAACAGAATATTAAAAGCTGTCAGAGAAAAGACACAACTCACCTATCAAGAAAAGCCCATTAGAATCATGGCAGACTTTTCAGCACAAACCCTCAAGTCAAGAAGAGCTTGGAGTGAGGTATTTCAAGCCCTGAAAGAAAACAACCTTCAATCCAGACTGATGTACCCAGCAAAACTTTCATTCAAATTTAATGGAGAAAAAAGATACTTCCATGATAAAGAACAACTGAAGAAATTCATGTCCCTCAACCCAATCCTAGAAAGAGTACTGAAAGACATACTAGACAGAGATAAAAATGACCACAATCTCCAAAACAACAGCAGAAAGAAACCACCAGGTAGAATAAGCAGTTAAATAAGAGGAAAAACAGAAAGAAACAACTGGAACAAAACATGGAAAGTCGAGCCAGTACATATCAGTGATATCCATAAATACAAATGGCCTCAAATCACCTATAAAAAGAAATATATTGACAGAATGGATCGAGAAACAGGATCCCACAATATGCTGTATACAAGAAACACATATACAAGAAAACAGAAAGAGCACAAATAAACAGCCTAATGCTCCATCTCAAGCTTCTAGAAAAAGAAGAGCAAGCTAAAGCCAAAGCTCATAGAATAGAGGAAATTGTAAAGATTAGAGCAGAAATCATTGCAATTGAAACTAAAAAAAAAAAAACACAAAGAATTAATGAGTTGAAAAGCTGGTTTTTTTGAGAGAATAAACAAAATTGACAAACTCCTAGGTAACCTTATCAAAAGAAAGAAAGAAAAAACCTAAATTCATGCAATAAGAACTGAAAAGGGAGAAATTACTACAGATCCCATGGAAACTCAAAAGATCATGAATGCCTCTATTCACACAGAGTGGAAAACACAGGGGAAATGGACAGATTTCCAGAAACATACGAACTGCCAAAGCTCAACCAAGAAGATATAGCAATTTTGAACAACCCAATATCAGCTATTGAAATTGAAAATGTAACTAAAACCTTACCAACAAAGAAAAGTCCAGGTCCTGATGGATTCACAGCTGAATTCTACAAGAAATTTAGAGAAGATTTGATGCCAGTACTCCTTAAACTCTTCTATCAAA
Organism: Hydrochoerus hydrochaeris; assembly: GCA_004027455.1. Lineage (NCBI taxonomy): Eukaryota > Metazoa > Chordata > Mammalia > Rodentia > Hydrochaeridae > Hydrochoerus > Hydrochoerus hydrochaeris. Next base: position 290,518 of record PVLA01001837.1, read on the forward strand.
TTGAGAAAAAAGCAATCCTCCCTAAATCATTCCTGGAGGCAAGTATTACTCTGATACCAAAACCAGAGAAAGATCCAACCAAAAAAAAAGAGAACTATAGGTCAATCTCACTAATGAACATTGATGCAAAGATTCTCAACAAAATACTGGCAAATAGAATGCAGCAAATCATCAAGAAGATTATACATCATGACCAAGTGGGGTTCCTTCCAGGAATGCAGGGATGGTTTAACATACACAAATCAATAAATGTAATACACCACATCAACAGAGCCAAAAACAATAACCACATGGTCACCTCAATAGATGCAGAAAAAGCTTTCGACAAAGTCCAATACATGTTCATGATAAAAACCCTTCAGAAACTCGGAATACATGGCATCTACCTCAACCTTATAAAGGCCATCTATGACAAACCAACAACCAACATTATACTAAATGGACAAAAACTGAAAGCTTTCACTTTAACATCAGGAAGAAGACAAAGATGTCCACTCTCACCACTCCTTTTCAATATAGTTCTGGAAACACTTGCCAGGGCAATCAGACAAGAGAGAGAAATAAAAGGAGTAAAGATATGATAGGAAGAAGTTAAATTATCACTATTTGAAGATGACATGATACTTTATGTAGAAGACCCAAAAAACTCCATTAAAAGACTACTAGAGGTAATAAACAAGTTCAGCAGTATATCTGGATACAAACTCAATGCTCAAAAATCAATAGCATTCCTGTACACAAACAAAAACTCACTGAGAAAGAAATTATGGAAATATTGCCCTTTACAATAACATGTAAAAAAATGAAATACTTAGGAATCAACCTAAATAAAAATGTAAAAGAACTATATGCTGAAAATTATACTACGCTGAAAAAGGAGAATGAAGAGGATATTAGAAAATGGAAGGACATTCCTTGCTCTTGGTTAGGAAGAACAAACATTGTGAAAATGGCTATACTCCCAAAACTGTTATACAAATTTAACACAATCCCAATCAAAATACCATTGACATACCTCACAGATCTAGAGAAAACACTACTAAAATTCATTTGGAAACAGAAGAAACCTAGAATAGCAAAGGCAATTCTAGGCAACAAAAGCAAGGCAAGAGGCATCTCAATTCCTAACTTGAAACAGTACTATAAAGCCACAGTGATAAAATCAACTTGGTACTGGTAAAGAAATAGATCTGAGGATCAATGGAACAGATTAGAAGATGTAAGAACAACTCCAAAGACACTCAGCCACCCGATATTTGACAAAGGGACTAAATATGTCTAGTGGAAGAAGAATAGTCTTTTTAATAAATGGTGTTGGAAAAATTGGCTCTCTACATGCCAAAGACTGAAACTAGGTCCAAGCCTATCACCATGCACAAAACTAAAGTTTAAATGGATCAAAGACCTCAATATTAAAACAGAAGCACTAAATCTACTGGAAGACAAGGTAGGTAGAAGTCTTGGAGTCATAGGGGTAGGCAGAGAATTCATGAACCAAACACAAACTGCATGGGAAACACTTCAAAGAATCAACAAATGGGGTCTCATATTATTAAAAAGTTTCTTCATTTCAAAGGAAATCAACAGAGTGAAAAGAAAACCCACAGAGTGGGAAACAATTTTAGCCAGCAACCCCTCAGACAAAGGACTTGTGTCCAGAATATATAAAGAATTGAAAAACATCAAGCCCCCCAAATTTAAAGACTCTCCAAAGTGGGCATCTGAGATGAACACACAGTTCTCAGAGAAAGATATACAAATGGCAAATAAATACATGAAGAAATGTTCACCATTGCATTCAAGAAATGCAAATTAAAACAACATTGACATTCCACCTCACTCCAGAAAAAATAGCTGCCATCAAAAAATCAACTGATAACAAATGTTGGCGAGGCTGCAGGGAAAAAGGAACACGGCTCCACTGTTGGTGGGAATGTAGACTGGTGCAACCATTATGGAAATCCATATGGAGAATTCTCAGAAGACTAGGATTGGAAGCCCCATTCAATCCAGCTATCCCCCTCCTGGGTATTTTCCCCAAAGAACTGAAAAGCTCATATCACAGTGATATATGTGCACCCATGTTCATAGCTGCACAATTTGTGATAGCTAAATCCTGGAAACAACCAAGATGTCCATCAACTGCAGAGTGGATGAAAAAGATGTGGCATTTTTATACAATGGAATATTACTCAGCTATAAAAAAAGATGATCTTGAGGCCTTCATAGGTAAATGGAGACAACTTGAGACTATCCTCATTAGTGAAATAAATAAGAAACATACTTATAAATATTATATTGTGTCTCTAGTGTAAAAAGTAAATAAGAAGTAGAAGTGTAAGAATACCAAAATGTGTAATTGTTATTGTAAAAAAGAGAGGAAAAGAAAGTGCTGTAAGGGATATAACTGCATGTATGTTTGAATGTGTAAAAATAGATGACATATTGCTGAATCTTTGTTGGATAGTTGAGCATAACTGTTTGTAGTCTGACTGTTTGAATGTTTGCTATGTACCCTTTAACTCTGTAACTTGAACAACTACATCCAGGATGACATTATGTAATTTATAAAATACTGATTTCTTAGTGGGGCTTTCTCTCATTTTCCTTTTTTTTTCTTTCTTTTTCTTTCTTTTAGAATTCTGTATTGTTGCTACCCTTTTTTCTGTTTTGCTTTTTTTTTCTTCTCTTTAAATAAAATTTTAGAAATGCATAATTGCTATTGTAAAAAAAGAGGAAATAGGAAGCGCTATAAAAGATATAGCTGCATCTATGTTTAGGTGTGTGGGATTGATAACCATATTTCTAGGTTCTTGTTGGATTGTTGAACAGATCTGTTTGCACTCTCACTGCTTGAGTGTCCACTTTGTGTGCTTTAATTTTGTAACTATTTCTAAAAGAACAATATGTAATTTATCAACTAGTGATTTCTTACTGTTTATCTTCTTTTCTTGAAATTCTGTAATATTTCTACCTTTTTTCTTTTTCTCTTTAAATAAAAAAAACTACAAAAAAGAAAATAAGTTTTTATTTTTCAATTAAATCTTTGTTATGATTAGCAGTTGCTTACACGTCAGCTTGTTTTTCTTTCATGAACTGATGATTTTGAACTGTTCTTTCCTTATACCATCATCCCAAAACATGAAATGGACAGAACTGGCTTTGGTTTTCCTAATTAGCTCATCTCACAATGAATGAATATTGTTTATGAGTATTGCTAGGACAAGTGAGGCCCTGCATCAATATTGTATCCTATTTTAATAATAAGTGCTGAAAAGATTTGTCCAAAGATAAAAGTAACTGGAAATGGAACAGGTTTTGTTAGAGTGGTGTCCTTCAGTTCCTTGCAGCTTTTCAGAGTGACATTTTAAACATTGATTATCAGTAAGTCATTTTGAATGATCCTGAGTATATTTTCAAACTCTAGTGTAAAAAAATAGAAATAACTGGGTTTTACTATTATGTAAGAATCCCTGAAACTATCACACTACATCCCCACCCAAAAAATATTGTTTTATGTATCAATTAACAAAAAATTTCAAGCATCAAAAAAAAAAAAAAGAAATTACATAAGTTGTAACCAACTGTGTTCCCCATCATAAGATGAGTTTCTCAATATTAGTATTCCACAGGGTCTGTTTGTTTGGCATTCAGACTTTTTCTACAACACAGAGAGTAAATAAGAGAAACAAAATCGGAATGTTTTTAAGTGGATTGTTTTCAAAAGATAATAAAATCCAAAAAAACAAAACAGAATAAAGCCAATCAAAACAAAGCAGTGAAATTGGTACAGAACTTGGAAGTAGGACACTAGGAAAACAAGTATGTCTTGTTATCTTCACAATAGTTGTCCATTCCATCAGGTACAGCAAAATCAAACCAAAACAAAACAGAGTAAGACCCATCAAAACAGAATATTGAATAAAGCAAAACAATTAACTGGAACAAAACAAAACAGTATGAAAAATACTGGATTTCAAAGACAAAATAAAAGAAAATTCCCATATTTGCTATATTGCATACTATCATCCTCTCAATAGATGCTCAGACAGCTGACCCCAGGCTTGCAAAGTCAACCAAACAATACAAGCATTTAGTTGCTTCTTGTACCTCAGTTGCTATGGACTCAGCCTGTCCTCCGAATTAACTGGTTGCTGAGGGGGAAAGGTGTGTTGATTCTCAGCCCACACTCAGGTAGACTCACGGGAGGTGCTATCTGACTTCTCTGTTCCTGAGCCCAGCATGGCTTGTGCAGCTTACCAGAAAGGCTGGTTAGTTGGCTCTCGGTGGGTTCCTCCCAGTCTCAGCATGGCTAATTCTTGGGAAGCATTGACCTTTTTTAAATGGGTTTTTGAGGGGAAAAAAAAGTCATCTCTCCATGTATAAACTTTCTAATGATTGGTTTAGATTCAAATGTATCTTAATAAAATTAAAATACATATTAAATATGACCTTGATTTACCAAGGGTGTACATATTCATACAATACATGATTTTTAATAGGGAATGTATCAATTTTTAAAAGTTTTTTACAGTAAAAGACAAATTGCTACTAACTCCCCCTCAAAATACTCTGCCTTACCTCAGACACATTTATCACAATCTTCCTGCCACTTCTGAAGCAGCTCTAGACTCCTCTTTCATGAACATCATTTGAGCTGTGCTGGATGCTTCAGTGTCCTGAAACAATTCAAAATATTTACCTTTCATGGTTGTTTTGACTTTGGGGAAGAGCCACAGGTCACTCTGTGCCACATCCTGCAAACAAAGTAGCTGAAGACGTACTATAGCGTCTTTATCCGCCACTCCGTTGGGTGACACTCAGCAGCAGAATTCACCATATTTTTTATCTCACCTCATAAAGGCACTCAAGAAAGACTTCAAAACTGCTTCAGAAAGTGGCAAGAACAATAGGATGAGTGTGCTTGAAACAAAGTAGAGTACTTTGAGGGAGATTAATGGCAATGTGTCTTTGAGTTAATAAAAATTTTTAAATTAAGTGCACATCAAATTTTTATCAGGCCCTGTACATATAATGTTCATATACATAGTAATCTGAGACAGTGCGCTGCTATTTAAAAACAGCAATGCATGTGTGATTTCTGGTCCTCAGTTCCTAAACTAATGGCCTCTGTACTGAATTCAGGTGATTCAGTCCATGGTAGAACAAGGTGATAAACCAAAGTGGTCTCAGAGTTGGATTGCCAAAGCTTTTCCTAGGGACTCAAAAGAAAACAGCAATGAAACATCTTGTATCTCTTCTAAACAATAGTAATAATAGTGGTAACAGATTCAGCCTGTGTCTTCATCCCAAGCATCATTCAGGCCGTCAAATGGTTGACACAGAAACATGAATCCTTCTGAAAACATCTACAGTAAAAATAGCAATGCCCCTCTTCCTACCAAAGATGCTTTCTCATTCATACCTCAAAGTACTGTATGATCTTACATGGCAAAGAGACTTTACAGGAGACTTGAGATGGGAGATTTTCCTGGATTATCTGAGTGAGCTCAGTGTGATCACAAGAGTTATTATAACTGAAGAGAAGAGGCAAAAATGTGAGCATCAAAGAAGGAGATGTGATGACAGAATGAAGTCACAGATTGAAGTCCAATGGAGCCATGAGCCAAGAATACATGCAGACTCTAGAATCTTAGAGCTGTGAGGAAATCATTTCTCCCCTAGGGCTCACCTGGGAAGGCCTACAGGCAATTGAAAGTAAGGGGATAGTAGAAATTGGATTATTAAAAATCAAGGAGCCTCTCTAAAGTGTGGAAAATTTGTCAAGTGCATTTCCCATTATCATAATAGTAAGGTTTAGCCAGAAATTTATGAACATAGAAGAACTCAAAGTATGTTTGCAGTAGGCAAATACTTGTGTTTTCCTAAATTCATGATGCAGAGATCAGGATTAAGAGCCAGAGACCACTGGGGGCAGAAAAGTATTAGTTTTGAAGCAATGGATCAAATCCAAATGTCATGGGCCAGCTTGAATTCTAGTGAGCCTAATGATTTTTGAAAAGTATCTGTTAGAATTGCTATCCATGCCAGGCTCCAGGGTAAAACCACAAGTAGGAATTGATCTGTTGTATTTTATAAAATCCAAATGCTGTTTGTCTGTTCTAAATACTTCTTAAACAGGATCTGAAATATGACGTAAAGGAAGAAACCAACACAGTGTGTTTTAACCTTCTCAAACTGCCAGGTCACAATCTCTCCCTCCTTCCCTCCTGAGGGCATCAAGCAGTGCCTACTTCCCACCACCTAAGGAGCAGTGACTTCCTGGGAGAGGTTATCTATAATTCACCCATTCCTGGACCACATTTGAAGACATCCAAGAATGGCCAAAGCTTTGGAACTAAGTGTGTCCTCATTTGGTTTCACTGAGCTGAGAAAAAGCAAAGGGGGTTCAAATGCTTGTCACCTCATTAATGCTTTGTGGGGGACTCTTTAAGTATTTAACAATGTTCCATTTCTCTTTCTCTCACTCCTCCGCAAAGTAACACAGGTCTGTTGCTCTGGCCAGGTGGAAAATCTCTTTCCCCTCTAAAAGTGACTTCAAAGTTCAGTGGCTTCCTAAGCTCCCAAATTCCTTTTACACAGGCTTTACATGAACTTGAGATTTCCATTTCTAAGATCTAGGCCAAGACAGTAGCCTTAGGAAGGAAGTTTGTGAGCGAATCTTGGAGGTAATGGGAATTTAAAGCACACAAGTGTTTGCTGAGTTCTATGGCAGTGCCTAGAAAGTCATGTGCATGTTTGCTGATGCACATGGATTGGAAGAGTAATGGCAGATGCATTGAAGAACGGTGTCAGGCAAAGCTTGATCTTGTTGCAGCAATTCCTGTGGAAACTGATGAATGGAAGACACATCTGTGGAAAGCCTCGCTGGTGAGGATTTCATAGGGGTGCTGGAGAGTGTGACTGTTAACTGCAGGGTCAGTGTTAATAAGAAACACTCAGCAGATTGGTTTAGCACTGTGCTGGTTCTGTTATCCAAACAGTGGCTCATTGAAGATGGAAGACCCATGCTGGGTGTGGCATCAACTAACAGGCTGTAGCCTGCATGGAATAAAAAGGAAAAGAAGGAGGAAGTCTCCTCTCTGCTTCTTTAAAGAAGCTCCAGTCTGTGCCATCACCTCTGGGCATCAGTCTCTAGACTTCCAATGCGGACTCTCCCTTCTACCACAGACCCTTCGGATTCTTGTTATGGATTCACCCAGGACTCTGCAGTGAGCTCCAGGCCTTTGACTGTCTAATGGATCCTCCAGTTCTCCAACTCATAGGTGTCCCTTTCATGTTTTTCCACACCTGACTCTGCAGGCAGCCACTGTACACGTACCTTGCAAATCCTCTGTATATTATGTATATTACATTACAGTATAATGTACAGTAGTGTATACAGTATACAGTAGGGTAGTCCCAGCAAGCCGCAGCCACCCCAGGGCAAGAACCATCAGCGTCTCCTGAGATCTGCGCTGTGTTGGAACTTGGAGTGCTGGGAAACCAAGCAACCAGCTTGCCTCCCTGGTAAGTGGTTGTGAGCCTACTGGCATGCTGAGCTTCAAACATCCATCCTCCCACCCTCCCCATTAGTAAGTGGAAGCCAGAGATCTGAGCATCTTTTGTGAGGTGGACTATATGCAATGTAGCAAATAAGAGGGATTTCTTTCTACCATCTCTTTGAAGGGAAATATTTTTATCACTGTTTTGCTTCGTTCTGATTAATGGCATTGCTCTATTCAATATTCTGTTTCGATAAGTTCTATCATGTTCTGTATTTCCTTTGATTCTGATATACCTGATTGAAAGAAAAACTATTGTGAAGAAAACAAGATATACTATAGAACCTATTACTGGTATGTCAGTAACTTGCTGTGAAGTTCTGTGCCAATTTCACTGCACTGTCTCAATTGGCTTTGTTCCATCTTGTTCTGTGGTATTTTACTACTTTAAAAATAAAAAAATTAAAATTAAAAAATAAGCAATTGGTGTTATCATAACTTTCTGTAATAGCCTGTGCTGCATTTCTCAGAGGTAGCATGTACTTTCATCTTTATGTTCTCCTTCTTTCTCTGTTTACTTGGTCCACGCTCACTCTGCAGAGCCAGTTTCTCTCCTACTCTTCATTTATGTTTTCTTGAAAAACTTTTCCACTGCTTACAAAAAATAAAAACTAAGTAATTGAGAAATAAAGCTCAAAGGAAAATGCAGGTGGGGAACAAACTATCATCTTTCTGACCAATACAGGCCAGACCAGAGAGTTTGCTTAGATCGAGGAGTAAAAGGGTTCCTAAAACTGAAGAAAATTATTCAGTACCAGTAACATTAGTTATATATTGTTGTAATTTTGAAATCTTCTCCCCCCCAAATTGGCAGCTTAAATCAATCCATGTTCCTTTAAACAATGGGGTCTCCCTCCTCTGATGTTATATGGTCACGTACTCATAGGCAGGGAGGGCTTTGGAAGGTGATGCTGTGGCTGAGGGTGCTGTGGGTAGGTGGGGACTGATTGGAAGAGTTAGATCACTGGGGTCACAACCTGGAAGTGTATATCTCACTTCCAGCTCTTCCCCTTTCTATTGCCTTCCTGGCCACTGTGAGACAGTTTTCCTACACTCAGGACCTTCCACTATGCTATTTCAGTGTTTAAGCCTGCTGGACCCAGACTAAAACTTCTTAAACTGTGAGCAAAATAAACCACTTCCCCTTGAAGTTGCAAGCATCAGGGATTTTGTCTCAGTGACAAGGAAATTGACTGAGACCCCTGAATGTAGACAATCTACCTTGGCCTTCCGAGCAGCTGGGACTGCAGGCAAGTGCCACTTCACCCAGTGACACACATTTACCATCTCACGGTCTATGTGACTCTTGGACCTGGAGGCAGCAGAGCAGTCACAGGCTCAGGTGTCTCATAAGGCCATAGTGGAGGTGGGCTGGGGCTGCAAGCGTTGCAAGGCTCGCTGGAGAGGGCCAGCTATTTCTCACCAGCCATTAAACTGAGGCCCCAGTTCCTTGGTGGCCACGAGTTTAAGAAATTGTCCCCTGCCAAGTGGCCCTCTGTGTGGCACTCACTGCCACTTTCTACCTGCTCCAATAGAAAGAGAAGAGCACAAAACAGAAGATTCGGCCCTTTGCCGTCTAAACTCAGGAGTGGTTACCATCAATGTTTCCATGTTCTACTGATTACAGTGGAACCCTCAGGTCTGGGCCACATATGACAATTACACAAGAGATCTAGGAGTGCAGGGGACATCTTCAGGCAGGACTCTGTGACAGACAGAAAGGAGGCTGTGCTGGAGGAAGGCCAGACGCCCTTCACCACCTCCTCTTAGGAGAAAAAGTGTCCTGCTACCCAGGAGACAGTTGCCCAAAGGAGAAATGTAGAGAATGACTGCACCAAATGTGCAGTTTCACATCCACCCGTTAGATAAATAAATCCCCAAGATGTGACAGGGGAGTGGAGAGAGGCTATGAGCCTTAGACAGCCAAAGCAGGAAGGGAGAGGGGAAGAGAAAGCCCTTCCAAGCTGAAAGAAACATCAGAAGTAAGGAATGAGAGTTCCCTTACCAAACACCCTGTTTATAATATGATACCCAATTTGCATAGAAAGAAATTGAAGCTTAGAGAGTTTGAATAACCCAAAGTCGTGCAGCTCCTACGTGATGGAGCCAGAGCTATAAATACTAATTCTTGTATTATAATTACACAGCCCTATATTCAGGATCTGCTTGGAAACAACTATGTGATGAAGACATGTGTGCTTGCCAGTGAAAATATCTCATTTCAAGAAGGATGCTCCAGTGTTCACTCTGTGTCCTTATGTGCCCCCTAAGTCCGAAGTTTTGTGACAGTGACGCAACCATGGCTCTACCAGGAAATAAAATATATACCTGGCTTGAAAGCGGGCAGGCCCTGGAGCCAGATGCCACCTGTCTGAGGAAACTAAACAGCCAAAGCTGTGCGACCAAGGCTTCCCCGAGAGTCCTGTCAACAGCCTGTGGACTGCCCAGAGGTGGTAATACCCAGTGGAGGTTTGTCCAGCATATCTGGGTCAACCGTGCCATTCCTAAAAACCTCACAGGAAAAAAAAACATTACTTTGAACTTGAGACAACAGCCTCCATAGCCTACCAAGTACAATAAACATCCAGTGACTGCCTTTTGGGGGACAAATCTTCTCCACAGCTAAAGTTAATACTCCTGTCCTCGCATCCTCACCTTGCATCTCTCCCTCCTTTCTCTCCTAGGGTATTTTAAACTCTCACCTACTCACACACCCCCACTTTCACAGCTTTTCCCTAGGTAACCTTCAGGTAACCTGCTTGCTTTTCTTTGTAAGACACTGTTTAATCCCTGCACATCCCCTCCACACCCACCGGCACCGCAAGGGTGGCTCTGTGGTCTTACTTCCATCCCCAGAAGCCTGCTCTGTCACCTTGGGGTCCACTTGGGGAGGGAGATAAGCAATCAGTGTAGCTTTATCCTAAGGACATTAATGCTAGGTACTGCTAAAATCTTCCTATTACTGAAATACTCTAAACATCGAGGTTCTGCATCCAAGACACATCGTGTCCACATCAGGAATTCAAAGTGGTACTGAGGCATTCAGCTCTTTGTTTCACAGACCCTCTTGTTCATCCTGGGAACTCCTGAAAGGAGACCCAAGGTCACAGAATAGCACCCTGAGTTCCCCAATGACGGTTCACACCCACGTGTGGAAACCCGTCACACAGATTCATAAACATACATTTAAACTATGACGACACAAGTACGTTACTGAAATCTTCTCATCTTCGTATTTGACATGTGTCGTCTGCCACAGCATGACTTCTTTGGACCATAATCAGACGTTCAGCAAGAAAATGAACTTAGTTTTTGACATACAGCACTTATGACTGGTACACATATTTACAATGGTGAAAAGTTGTGTTGTTAAAACAATCTACGTCAAGATCCTGATGCACTCCTACTTTAACAGTAGGGACAATGAGGAATTTTGGGACCATGTAATAATCCTGTGTAAAGCCAGGGTGCAGCTTTGATCAGCTTTGTGTATGGAAGTTCTTCTTCATCCAGGAGAAAGTGAACCAAGCAGACACTACGTTTTTCCTGCACATACCGAGCTATGATACGAGAACTTATGAGTATAAAAAAGTCACAGGAAGAGATTATCAACAATAACTTATCATAGATTTTAGCAACCTCAGGGCATAATTTTTTCCCTTCCTGATTAAGACAAGTACTTCCACATGTTATTTAATGGAAACACATTGTGGTTTCTCTTCGGCATATACAAATTGCCAGCATCACTATTCTTGTGATATGGAGCCTGTTAAGTAAAATAAGAGCTTAAACACAAGAGCTCCCATATCGTAACCATCATAACAATATCATGACAATCTGATGACCAAACACCTACCAAGTAGCATATACAAGAAGTGAGAATAGCATACATACATCATGGATACATCAGACAAGAGAATAATTCATATCCCAGGTAGAACAGAACATAATAAGTATGAGGTTACAGTACCCACTGAAAAAAGGGCACAATTTAAAAGTTATGAATTATTTCAAAAACCTGTCATTTACTAGTTTCAAGTTACAGCTGATCACGGGAAACATGAAAACCCAAAAAGTAAAGCCACTGTTCTCAAGACTCCTATAGTATTTGTCTGAATATCTTTCCGATAGATAAGGAGACAGAGTAGGCAGTAGGTGTAGTGAAGATTGACATTTTAAAAATAGCCAGCTTGGCCAGCCATAGTGGTACATGACTATAATCCCAGCACTCGGGAGGCTGAGGGAGGAGGATCACTGAAAGTTCAAGACCAGCCTGGGCTACAAAGTGAGCTCAAAGCCAACCTGAACTGCATAGCAAGACACTATCTCAAAAAGAGAGAAAAAGAGGAGGACGAAGAAGAAGAAGAAGAAGAAGAAGAAGAAGAAGAAGAAGAAGAAGAAGAAGAAGAAGAAGAAGAAGAAGAAGAGGAGGAGGAGGAGGAGGAGGAGGAGGAGGAGGAGGAAGAGGAGGAGGAGGAGGACAAGAAGAAGAGGAAGAGGAAGAAGAAGGATACTGAGCTCTATCTTTTCCAAAGGTTGAATGTACTGTACCTACTCAGCAAGCATGGTACCTACTCATGAGGAGACTGTGTATCAGCTGGATGTTGGTGTATAACAACCTCAAGACACAATGGTTCAAATAATACTGGTTTATATAGAATCATGATCTTGCAACTCAGAGTAGGATAAGTGGAACTGTTCTGTCATCAGCTGGTCTTCCTCAGCATCAGCGCTCTGAAAGTTGGTTAAGTGCCTCCACTTCTGCCTTTTTTTGGCTTTTTTTGCAGGGATACCTCAGCTCTGCTCTGTGCAGTCTCTCACTCTGCGGCAGGCTGGGGTGTGCATGGCCTCAGGACCATGGCAAGGCTCCCAGCCAGAGTGTGGGTATGCGTCTTGAGAGGCTGCAATAGCTTTCTGTTGCTGCCTAACACTAACCACAAACCGAGCCCCTCAACAAAACAGTCATTCTTTAGCTCACAGCACCACACATCAGAAGTCCAGCCCACTCTAAGTCGTGTCTCTTTGCTGCACAAGAATAAAATCACAGGAATGAAACAATTGTCAGTCCTTACCTGAAGGCTCCGCATGAAAAAAAACCTGTCTCCAGTCTTGCTCTTCTTGTTGATGGAATTTAGTTCCTTGTGGCTGAGGGACAGAGGTCTCTGCTTCCCTGCTGGCTGTCAGCCAGAGGCTATCATCAGGCCCTGAGCCACCTCACATTCTTCCTACAAGGCCTCCCTCCATCTCCAGGCCAGCCAGGCTGTGCTAACTCTACTGGCTTCCACCTGCCTGGTCTCTACCCTCCAGCCCCAGATGGTAGCCCATGCACTGTTGGGCCAGGCCCACTTCAAGGAGTAAAGACCGATTCACAAACTGACTTGGAAAATTACTTACACCTGCAAATCCCTTTTGCTTTCTAATGCAAAATGATCAGAAGAGCTACAGATGCCAACCATCACACAAGCCAGGATCACTCAGGGGATGGGGCATTGTGGGTCATCCTGGAATTCTGCCCCTACAGAAACTTTGGCTCAACCTGCTCGCCCTAAAGACCAGAGCAGTACATACCAAATTCAAATGGTGGGGAAATAAAAGCCACAACCAACCCCAACAAGAAGCTCAAAACTGACGAGTTCCTTTCATATTTTGATATTTTAAGGGCTTAAATCTTCTCTTCCTAATAATCCTAATTCTTTCCTCCTGCCCCTATATTAAATTGAGAAGCTTGTGTTTTTTTGTTTGGTTTTGGTTTGGTCTTGGTTATTGTTTTGTTTTTGTTTTTTTGCAAGTTTTCCCATAAAGTAAGAAGAATAAGTTTCAGTTAACATGAAATAGTTAGAAAAAAAGATTTTCCTCTCCTCAGTGAGATTCTATCTTACTTATTATTAAATATTTTTGAGGTTTAGTGGGCAGGGCCAAAAAACAACAAGGCTTCAAATCTCTGTATCCTTTTCCAGAGGAGGAAATACAGGAATCATAATTTACTTGTGCTTAAATGGTTTTTCAGAGCTAAATTAGTTCTTATAATATTAAAAGAAAAAACAAAAAAAGATGATTTGCTGGATAATTCCTGGACCATCTTGGCAGTGGGCACCAGGTGTAGATGAGAGCTTAGAGGAAACACACATTTTCTTTAATGGTTCTCAACAGCTATCACCATTCAGGTCTTTCTCTCACACAGCATCTTGCTGCTCTCCGCCTTACCTAAGTGAGCCAAATTTACCAACTTGTGCATAATTCCACAAGTCAGGTCTGCCAACACGCTCAAAGGTTTCCAACAGTGATGAAAGTCCAGCCAATAATATATACCGAGAATCCAAAGAGGGCAAGGCAAATAATTCAAAAAATAAAACACTATTTTCAAAGAGAAGCGCAGGACAGAGCAGGTTGGGGAAAACACTGGAGTTTGAGCTGCACAGAGTTTTTGTCAGCAGATGCTATTGTTGGAGAGTCTGGGGATTGTTCCTTAGCATGGGTGGAAAGCTCAGAGTAACAGCCATCTGCCAGCAAATGGGAGCCACTTCTCACGTATTAATGTTTTCTGTCACTTTCCAATTATGCCTATGCTATTGAAGTAGCACTGGACACAGTGGACTTTCTTTTTCAAAAAACCCTTAGCTTAGCTGGTAGTCTGTATTATTTCCACACTGAAGCAATAAAGCAGTGTTTCTTTTTTAAAATGTGACATTGTTTTTCAGTTAAGTTTGTTGCCAGATTGCCCAAAAAGACAGCTGAAGTCTATTAAATATGTTGATTACTATTATTTGGAAGAGGTGCTGGCAAACTTTTGAGAGGGGTGTGATGTTGCTAATGTGTTTTGCTGATGATGAAGATGAGAGCGGAGACAGGGAAAGGAAGGTGACACCGGGTGCTGATGAGACTGCAGGGAGGACTCCTCTGTCACTCTCTTCCTTCTGCTTTATGGGCAAGAAAGTCACGAGTCTGGGAAGTATCATACCAGTACTGTCCCAGACAGGTGAGTCTGCCTGGCTCAGACCTTGAGTCTGCCCTTCAGAAGCTTTTCTGCAGAGAAGGAACCTGGAAACAGCCTTTACTCTGGGGGCTACTTATGCAAATCATGGCTCAGCTCCTTGAACCCCTCAAACCAAAGGTTCCCCATTGTAAGGAAATTCAACAGAGACAGTCTTGGTCCTCAACATTTTGCTATTATAACATCTATATCTCGTATGAGTAAACAAGCAGATGGTCACACTTAAATGCCTTCATTCAACAGAGGTCAACGCTAGCACAGGCCCTTTGAGGACCCCTGTATTTATGAAGAGAATAAAGCAGGCCAGGTTGGCGTCCTCAACAAGCTTAACTCCCAGGGGTTCTAATGCTTTTTGCTTTCAGTTCATTTTCCTGGTAATTCGATGATATTTAAGATCATTAGCAACATCCTGAAATATACCATATGCAGTCATAAGCCATGATGAAAAATATATAAAGGACTCCTTTTTTTTCATATCTACTTAAAATGAGAGTAGAAGAAAAAAAACTAAATTAGGTTCTCACAGATAATCTTTTGAGAAATTAATGAGAGCAGAAAAGGTACATTGATGTATATAGTTCTGATGTCCCTTGATTACCTAAAAAGTTTCCTTCCTTTTTTTTTTTTTTTTTTTTTTTTGGTGCCAGGGATTGAACTGGTAACCTCACACTTGCTAGGCAGGCGCTTATACCACTGAACTAAATGCCCAACCTCCGCCCTCTTAAATTGTTATTGCTAAACCACAGCATTCTCCCTTTGTCATGAATAAAGAACAAGTCTTTCATTTATTTTTCCCACTGAGAATACAAATTGAGCCACTTAAGTTTTATACTAAGGATGAGTGAGCACATTTCAAGCACAATTAGAGAAGTATTTCCTGAAATTAGTATATTTTCATTTAATTATATTAGAAGGAAATAAATACAAAATGTTAAAGGTAAACATAGGCAGAATGACTCAGAACTAAGGAAGGAAATAAAAGTTGAATAAATGGGAAGCTGTGTCCTCCACAGCATTCTTCGTTTTACAAATTGATCTGTTGGAGACACACTGAGTCTTCAGTATTAAAAACAGTTCTGGGAACAAAATTAATGACCAGTCACTCCCAGGAGCAGGCACTGTTTGAGCAGAACTTTCTGCAACAATGGAAATGTCTGATACACACACAGCCACGGGTGGCTCCTCACACGTCAATCAATTAAAATTCAGTAAATGCACGGTGCCATTCTTCAGGTAGAGTAACCACATTCAAAGTGCCTGATGGTGACATGTGGCCAGGAGTAGCACACGGAACAGCACAGCTCTGGAAAACTTAAGAAAGAAGTTTAGGATTTGCAGTGAAAAATACCCTCCCAGGTTTTCCAAACATGGGCAAAAATGGAAAGTGATTCCCAAAAGACCTCTGTGAAAAGAAAAAAAAGCCCACTTTGTATTGTCTGGAGTATTCTTTTCCTCTTTCCATCAAGTTGCACCAATCAGTCAAACAAGTTAGCATCACTTTTTGTCCCAACACCTTAAGCAGATTCTCAACTCTGTCCCTGAGAATTCCCTTCATATGCGCTTCATACCATGTCTGCAGACAGCATGCTTCCCGAGTACCTTGTGTGTGCTTTCCATGTAATTTATTTTTTGACCCTTTGAGTATATTTAAAATGGAAATTCCCCCTACATAAAGCCTATCTGTATCTCAACCACATTTTCTAAGGCTGTTCCATGAAGCAGTTTTCTCTATTTACTTTAGTCTATTTCTGCAGCCCAAATCATGCAACAAGATTTCCAAACTGGCAAGAAAGATGAAAATAGACAAAGTTCTTTACTGTATACACAGGCCTTTGAAACATCTTTATTTGCCTATAAGAATGGAGGTAAAGTAGGGATTCAATGACCCTTGGTCAAAAACCGAGGGCCAATCACAGGTTTCTGCTGACCTTAGTTAGGTACCATCATTCACATACCAACAATAAGGATGAGTCATCACTTAAACTATGCAAAATATATGAAATCCAGCTGCAAGGGATTTTTGCTAGAAAGAAAAAGTGCCCTTTACCAGCTTTAGTTCATATGAAAGTGCTTCACAACTACAATGTTACAAGCTTAGCATTCAAGAGAGACAGAAAGTAACCTTCCATCTCTACCTTCCCCAGAATAAGTTTATCAGAGGGATTTCCTGGAAATTATTTGTTTTATTCTTCTGGAGTCTACTCCAGTCTAAATGGATGGAAAAAGCAAGCTGTGATGGTTGAGTGATTGTGTCAACTTGAGAAGTTTGGTTAAGAAAAGCTTAACTAAACTGGCTCAGCAATTCCACACCCCAGGATGTGGAAGACCCACCCTAGGGCGGCTGGTGGCCTGGCTGATACAAAGGGGAAACCGAGGAAGGACGGACACGCTTCTGTTTCTTTGGAGAAGTTCCAGTCTTTGTCTTCACCTTCAATGTCATCTCCTGGCTCCAGCACAGACTCTGGCTTCCGTTGTAGACTCTTCAGCCTTCTATCGTGGACCCATTGCAGACATTCCTGATACAGACTTGCACGGACACTGCGGTGAGCTCCAGACCTCAGAGTGGATCTTTTGAGCCTTCTGAACTCTTCCTCACCCGACCATTCTAAAGCAATCTTGTAAATTCTTATACATTTGTAAATCTTGTGCTTCATCTGTTTCTCTAGTAAGTACTGACCAATGTGCAAGTCAATACCCCGTTCAAAGAAATCTTTCCAAGAAGCAAAATAGTCCAGACCTAACCAGAATCTCAAGTCTACCTCAAGAAAACTCTGGGAATCTCATTTCTCTGGCTCTCTGTGGGTAGGTTTACTAGCCGTCTTTACTGTCCACACATAGGTCATCTCCAGCAATAGCCTGGACACGTCTTAAGCTGTGTTTGGAATTCCTACTGTGGGACTAACTATTAAGGAATATATTCCTAGATAGATCACCATTTAGATAATTATTTCATGGGTTTTGTTAGATATAGAACTCTTTTATAAGTGTATATATGTTTTATTGCTAATAAAATTATAACTATAGTTCACCACCTAAGCTGGCTCATTGGAGTAACATATACTTGCGTGAGCTCCAAGATACAAGAGCCTTTGTTCTATTACACGAATACTAGAGGCAGTTGCAACCCAAGCACGGGCCCAAGTCTAAACCCTTGTTCGAAAGGTTGAACACAAGCCGGATAGGTTGCACGGGGAAAAAAAATAGAATGAAATAGTACCTGAGTGAACTTTACAGTGAGACCTAGTTTCAACGTCAAACTCAAGTTTGACATTGTCAGTTTCCTATTTCAACATAACCCAACATTTTACAGCAAGAGAGACAGAGACAGAGAGGAGAGAGAGAATGTCCTCAGGACAAATGTGCAAAGTAGCAGGATTGATTTAAGCAAACACAAAGAAGAAAAACGTACCTATAGGGAAGTTCAAATATTACACAAGAAGTGTTCTTCCTTAGGGAGAAAACAAGCTAAAATTGTAAACAGGTGTCAGCGAAGTGTGGCCCAAGAGAGAATGGGCCTGTTTTTGTAAATCAAGTTTTACAGACACACAGCTACACCTATTCTGGTCTATCGTCTAAAGCCGCTTCAAGGATAAAAGTAGCAAGCAGTAAGTAGCCGTGATAAAGAGCATGTAACTAGCTCACTAAAGTGAAAATATACACAATCTGGACCTGTAAGGACAAAGTCTGCTGACCTCTAGTTGAGAGCTCCAGTCCTGGAAAACAGTGATTATGGGAGCTGCTGACCATAGCAACCTTGAACTTTTTTCCATGTAAAGCAGAGTGTATGCACGTCCTCCTACAAAGTCTCTCTCCTCACTCAATCATTTTAAATTCTGAGAAGTTTTTGTAAACACTCAGTCAACCTATCTTCAGGAATTTGAAAGAAGACTGGGACTGTCTCTAAGGTTTCGTTTCAAAATACGCGTCTGCCTGACACCGGGACTCTGCGAGTGCTGAGTGCTGGTAGCTCCAACAGCCGGACCTCTGCAGAGCCTGCCCGTAAAGGAGGCTGCCCTGTGGTAGTCCGGGCCGCGGGAGCGAGCTTGAAAAATCCAGCACGACTGCTTTTCCAAGTTTCACCATAAATAATCATTTTTTAAAAAGGTTCCAGTAACTCACCCACTAGAAAAAAAAAAAAAAAAAGGAGGCAGAAAAGTGGAAGGATGACGCGGAGATTGTCCCTTAGGAGGTGATGTGCAGGGCCATGCTGCCCCCTGCAGCACCTCAGGATTTACACTGATGCACGGGAATCCTAAGGAGCCCTGCACACTTGTGCCGGTTCCGTTCCAGGAGAAAAGTTCCGCCAGCACAACCGGAAACGAAACGTTTAGGGCCACATTCTCTCTTCTTCACATTCTTCATTTGTCCCCAGATTTCACTGTTTTTTAAGCTTCTTCTATTGCCTGATAACTTTCTCAGAGCCATAGTGAATGCAGTATAAACGGATGTCCTTGAACCCTAAGAAGCCCAAGAGAGCTGTGCAGGAATGCTGACTGCCTCTGGGGCCACACACACTCCGTGCAAATGCCTTGGCCACAGTCAAGGGTCCTGCAGGAAGTGGGGTGGCCACGGCAGCGGCAGGACCTAAAGACCAGGAAAGCCAGCTTTTGGAACCGCCCTGGTAAAGCTGAGGTTAAGTGATCTCTCAGGAGAGTGCTGCTTCGGCCTCACAGACAGGGAAACCGGAGCAATTCGGAGACCAGCCTGGCCCCTGCGCCAGGGGGAGCCGCAACTTCCCGAAGTGTGTATTGCTTAAAGAGGAAAATAGCTTGAAGAGCAAAACCCAATAAAATACAGATCACAGGAGAGAAGGGGGCAGATTTAATGGAGATGGGACGGGAATCTGAGGAGGGGAGAGATAGGAGGGAGGGGAGCGGAAGAGAAAGTAACAGTGACTTCCATGCAGTGTGTGCCTGCCACCTCCCCTGGATGAATTTAAGACTCTGTATGCCAGAGTGTGCTAATAAAAAAGAAGCTTTTTACAAGATGAAAGGATCTAAAAGGATGCACTGGTGTGCTGGGCCTGTCGTACCAGAATATCTCAGAGAATGTGGTTTCAACAAGAATTTCATTTCTCCCCATTGTGGAGGCTGGAAGTGCAAGATTGAGGCTGACTTCCAGTGAGGCCCGGCCACCTTCGGGGAGCTCCCTCTCAACCTGTGTGCTCATCTCTTGCTGTGAGGACATCAGGCATCCTGACCCCCACTGTGTGGTCACTGTAGCATCCTTCTCATCTTTTCATTTAGCTTTAACAACTTCTGCAAAGATCCTAACTCTGAATATCGTTACCTCCTAATGTCCTGGGGGTTAGAAATTCTACAGATGAGCTGGCACAGGGTCAGGGAAACACAATCCAGCCAAAACAGGAAATAAGAAGTTAGTTAAGGCACCTGCTGCTAATGTTGGTAGCTAAAGTTAAGAGAACCCAGTGAGTAATAAGACATTAAGATACCAGGAAAGAATAAGCAAGAGAAAGAGAAAGAAAAAAAGCAAGAAAAGGAAGGAGGAAGAGGAAATAGAGATGGAACAAGGAGGGGAAAAAAAGCTTGTGAATGGTTGAATTCCAAATTCATCCAATTCATCGTTGAGAAATTCACTCCATCTCTGCTGCTCAGACATTGAAAATAGGAAAAGACGGTGAAAGTTGGATGATCCCAGCCACGGAGGACCTCCACCCTTTCCATGGCACCTGTCTTCAGAATGGTGCTTTGCAGCTGAAAAGTCCCCGGTCCACTTAATGTTCTGAAGCCTACACAAAAATATCTCCGGAGTGCTCGAGAGGTGATCCAAGTTGGAGAGGCAGAAAGCTGTGGATTTCCTGTTAGTGAGCTGTTATTCACGGTACATGGCTGAACACTATCATCATCGGCAATGTGCAGGGCAGTCTTGGAGCCTCGGCTCCTGCCATGGCTGTTCAGCTACAAGTCTGCACCTCACCCTGGGCCACGCGTCCCACACAGGCTAAGAACGTTTGCGTGTGTCCTAGCTCATTGTGTCTTCTTAATCCATGGAACCATAGCCTCAGTGCATTGATTTCTGCCTGGAAGGAGGCTTCTTCTAGGCTTCTCCTTTGACCATCACCTTTTGATACTCCTCAGCCGCAGATACACATTTACCAAGTGCAACTTTAGACAGAAATGGCTACAAAACACGCAAGCTACTTAAAACCCTATTTTGTATCCATTTCGTTTCATGCTTTTAGAAAATCTCAGAAGTTGCAAGTCAAAAGCAGTAAATTAGGAATGCAGCAGTTTAAAATCGTTTCTGCCTTGCGACTTCAAAACAGCTGATCCATCCTGGCTGTGAATAGAGTCTGTTTCAACCCAGGTGCTGATTCTTCCCCTCCCTCGGACCATAATTTTGAATCATAAAACATACCGAGTCACAGGCAATACAGTTTAGATGCCCATCTTCCCAAAACAATGACGAGAAAGATACCTACAGGGGCTAAAATGTATCTTCATTAACAGAAAAGGTTTAAATCAAGAATGCGTGCTCCTTCCAGGTGCTGTTATACAAGCGGTTAGGGAGAGGGCCCCTCGTTAGCCTACTGTGGTGCAATTCTGCCATCTGGTGGTAGCTGCGGGGTACTTCATGTTCCAGTTGGACGTGTCCTCCAAAACTTTAACCTTGTTCCTGCTCTCCTTTCATTCCTTTTATAACTGCCCCCAAGTCTCTAGCACAAACGAAGAATCTGATTTGGACTCATCGCTCTTACACAAACCAGATGGTTATGTAAAGCAGGGGTGAGGTTGTTCCAGCAGCTCACTGCCTTAGTCCGGACAAGGGGGTAATCAACACGGTCCCCGCCACAGTCCTGGCCTCCCCTAGCTGTGACCTCCTCACAGATCTGAGGCCCGAGAATTAAGGAATGTCCACACCGAGAGAGCCCTTTTACACGTTTCTTTTTCTCCCCGTGCTGGAGGGGTAACTCAGGGCCCCGTGGATACCAGGGCCCCGTTACCAGGCGGTAACGATATTCAGAGTTAGGATCTTTCCTTTTGTCTAGAGCTCGGTTTGAAAACCCTGGGTCTGAGTCTTTCAAACCCTTTTCCTCTTGCTACCTGCCCTCTCTCTCTTCTTACCCTCAGCCCCACTTCCTGAGTCCTTAGTGATGCACGAACGCTCCCATTTTGCCCGAGGTTTTAATAATTAACAGCAGGCTACTGCCTCTCAGATATCATTTGCATTTGATCACCTTCCCGACAGCTCATGACCCAGGC
Organism: Hydrochoerus hydrochaeris; assembly: GCA_004027455.1. Lineage (NCBI taxonomy): Eukaryota > Metazoa > Chordata > Mammalia > Rodentia > Hydrochaeridae > Hydrochoerus > Hydrochoerus hydrochaeris. The sequence continues at coordinate 312,297 of PVLA01001837.1, forward strand.
CTTCTCGAAAACAATAACGACGAAAGGAATTTCAAGATACAAAATCAGGTCTCCCTGGGCAGTTTCCAGAGCAGACCTGGCGATGCAGGACATCCGCGCCTTTTGCAACTCTCGGGCCTCTACTGCCACCTTGAGGAAGTTGTGTGCTCTACAGCGGCTGCGCACTTAGAACAAAGCTAGGTAAGGAGGGGGTGGCGCTTAGGTTAGGATATTTCACAAAAGCTTGTAACATTTTATTTGCTGTTCTATTAAAGAATAGAACTGAAATACGTAACACTACATCTGTAATGTAGATACATGTAATAAAAGCTTATATGAACGTGCTTACATACTGTTTTTTTATTTTTATTTTTTACTGGGTCTCCTTATGTAGTTCGGGCTAGCTTTGAAATCACTATGTAGCCTGGGCTGGCTTCAAACTCACAGTGACCCTCCTGCCTCAGCCTCCTGAGTGCTGGGATTACAGGCGTGTACCACCACGCTTGGCTCGGCTACACATTTTTATCTGCCTCAGTGACCCACTGAGATGCACACTGCCCTTGGCCCTGTCTTACAGAGGAAGCTGCGCTTCTGAGAAGCCATCCTGTCTAAAGTTACAGGGCCAGGTCGGGCTGGGGCTGCCTGGCTTCCTAGTCAGTGTTTCTTGCCATTGGGTGAATGCTGGCTTTTCAGTAAGTCAGACCGTAGCCAGGAAGCAAGATGCTGGGATGCCGACCTCTGCACCCTTTCTGGGTCCCGAGACTACTGAGATCAATAGCCCAGGCAGAGTCTGTGGGCACCGGGATCTCTACCAGTCCGGAGGGGCCGCTCTGCATCGGACAGTCTAAAAAGAAGCTGAAGACCAGCCTGAGAAATTAGATCTACGCACAGGAAGACCTCAGGAGCCATGCATCAAGACAGGGACCGCGGTGCAGCGCGGTGCAGCATGCCTGTGAGGCCCAGCATCTGGGGCCACTTGAAGAGCACAAGTAAGGCCCAGACTTATGGGCGAAGAAGAGGAGGGAAAAGGCGGGGGGGAGGTCTGAGAGCCGGACACAGCTGTAACCCGGAGGCCTGGATGGGCCAGGCCTTGGGCATGGATTTCCTCCGGGGTGGAGAGAAAGCCTTTAGAAGTCTTCAAACTTAACCAAAGGATCACCCAGCTGTGTGGAAATGGGACCTTAAGGAGCAAAGAGCGGAAATAGGAGTCCCAGTCAGAAGTCACTGGCAGCAAAGCATCAAGAATCAAGGAGGCCTCTGACCAGCCCTACAGGAAGGACAGCTCTAACCCCAGCGTGGTGACACACACCTGTTATCCCAGCACTGGAGAGGCCGAGGCAGGAGGATCTCTCAAATTCAAGGCCACCCTGGGGAGACCTTGTTTCCAAAAAAACTAACAAGCAGGGTAGACAGATCGAAAAGGTGCAAGCTGTGTTGTGACCATGGAGGGTACCAATGTCACTGATGTGTCCAGCGCAGGAGAGAGAAAGGAAAGTGGGCAGGAGTTCATGCTCGGATGTGGGAAGCTGCTGTGGCAGAGGAGGTTGCTTAAGGGATAAGGGAGTGGATCTAAACTTGTACTCAAGACCCAGACTGGGGTCCCACTCTGTTTCTGAGGTTTCCCTCCAGGGAAGCAGTTGGATGTCAGTGGGCCTCCACATACTCGTCCACTCCTCTAAGTCCACGCAAGAGTTAGTTGCAGGAAGTGACATTAACATATTCTGAACCAACACCTAAAGGCGGGCAAACCCATTACCCTTGATTTGAAAAGGTTTTCATTCAATCCTCCAAGGAAATATCTACCGTGAGGGTTAAGTTATCTTCTAATCTCCATCCACCTGTCCTATGACTGGTTTGAAATGGATTTTCATGTCGCATAATTCAGAAATTCGTGGAGTCAAGTTTTCCTTTATGTCTGTTTTAATAAACACTGTCGTGGCAGGGAGGGTTTTTTGTTCAGCAGTAAATTTTCATCAAGTATTGGACCACCTGAACTCCATTCTCTTCCTCGAGCTGTTTTTACTTGATCTTTGTGAAGTTCGAGAATTATTGCTGTTTCTTAAAAGAAAACTCCAGGGAATCTGAAAGATTCTGGGTACAGCGTGCATGAACTGGAAATAGGGAAATGACAAGAAATGTTCCGTTTTCTGGGGAAACATGCGTAATTATCAATTAGGTAGCACTAACCTGCACTTAAAACCCAGCTCCTTTCCACTGTCAGAAAGAAGCTGTAAGTGCTGGGAATATTCCTACCTTGTTCCTTGGCACTTTTAAGAATTTCCATTTTCCAGGTCACTCTCTTCAAATACCTAAAGGACAGCTGGTTACGCATTTACCAAAATACTAAGATATGTGTTTCACTAAATGATCTATTTTTAAGCAAAGTGCTCTAGACTCTTGGTAAATCTAGCAAGATAAGTATTACATTGATATTTTACAATAAATATCACATGCTTTTCAATCAGCACTAAGGATATTATAGTCTTTGGAGATGCCGTGTCTTAGATTCATGAAGCTGGGTTTATTTAGCCAAACAGTGGTGGGCTGGTTTGTATCTCCAAGTTTGCCCTCCTTCCTGACCTAGCTGTTGTTAGAGATTCAAACACTGGCCGAGGTCAGACTGCAAACCCTGTAGGATTCTATGAATCACTAAAATCCTATGAGTTTACATCACCATTGAAATCAGCAGGGTAATTCTGTTCTCAATAACAATAATGTAAGTTCATGGTAGCAGAATTTATATAGGGTTTGATATGTGCTAGGCACCGTTCCACATTCACATCAACCTGTGTCATGCTAATAAGGACTTGCGAGGTGGGTGCTGTTACTGTCTCAGGTTTTAGAAGAAGACATTGAAGTACAGAAATTTTGAGAAACCAGATGGAGGTTAAAGGACCCAAGGTGCCTGTTTCCAAAGTTCATTCTCAGATCATCTGAAAGCACAAACTGGTTTTGTGGCATGAAAGAAACAGCCAAAAACCCCACACAGAATTTCTAACAAGCAGGTTACCTTTTAAAACGCTTAAGAATTCAGTCAAGAAGTGTGAATACCCATATTGTTAAGCTCTGGGCAACTTTAAACTTGATCTTCACGGTATGATCCTCTTAGGGGCAGTTTTGCTCTTATACCTTGAACTTTGCTCACAGCACAGGAAGCTGGTAATTTCAGAAGCAAGATGAGTATGACATCGAAGTCTAGGAAGATATGGCTTGCAGCCAATTTACTCTAACTGATAAGTCTAACAAGAAATTTGAATGAGTATAACCAGGGCACCGTGTCCGAAGCACAGAGGAGCTGCTACAGCTGTATAACACTGACACTGTCTTGCAAACTTCGTCATAATCTCTAAAAGGATGAGAAACTTGTTTACATTCCAAAATAACTCATTGAAAAACACAAATAATCAGTTATGGAGGCCATTGTTTTATCACTGCTTTTTAACTAGTCTAATTGAAAGGGGCATTTCTTTGCTAAGAAACAAGCCATGTTCACTTGAAGGGGAAAAGACTGCTGTCCCAGTGAGGTTCTGAAACCCAGAGAGCATATTGATTCCAGTGT